>OU015495.1:43029149-43549149 GCA_907164885.2 Dolomedes plantarius
TTTTTTTAAAAAGGTTTTGTTAACTAATAAATTCTTTGCCAGGAAAATAATTATTGCTCATGCAGTTTTAAAGTTAGTTATTAACACAAAGACTATTACTAATAATATACATCCACATACACTTGAGAAGGGTCTTACAAATTTCCTTTAACTATATTTATTTATACATATTCCATTACAGCATACCCATGGAAAACAACACTCCGCATCCAACCCCGGTGGTTCAGTTCCCTCTCTCGAAACAAAGATAGGGCTACACGAGGCATACAAAGCATCATTCTTTTGTGATTGAATAAATATGTTACAGTTATTCCATGTCATTTCAAAATCCTAACTAAATTGAACCTTTAAAACTAACCTTTAAGGTGCAACTACTAACTAAACTATCTTGACACATTGCTAACCTAGGGTGGTAAAAAAATTAAGTATGTGGGGTTTACTGATAAAATCCATGATTGTGGCCTAAAAAATGACAGAGTTAGGTTAATACACAATATCATACTTCAGATAACATTTTATGTTCATGCTTTGATGTATAGGGACTAAGAAATAACTAATTTACAAAAATGTATACCTTTAAGTATACATTTCCTCTTTTTAAATTTTTATTAGACAATTATATATAAAAGGAAAATGAGAAAAAATATTTTGGAGAGAATATAGATGAGCAAATACTATGGGTGATAAACAATAAGTTTTTAGAGACCCCACTCCATTCATGATTATTTGTTACTCAAAATCTTTTGCTCATTTATCAGTTTTGTGAGATTACATAATAATTTGTCTGAATAATATGTATTCTACTTATGTTAAATTAATTTTGGTTTTTCATATTTATGGATCATTGAGAAAATTAATTAAATTCATGCTATATCGCACCTCTGCTAGAAGAGTGTTACAACTCCGAAATTTTTGATTTTGAGATAATTGCAGCACAATGCTCTATAAGAAGTGCTTCTAATTGTCGAATAATGTTATAAGCCTAGTATCAACAAAATCTCCTAGATGGCACTTATTATCCTCTTCCACAACTAGGAGGGGGAACTTGCTCATGCACGAGAAATGAAAATAAGATTTTTGTCAGTGCCTAATGTTGTCGTATTAAAATGTTCCTGTAATAAAAATATTCATTAAATTTTATTTGGAAAATAAATTTGTTTTTTTTTCTAACCTGCTGTTCATGTTATCAAGGTTTTTTTCTTTGTATTGGGAAAAGTTTAGATAGATTGTGCATTAGCATAGAGATATGACAGTATTCCCTCAAGCTTTTCAGTCCATGTTGATAAAATGAAGTTACTAGAAAAGGGTTATATCTTGTAATAAAAATTCAATATCGTGCTTTAAAAATTGAAAACAACTTTAATAGTATATAGATTTGTCTTCTGAAGTGATTTGAACAATAAGTTTTCCCAAAATTATCATAGGCATTCATAAAACAAGAAATGAAATTTCGACATATATCTTCTTTAGCTCTTCCTGGCTATTTTGAGATATAACACTCTTCTAGTAGAAGTGTGATACATTTCAAGATTCTCTGTACTAAATTGCATGTGGTAACTCTAGCTACTTTGAACTGCTTTAAGATTGCAAATTTTTCAGTTGATGAGACCGGTTTGATAGTTACAAAATTTTCTATTAATGAATTTCTTTTTTTAAATTATTGACTGCATCATTTATTTTTGCATTGTAAAATAACAGAATCATCATTATCATACTTCTTGATGAAGAGAGACTTCTTTCCCATTTGAAAATGGGAACTTCTTTCCCATTTGATAGTATGTACCAATAAGTGTTACAGGCTAAACATAATCTAACTACTCTGAAGGAGAGAAAAATTATCTAGACTTCACCATGGCCTATGATTTCATGACTAATTTTTTTTTTTTTTTACTCTCTAGGTCTGAATTTATATTCAAATTTTGTTCTGATCATACTTTTTATTTTATGTTTTATTCCATTTTTATTTGTAGCCATTGAAAGTCAAAGCATTATTATCACTAATCCTTCTGTTGACGTGAATGGAATTTCTCCATCATCTCCTGTACCTCGACCTGTTGAAAACCAAAAAGAGGAAATTCCCAAAGATGTAGATACTTCTGACAAAAATGCAGGAGAAGAAGCAAAATGTACAGAAGATTCAGAGGAGGCTTTACAGATTCAAACTGAGACACATTCATGTTGCATATCACCAGCATCATCTAGTGGTGGTGTTTATTCTGTTAGTCATTGCTACATCCTTTGAGTTTCTCTAATTACATGTGTGTATGCATGCAAATATAGTTAGTGTCAGAAAGTTGAAGTTATTTAGGAAATTAGGAACTGAATTGAATTAGAGTAGTATTTCCAATCTAGAAAGAAAACTCGGGGGTTTTCTAATTTTGGATTATCATTCATGAAAATGCTAAACCCTTTTTTTCTGTTTGTAATAGCTTGGCTTTAACCTTTGATCTGTTCATAAGTCTCATGCTTTTCGAGAATTAGTATTTGCAACTAATTCTCAAAAATCATGATTAATTGATTAATTGAATCGGTCATTTTGAAAAGGAGTCATCTCCACTTTTCTCCAACTTTTCTGGGTCCCCCCCCCTTAAGTTATAAAAAAATTAACAAATTATATTTTTGCATCAGGACTGATGCCTTTAAACATAATAAATACTATATTTTGTCTAACTAATAATGCTTGAAGGAAAGTTATAGTTTGTTTCTCATGAAAAATATTTAAAAATGGAGATGACTCCTTTTCAAAATGACTGATTCAATTTTAAGATTCTGTAAACACTTAAAATGAACAAAAATTTAAAAATATGCTCTAATATTATGTTAGACTGAAAAATACATTTATTGATTAATGTGAATGAACCTTATACATACAATATCTCTTTAATGGTTTCACCAAGATTCTCATCATCTTTAAAGATCCTTATTTATTATTATTTTATTATCCTATAAATCTTAAATTTATTAGAAATTTTTTGAAAAGTTCTTAAAAGTGTTTAAAGATTTCACCCTAAGAACCTTGTGTTGATGTAACCCTCTACATTCTTTTCCAATCATAAATGAATCCAAGCTTTGCTTTTGGTTTCTGTTCAGATATTTTTTGTGAGGATAAATCAAAGAAACTTTGACGAAGAGATATAAATATATTAATAAAAAGTATTATTCTTCTTAATTAGGTAATTGCAGTGGTCAATGATCTTTAATCAACCCGTTGGTTTCAGTTTGGTCACAGTGTGAATAGTGCAAAAGTTGTGTCTTAGGTTTTTGCTGAATTATCAGATATTTGCTTACACAAAATTTGTGTTTTAAGGTTGCATTTGCATAATTTAAATGTGATTCACTTTGAAATATATCTTAATATTTTATGTGTTCTTCTTTACCTTTACTATCATTTTTATACAAAAATTATATATTTTGTTTTCTATAATCCAGTTAAATTATAGGAAAAAACTAAGTGTCAGTATTATTATTGCATTAAAGGGATATTGGTTTTTCATTGGGAAGAAAGGTAAAAAAAAATGGACCTGTAAATAGGTTCTTAAAATTTCTAGAAATTGTGCTTAGAAGTTCTCAAATTATATTTAATATTTTGTCTAGAAAAAGAGTAGGAATTATGCCTTACAAGTTGGCAAATTTACTGGTGACAGTTATGTCATCCATATCTACCAAATCTGGAAAGTTCTCTGACATTATTGTCACTTCAAACATATGCATAATTTTATCATCATCCTAAACAACCCCACTTTCATATTAGTCTTTGAATTTCTTAACTGTTTTCTAGGTCTGCATAAACAGGGAAGAAATTTAGACAGATATGACCAATGTATTGTTACGTTTTGTCACATAGGTGTATTTGAGGGAAAACAACAGTTTGTCTTAATTTTTATCAAAGCCTCTTCTAGAAAGAAATTATGGTTGCACTCTTTTTATTATCATGTTCTGTGACTTGTCAAGTTTCTCATAAAATTTTCTGACTATTTTATTAATTCTACCTTATTTTGTTAAGTTTTATTCAAACTTCATAAGTCAACAAGAAACCAGGAGAACATTTTTGTTTTGTCTGTGATTAATTTTCTCTTGAGTATAGCAATGCTATGCACTTGGTAATAGACCTAGTGAAATCTATAGTGAAAGGGTTTTTTTTTAATTCAAAATTTTGTTGCAGTTACATCACATATTGGAAAAAACTATAGAAAATCTATGATACACCAAGTAACAGGAATCAAATAGTTAAAGCATCTGAGAAGCAGTGCAGTTATATTTTCTTTCTATAAACTAAAGGTTATTTATGCCTTAAAATGTGAATTGCAAAAAAGTCAAATTTTTCTTGCTTTTTTTTCTCTTTACTGAGTATTTCATAATAATACTGTATTTTAGGAGTGTTTTCTGAGTTTAAGTTTTGTTTTTTAATGTGTTATTAATTTTTTACAGAACGAGCTACTTGATTTATTTTCCTTAAATCTCCATCGCATTGATAAAGATGTTCAAAGATGTGATCGTAATTACTGGTATTTTACAACAGAGAATTTAGAAAAACTAAGAAATGTCATGTGCACGTGAGTTTCTTCTTAACTGTCTCTAGTATTCAGTATATTTTTTATTCAATAACTTTATTTTTCAATAGCACAATGTTGTGGAGCATTTTTATTAATGATATATATTTTTTTTGAAGGTATGTATGGGAGCATTTAGATGTTGGGTATGTTCAAGGTATGTGCGATCTTGTTGCTCCACTTTTAGTCATATTTGATGATGGTAAGTGTACTTCTGTATAATACTCTAACAGTTTTCACACACATTTTACAAATATTTGTTTTTATATAATTCTTTAAGTGTTAATTCTCTTTATACATTTACTAGGTAAATACCCATGCTACGTTACAGAGTACATTAAAATTAAATACAGCGGTCAATGTATGCAATTAATTTGTATGTTTAATATCCATAAAACATACTAATTTGAATTAAATTATTAAAAAACTTCCGAATCAATTAGTCTAGTGGTTAAATTTTATCTTTTACTGTATTTTAATATTTTTTGTCAATTTATTTCGTTGTTATGCATGTGATGTTAAATTAATTTAAAGTATCACAAAAAGAAAAGTGATCAGCATTTAATAAATTAAATTCTAAAAATGAATCTTTGAAAATTCACCAAAAATCAGAAAATGGAGGTAAAGATTTGAAAAAGATTTCATTTTAATGGAATTTTTATGATCTTTCTCATGATATAAATTTTATAACCCTCAAATTATTATTTTAAATGCAAACAATAAAAAGTTACAAAAACAACTTAAAAAATTTTTTTTAAATATAAGAAGAATTTTTCAAAAATCTTTCTTAGTACACCCCTACACTATAAGAAGAATCACCATGCAAAATTTCAGCCCTTTAGGTCCAGCAGTTTGGTCTGTGCATTATCTGCCAGTCAGTCAGTTACGGAACTGTTTTATATATATAGATATATTGGATCACTTTTATGTCTTTCAAGGCATTACCTCTGAATGATATATAAATGAAAAGATGTTCAACACAGGAAATTAAGTTTAGCATGCTAGAACTAAATTATGATAAGAAGGACCTAAGCCCCCCCCCCCCCCCAAAAAAAAAAAAAAGAAAAGAAAGATTTAAGTGTAGAAAGTGCTCTGGTATTATATACTGGAGTGTATGGATGTACTGGAAGTATAGGGGATGCACAGTTATTTTTCAAAAATTCAAAATGATTTTGTATTTGTTGTTTTGGTATTGGAAATGTCAGTGTTATTAAATAAATTAGAATAGTGGTTCCATTCTTAAAAATGCTTTACGATCTTTCTTAATATAAATTTTACAAAAAACCCCAATTTTCAAATATTTTTTTCTCAAACAACTGTAGTATTCAGCAGTTTTTTATCTTGAAAAGCATTTATCTTTAACTTAGAGCAATTTTATCTAAAGCAATAATCTCATTAAAGCAATTTTACAGTTGCAAAGTTTTCTGTTTAAAAACCAGGTGTATAAAAAGAATGTAATTGTTTTTCAGTAGTTGAGAACTTTATTTGCTATAGTGTCAGACAATGTCAGATCTAATTTTGTCATGTTTGGTTCTCAAGTTATATTCTGCATACATTGTTGAGTTATTTGCAAAAATGACTAGCAGAGTTGTAACATCAAGCTTTATTTACAGCAGCAACTATATACATTAAGTAAAAAATTGAAAAACAAGGAGTGCCTTCAGGACAGGCCCCTCTTGTAAAAACATCCGCATACCAGAGGGAAAAGAGGCGAAGTGCAGACATTAGTATGCCAACCTTGGTGGCAGCTTAGCTCTATCGCAGCCTTTGGCGACAAATGGGGAATGAGCATTGAATATCCCAACATACATTCAGTTTCATTGTTTATTATGTACACAAAATGTCACAGAGAGAACCCATTTGTTAAACTGAAATGGAACATTGGATATACAGTGTGTTTCAAAAAGAATCATCCGATTTAAAAAATCATAACTATTCATCTTTTAATCTGTTTTGATCGAATAATGTATAGGCAGAAAGAGGCAAATCTCGAGTTTCACACAGTTGCCAACAAGTAGCATTAATGCTCTCCCTTCGTACGCCACTTCAGTGTTTGTAAAGATGGCGACTGCACAACAGAAATCATTTTGTATTCTACACTTTGCAAAGTGTGAGTCCGTAACTACTGTTCAGCATTATTTCCGTCGACAAAACCATGGTAGATTGAAGTTCCTACCTCTCAGAGCATTAGACGATGGTATAAACAATTCCAAGACACTGGTTGTCTGTGTATGCATAACAGCCGTGGAAGCAGTGTATGCAGACATGCTCGCAAAAGTTTGGGACGAATTTGCCTATGGTATAGACATATGTCATGCATCCATAGGTGGACATATTGAGCACCTTTAATTTGGTTTGTAAAAAAACTTTGATTGGCCATGTAATATAAAATTAATTTTAAGTTTCTATGTTCAATATTTTTCATAATATACTCATTTCAAATTGGTTGATTCTTTTTGAAACACCCTGTATATTTCCCACTGATAACCCACAATTAGGGATATTTTTCTGTTTTAAAAAGCATTTTTAAGTATCTAACAAATTCTGTCATTTTATCCTGCTAGGATATTGCCAATTTTTTTCAATTATTTATTTTAATTATTAAATAATTTTCAACTAAATGAGTGTGTATCTGCTTGTTAAAGTTTTGAGGCAAGCAACCTTAGGTTATCATATTAATGACCTCCAGGACTCTAGGGATTGAATTTCTAAAATCACTTGAGTTAGAAAATTATCTAGATTAAATTGGCAAATATTTTAAATCAGTGCATTGCTTAGCATATTAATTTTCTCTTATGTTTTGGATGTTTATTGTTACATTAGTGGATACATTCTATACTTTAGAACTTTTGACTCAATAAAATGGTGTTCATAAATCTGACTCTCTTGTGCTTACTCAAGTAATAAATGCTTCTGTTTTAATGAAAAATAAACAGTATGAAAGCTCATGATATGAACATCTCATTGTGTCATTATTCTATATATTTATTTGTTTGAATTATAAGAACATTTCAGTGTGTCATGTATTTTATTTGATTAAATTGATTTATAATGTAGTGTACTAATTTTTAAAATGAATATAATGTAAGTGGAATAATATATAAATTGTTTCTTTGAAATTCTTCATGAAATCACTAATGTTCTTTGATGCTAGTGTAGCAATTTTTTTTTCATGATAGTTTTATCTTTTACAGAAGTATTATCGTACAGTTGCTTTTGTGAGTTAATGAAACGAATGGTTGCCAATTTTCCTCATGGAGGAGCAATGGATGCACATTTTGCAAACATGCGGTCTCTTATCCAAGTAAGTTGCACTCTATAATTGTTATTTATTATAAGACTAGCTGAATATCTCTGCTTCACTACGGAGCACTTTCAAATTAAATACAAAGGTCAATGTATGCAATTAATGCCAAAAAAAAAGAAATATATTTATGATAAATACAACGGTCATTGTATGCAATTAATGCCAAAAAATATATATATATATTTACAAAAAAATCGTAACGGATATTTTTATAGACAAATTAATGTAGAAGAAAATATTCAAATTAAATCTAATAGAACATACTAAAGAATATAGTACTGTTAATATAGTACAGGTTGAGGAACATTTCTCTTACTATATTTTAATATTTTTTTGGATAATGTCCAATCATCTGCCTCATTAGAAAGAAAATATATATTTTTTTGTCATCTTATTTCGTTGTTATGCACGTTATGTAAAATTAGTTTAAAGTATCACAGAAAGAAAAGAAACCACGTGATCAGCATTTAATAAATTAAATTCTAAAAATTAATCTTGGAAAATTCACCAAAAATCAGAAATTGGAGGTAAAGATTCAAAAAAGATTTCATTTCAAAGGAATTTTTAGGATCTTTCTCATGATATAAATTTTATAACCCTCAGATTATTATTTTAAATGCAGTTTGTGGGTTCTGGTCCCACTATTGGCATGGATGTTTGTAGCCATTCAGAATCAGCTTTAAGCTGTAGGTCCCAGTCTAATTAGCCCTTGTGTAGCAAAAAATGACTGTGGAACTCTCAACCAAACCTTAATCATGGTATAACTTGATTTCTGTTGAGGAGGCGCATCAAATTTACTAATATTATATCAATGAGACCCTCTGATTAATTTTATAAATTCAGTACTATTTTATAAATGCTTCATGTCCAAGTGAATATTAAAAATAGTGTGTATAGCATCTTTAAAAAAGCTTATATTTGAAAATATGTTTTTAAGGCACTTAAAAGTGTTTACTTTTTTTGTGGGTTTGTAAAATGGCTTAAGTGACTGAAATGTCTTAATTAAAAATATGGGTAATGATGTACTAGATTTATTGTGTGGGGATATAAAATATTATGAATGTTATTAAACATGATACAATAAATGTTGTCTTTACTGTGATATATTTATTCTCATTGTTCAATTCTATCTCTAACATTTTCAATTTTATCATTTTAGATCTTGGATGCTGAAATGTTTGATCTAATGCATCAAAATGGAGATTACACACACTTCTATTTTTGCTATAGGTGGTTCTTATTGGATTTTAAAAGAGGTAAATTTTTGCTTACGTTTAGTAAATTTACATAATTTTTTATAAATTAGTATGAAAATATTTAAATAAAAAATTAACTGAAATATATATTTATAATTGTTTATTACATTTAATTTTTGAAATTGTTTGTCTTTAAATCTCTTCTTTTTCCTTCTTAATGTGATATGTATGATATATTTTCTAGAACTTCTGTATGATGATGTATTTAGTGTGTGGGAAACTATTTGGGTCGCCAAGCATGTTGCATCCAGCCATTTTGTCCTCTTTATTGCTCTTGCGATGGTAGAGTATTACAGAGATATCATTTTGGAAAACAATATGGATTTTACTGATATTATAAAATTTTTTAATGGTAAAGTCTTTGCTTTTTATATATCCTAACTTTCAGTATTATATATATCTATTTTTAATTAATGATTATAAAGTTTATAAGTTATTTACTTTTTCTGACCAAGATTTAATTGTTCATTATGTATGGATAATTATGGTTGGGATTTTTGCCTTTTTCCTACATCGACCCCTTTTAAAAGAATGATTTTCTTCATTGACCCCCTCACATTTTTCTCTATAATATACAGCATACAACATAATTATAATACTAATAATTGCACATAAAACACTTAAAGATAACAATTTGACTAAGAATATGAACAAAAATTAGAAAAAGTGGTTTATTAGGTTTATATTTTATTATTTTTGTACTATTTTCATTTTTAATTTCACAAATATAAACAAGATTTCAGAAACATGGATTGTAATTGCATAAAAGTTCAATTTCAATTAATGTGGTGGTTGTCCTTGATGCATTGACACAATTTTTCAAAGTTTGGCCTGAAACTTTTTATCGTATAGTCATAATAACTAACATAACGAATCTAAATATATATTTTACTAAACAATTTTACAATGTGTGGATCACTCTACCCTATGCAAATCTGTATATATATTAAAACAGATATTATTATCTAATAATTACATTCCTTAAAATTTAAAATAAATTTTAAAACAGAAAAATTTATCATTGACCACCAAGGGATCCACCTGGACCCTGTTGGGAATCCCTGCTGTAGATGGAAGTTGCTTGGCTGGTTGAGAGTGCTATGGTCAATTTTTGCTGCACATGTCTAATTAGACCAAGACCTGCAGTTTAAAGCTGATTCTAAATCACTACAAACACCTATGCCAGCAATGGGACTTGAACCCACAGAATCTGTTACCAAATGCCAGCAGCTCAGCTATTCAGCCTTTACCACCTGGCTTTAGATGGAGGGGTTGATTCCTGTCATGACCATAGTTCAGTTTGATTGGCATTGAAGATATAAATGAGTAATAGAGGTAGTGATAGGGTGGCCATAGTTCAACTTGATTGGCAGTGAAGATATAAATGAGTAATAAAGGTAGTGATAGGGTGGCCATAGTTCAATTTGATTGGCAGTGAAGATATAAATGAGTAATAGAGGTAGTGATAGGGTGGCTATAGTTCAATTTGATTTGCAGCAAAGGTATAAATGAATAATAGGATTAGTGATAGGATGGCTATAGTTCAATTTGATAGGCATTGAAAATATAAATGAGTAATAGAGTTAGTGATAGGGTGGCTATAGTTCAATTTGAATTGCAATGAAGGTATAAAGGAGTAATAGAGTTAGTGATAGGATGGCCATAGTTCAGTTTGATTGACAGCGAAGGTATAAATGAGTAATAGAGTTAGTGATAGGGTGTCAACAGAGGCATTTCCAAAAAGTCCAAAAATAAAAATAATTAATAAAAAAGTCATGATACTGACTTTCATAAATGAAATAGACACCTGTTGGGCATTACATTTGTGTGCTGCAAGGAAAGGGCAGTAAATTAGAAGAATAATAGTAGTAAATTGACATCAAGAGAGGGTAAGATTTCCTCACAATATAGGTCTGATGTAAGGCCTGATGAAACCAATTGAGAATTTTTTTTGGGGCATGGCTTTAAATTATTATTAACAAGCACTCTCATTGCTCCTGTTAATATTTTTTCTCCTCTTAATAATAATTTTCATTTGAAAATATTGAAATATTAAAATAGGTTATCAGATAACTATTCATACATAATTCATAATTAGTTTGCTTCTCTCTGGTCTAATCATTTAATCTAAATCATTTAGTCTAAATTTAAGTGTCTCCTAGTGTTCTTAATTAATTTTTGTTTTGGGTTTTAGAAATGGCTGAAAGACATGATGCCAAAGCTGTCCTGAAAATTGCCAGAGACTTAGTTCAACAAATACAAACACTAATCGACAACAAGTGAATGATGATTACAATTGTCATAAATGAAATTTTGAATGAATGTTTTTATGTGTATATTTCTATTTATCTGAACAAAAATGCTGTGTAATAACATAGAATGCCTTCTACTGAAATTTAAAGATATTCTTTTAAAAACTATGATTTGATCATAATTTTTCCAGTGAATATATTATCCATTAATTTGTAAGACTGTTGGTTGTCATGATCATGTTTTTGTCCTAGTCTACACACTTTTTTTCAGTATTATGATTTTATAAAATAAAAGGTAACTTATATTTAATATTAGTGTATTAAAGACTTAAAATAATATTTTCTATCTTTATGTAGTTCAATTTTTTTTTGTAGTTTTGTTTTATGATCTCTGTATATCAAATGAGTCATCTCATGAAAAAAAAAAGAAATTTGTTATTTTTTGAAGCTAATCCATAGACGAGGAAAAAGTGCTTGTCTTTCTCTCTTTAGCACTGAGTTTTCTATACATGTTTTTATTTGTTGTATAATTCTTGTTTTTGAAATGATTGACATTTTATAAAATTCTGAAGTTATTAATTTTGTAAGTTACTAATGTTAGCATATCGTGTGAACAGTTTTGTGAAAAGAATAAATTTTATGATAAATGCCATAATAGTAGTACTGAAATTTGGAATATTGTTTCAAATTGTATTTTTGAAATCTTAGCACTATAATATATTTTTCTAATGAAATCCCTTTATGACAAATTAACTTGTACTCTGAACAAGTAACATATCTTTTATGAACTTCTTAATTTTCTTCCCTTTTAACTGCTTTCAGATTAATTCTAGTGTATTTATAATTAAGATTTATTAAAATATTCTGTTGATTTTGTATGCATCTGATGTACTACAGTTTAAACTACTGCTGTTGCACAAGAAATATTTATCTCTAAATCTTTAATTACATTCCTTTCACACATTAATAATCATCATAAAACTAATCTATGTAATTATTAGAGTTGAGAACAGTTTTAAAATTTGAAGTTATTTTTGTGGAGGTACCTTGCATTTAATGGATTTGAAAAGAATATGTTGCTCACTCCTTTCAACAATGTCATATTTCAAAAAAAGTGATTTTTCAGGAGATTGATTTTAAAGTTCAAAAGTAGATTCAAATGTATTAAAAATCAATATTAATTCTGCTCACTAGCGGTTAAATATTGAGCGGGGAGATATGATTATCTTGCAGGGATATGCTACTCTTTCAGGGCATTCTGAAAACAGGCATAATTAAAAATCGTTGATTTTTGAGATATTCAAAAGTAGAATCAAATGAATTAAAAATCTATATTAATTTTGCTCTCTAGTGGCTAAATATTGAGTGGGGAGATATTACGATCTTGCATTGATATGCTACGCTTTCAGGGCAGTCTGGAAAAAAGCATAATTAAAAATCACTGATTTTTGAGGTATTCAAAAGTAGAATCAAATGGATAAATCAATATTAATTCTGCTCTCTAGTGGCTAAATATTGAGCGGGGAGATATTACAATCTTGTAGGGATATGCTACTCTTTCAGGGCATTCTGGAAAGGCATAATTAAAAATCACTGATTTTTGAGATAATTAAAAGTTGAATCAAATGTATTGAAAATCAATATTAATTCCGCTCTCTAGTGGCTAAATATTGAGCAGGGAGATGTGATGATCTTGCAAGAATATACTACTCTTTCAGGGCATTCTGAAAACAGGCATAACTAAAAATCTCCAATTTTTGAGATAGGATGTTGTTGAAAGGAGTGAGCGATGTGTTCTCTATGAACTAAAATGCTGTAATTTGTTCTAAAGTTAACTAAACAAAATGTGTTTTGAGTTATTAAATCTTTATTTTTTTCTCTCAGAAACTAGGGATTCATATCTGGTTTGAGAGTATGTATTACTGGGTTTATAAATGAAGTTCTTTTTATTTAGGATCTAGGTGACAATAGATGGGTTTCTAAACACCCAAAATGATTTGAGGTGAAGCAATTGAGGTCCCAAACCTTCAACATAAATGAAAGAATAGTCAACAAACTTCTTTCAAAAGGTGAAGATTTTTCTCCTAAAACTCTCTTAATTGCAGTGTTTGATAGTTTCATAGTCAGAATGCCTGATATTGTACTGAAGTTTTGATTATGAAAAATCAACTAAGAAATTGATTAAAAAAAATTTTTCACAGTTATGATTACTTTTCAAGATAAGCAGCTCTGTAGTACAACAGGTGTATAATGAGGATGTTTCATTTATATTTATTTACTTATATGATGCCTCTTTTTTACTTTCTCTTCATGTTAACTTTTAGATCTGATTATTTTCCTGTCATGTTATTTATTCCTTGTTCAAAACTTATATTGTTTATTTGTGGTAAAGCTAGTCCAAAATTATTTTATCAGATTATTTATATTTTTTACTAGTCAATTTTTACCTGTTTTGTTAACTGTTGAAATAACTTTCTAATTTTATCATTATATACCTAGTCATTTTCTTAAACTTGTGTAAACAATTTTAAAGCTGGTCTTTAAATCTGTTGAAAATCAAATATTATGAAATTTTAATTAAAAATGTTCAACCTTGATGTGAAATTTATAATTTGTGAAATGCTTTGTAATTTTCAATGTGTCTTTATACTGAGTTTAGAATCTGTTTGGTATTTTGAAATTTACTTCAATTATAACTTTGTCTTTGAAAAGTTACTTGTGCTATGATATGCCAAAAAATGTATATATTTATACTATAAAGAAAGAACTATTCTGTTGTAACTAATAGATACTTTTAAAGTAGTCGTATTTATAATGGAAAGGATCTAATATTTATTTACAGTAACATCTGTGTATAACAGAGTCTTCAGTATGGACAATTTTATAGTCCTTTATGATGTATTGAATTGAAGCTATATACCCTCTCATATTTCTGTGTAATATTTTGTTTGACTATGAAACTGAAACTTTTCTGTAACACATTTTGAGTCAGGAAATTTTTAGGTGTTGGCTTCACTTTTCATTAATTTTAATCTATTCCCTATCCAGATTTCATATCTTGATTGAATGGCAATGCATGTGATTGTTATTTTTGCATAGCATATTGAGTTCCTGGAAGTTCCACTTAACTTAACTGTATATCATTTTATCAAATTCTGAAGATGTCATTATCTTGGCAGGAAATTCCTTTGTTTTCAATGTACATTGACTGTTCTTCATAAAGTTCTTATATGTAATATATAGATCTGTATAAAACTAAAATTTTGAGTTTGTACTTCAGTCCAGCAAAAGGGGTTCCCTATATAGCATCCTTTTTGCTGTATTGAATTAATAGTGTTAGAATATGGTACATAATTGTTAGAATGTGGTAACCCTGTTATGAGTAGAAACATGATATAAAACAAGCATTATTAAAGTCATCATAGGCGTAGTGTCGGGGGGGGGGGGTCACGTACCCCATGTCCCAGCTTAACTTGAAATATATTAAAACATTAATAGAAGTTCAGTTAAAATCAGAAAATTGTAGGAAACTTTTAAGAAATTTGGTTTTTTTCCCGCTTTTTCAAACTGTGCAACTGAAGATTCTGATTATGCCTTTAGCCTTAACATAGTTTTTAACAGTGATTTGATCCATAACAAAAATTTAATGCTATACTTTTTCTCATTTTATTTATGTTATATTTATTTTTCACATTGTATAACTTTTGAATACTACTCAATCATCAATTCTATTGTTATTTAATTTAAAAAAAATCCTAATATTTCATATAAGGACAATCCAGTAGTCAGTGCACTGAGGAGGGCACTAACTGAATTTAATTCGTGCCCCCCCCCCCCCCCCCCCCCCCAAAAAAAAAAAAAAAAAAAAAAAAAAAAGTTAGAAGCACGCTACGCCTATGAAAGTCATTGTTACCAAATAATTGGTATTTTTTAGGTTGTAGTGCAGATTATCTTTATACTTTGAAATTATTCATATTTGCACTAATTTTTAACAAATTCAGGGTGTAGAGATGTGATCTATTAATTATCGTTAAAAACAAAAATAATATTCAAAGTTTTCAAAATTCAACATGAAATTGCCCCAAAAAGTAATTAAAACTTAAAAAATAATAGTTCATTAAAATTCTAATAATTTTAAATATAATTTAATAGTTTATGCATCATTAAGATAAGATTTGAATTTATTGTTAAATATTGTTTTTCTTGAATTTATATCTATTAATTACCTTTAAAAACAAAAATAAAATTCGAAGTTTGTGAAATTCAACACGAAATTGCCCCAAAAAGTGATTTAAGCTAAAAAAATAATAGTTCATTAAAATTCTAGTAATTTTAAATATAATTTAATAGTTTATTCATCATTAAGATAAGATTTGAATGTATTGTTGAACATTATTACACTGTTGAGTTCATATCAAATTTTATTCCTGCCATGTGTGGGTTGAAAGAGAAATATTTTATCTATTGAAAAAATATTTCATGATAAGGAAGCCAAGAAAAATTGTTAATGTTTTGAAATGTAGAAAACTAACATAAAATGTAATTTAAAAGCTCAGATAAGATTTTTTTCTTAAAGTAACAGGGAATAATTTATTCTAGTTCTTGAATATCAGTAACGCAAATAGGTTCAAATTAAAAATTATCTCAAACCTTCTTTACAAAATTCATATTAGCTTGAATTGATAACATGAAATAATGGATTACACATTGGGTTATGTTTGACATTATTATTATTATTATTATTGTGTGAAATAGCTCCAGGAAAAGTTCATGATCCAGAACGTATAAGTAAATGCAGACTCAGAATGTTCTGATACAAATAACATTTAAGGGCGTGGATGTATTTAAGTTTCTTTACTGCATGCAGTTAAGATTTACTTTGTAGTTAATATCTCAGTATTCTTCCCTATAAAAGAAATATATTCTGAACTCTTGACTATTCATGCTAATAAATGCCTGAATAGTCAAGATATTTTTATTTAAGTGACACCTTTTGGATGGAGCTTCTTTGTGGAAAACTGTCATACATGCAAAATAAGATGGTGGGTTAAATATGGACTTGTAAACTATCGCATATGTAAGTCCTGATTTCTATAGTCCTAAAATGGCTATGTATTTCACTTAACAAACTATTAAAAGATTTTTTTTAAGAGATATATATTGATTTTAATATAAATTAATTTCAATATTAAAATGTATTTTTTCCCCCAATTTTTAGAAACGGTCTGTTAAATAACTGTTTATGAGTCATGTTTACATTCTGTAGTCCAATTAACTTTAATGTTTCATTTTTTTAATTTTGTGATACATTGACATCTGGTGCAATGTTGATATTTAGGCAAGAAAGTTCATTTTTTCATCTCTGTAGGAATAAACACATGAATGTAGTGGATCATGTTAATGCAGTTGAATGTAGTTGATTGATGCTCTTCATTGGGTTATTTAATTAGGTTGGCAGTCCTTCATTCAGTTGCGTAACTCTAGAAATTTGTCAACAGAACTTGTATGTCACCTATGTCTCAGTTTTTATTTTACTGATATTTCTTATAATTAAATATTTTCATTATAATTTTATTTCTGAAAGCTAAACATAAAATTGAGCCAATATAGTTAATATTTTGTACTCTTGTCGTATCGGTTTTATATCATAAATAGCACCATGAAACCATTTTTGGCTGTCGTGGGGAAGAAAGCAACAATAAATCTGTACGTCAGAGGTAAACTATCATAAGTGCATTTTCATCATTTTCGATATTTTTATTTAAGTGACTCCTTTTGGATGGAACTTCTTTGAGGAAAACTTTCATACATGCAAAATAAGATGGTGGGTTAAATATGGACTATCGCATATGTAAGTCCTGATGAGAAGTTAACCATCACAAAGCTGTCCTGAAAAGCTCTCCTGAAAAATTGGAATTTTGCACATGTGATAGTTTACTTCTGATGTACAGAAATGTAGGATAGTGTCTGTTCATTATATCAATTATTTATAAACTCCCGAATTCTTCCTCTTTTGATTTTTAAAACATATACTATTCTGGATATTTTAATAATTTGAAAATAATTACTTTATGCAGAAAGGCATGGAATTAGTGTCTTCATTACTAGTTAAATGCATGATTTAAGTATTTTAAATATCACAACAGAATATACAAAACAAAATATTAATTCACATTATGATAAACCTCTACCATACATTATTTATATATATATATATATATATATATATATATATATATATATATATATATATATATATATATATATACACCGTATTTACGCATGTATAGGCTGCACTTTTATTCATAAAAAAGGTCGGTAAAAATAGGATGCGGCTTATGCACGGATTTTTAAAATTAAATACAGTAAACAACCTTTTACACAATATCATACCCACAGCAATTCAATGTATTCTAAATATTGTTTGTATATATTATACCTCAAGACTATTCAATAAAACTCCTTTGAGTTCCCAAGAGTTTGTCTTTGTGCAAAATAATTCCTAAGTGTACTAGTATATATATATAACCATCTTTTTTACACTGTAGTTTACCACCATCAGCTAAGGCTGTACCTGATATTGTTAGGTGAGCATTGAACTATAAGGAATGTATGACACTTCTACATGTTGCAGAACTATGTTACTTTGAGTCTACAATGGAATTCAGAAAAAAATTTCCCCAACTGCTGTCTCAAAATTCAGGTGTGGCTTATACACGCATGCAGCCTTTACACAAGTAAATATGGTATATATATATATATATATATATATATTTATATATATATATATATATACATTTATTTATTTATTTATTTATTTATATATAAGGAATTCAGTGAAACAGTATCAAAAAATTGAAAGTACAAAACTATTGTTTCTTACCAATCATTGATATAGATAATGTTGATAATGACATATATGGCTATTGCAAAGTAAACATTGATCACTGGCAGAGATGCATATCAATTACTTAATGCTGTGTTAATAGAAATAGTTCTGACATTGGTGTGGTATTAATTTTTTTATGAACCATTATGAGTACTTAGCATACCTAAAACAGGAAATATAGAGCAAAGCATACACTTGTCTAGCCTTGTGTTTATGTATTTTTTCTTGTTAATGATCATAATTAAAATCTAATGTTGGATATAATTATTAATTTCTTTATGATACACTGCATAACTGAAGTAAAAAAAATCAGTTAAAAAAACGATATCTAAAAAAATTATTATTCTGCCTTTTTTCTTACTTGTATTTTAAGGTTAGATAAATTTGTAATTTAAAATATATTTCTTTAAGTAGGTTCAATTTTCAAGAATGTTCATATTTCTCAGAAAAATTCTTTCTACTTTAAAAACCAAAACAGAAAATTACTGTTTTCAAAACTCAAATTTATTTTGTTGTTAATAGCTTAAAATGTGATTGGAAAGGATTCAAACATACACCACCCTCAATGAGAGCATTGTCCTCAATAATAAATCCATCTTTTTAGTATGTTCCTACTTCCTAAAGAAAAGATAAGCCATCACATCATAGTATTTAAGAAAAACAAACTAAAAGTAAATAATTCAACAAAGCAAGATAATTATTAGTAGGAAGATTATAGACAAAAATAAACAGAAATCCCACACTTGGGACTCAACGCACCGTAATGCAAGATTCTGTAGCAGTAACGGAACTAAACCATATATCGAGGTAACCGACTAGTCTCGAAATTGTTCGGCAGTCTATGCCCTCTTTATACGTTTTATCTCATGTTGAATTATTTACGTTATTTGTGTTTTAAAAATGATCTAACACACAAACTTCACAACCTGTTGTAAGAAATTTTATTGAATGAATAGACAAATTTATATTTTTAATCTCTTTTCTGTAGATACTTCGAATTATAAGTTATTGTATGTCTAGTAAAAGATATTAAGTTGATATTTGAAGTTTTATCTTTATTATTCATCATGAAATGCTTTCAATAGTTGATTTTGTCTTTTTAATCAAGAGTATACTATTGTTTGTTTGTTTTTTTATTTCATGGCTTCATATACTTCATGTAATTAATAGTATAAGTCTTCCATATAGCAGCATCCATTTTGATTTTAACTAATAATAAAGTAATTGAATAATTTGATAAAGTTTTTATCTCTGAATTCAGAGTTAACAGTTCATTGTTTAATGAATGACTTTTTACCCAATACTTTTACTGTTTTTTATTCTTAACATGAGTTTATGCATGTTGATTGGTTTGTAAAAATGAATCTATATAGTAGCCATTTATAATGTATTACTCATATTATAATGTGCACCTGATTTTTAAATTTCCTTGGATTCTTGGCTAGAGATAATTTTTCTGTTAATTTACAAAGAGTAGTAATTATATAGAGATTACTTGAAGAATATCACTTATAACCTGTTTTAAAATCACTTTCATATTTTTTATTCAATTAAAAATAAATCATGGCCATTATTATTCTTTGCTGAATATAATTATTTCTAACTAGTGAATCTTAAAAGTTTATGGTATTTTATATACATTAAAGTTTTATTTTAATTTCATAGCCTTGTTATATTTTTTATATTGTTTAGCATTAATTATAAGGTTTCTGTCAAATATTATTGTGTCAAAAAATACAGTTTTAAATTATCTCACTTTCATATCATGTGTAGCATATATCACTAGTATGTATCATTCATTTATATTATTGTCTTAAAAGTTCATTTTAAATTTATGAAAACTGTTAGTGTTGTAATTGTTTATGCATGCTTTTGTATGCTTTCTTGTGAGCCAGAGTTTTAATGTTTCAACAGCATCTGGTAAGGTATAATTGTGTATAAACTTTTCTTTTTTGCTAATATATTTTGGAGACAGTTTGTTTATATAATGATTGGCAGATTTTGTTATCAGACAGAGAAAGTTATTGGTTCTGTATGAAGATATTTTGTCCTTTACTGAGTTAATATCTGTGATAATATAAAAATGTTGAATTATAACTTTATTATCAAGTGAACTTTATTAAATAAAGCTGTGCTGATAATAATGAGAAAAATTATGAACTTTCAATGCGTAATAATGTTTTAGTGATATATTAATTTCTTGAAAGCTATAGTGATTATTACCCAATAATATTTTGTTTAGACTCCTGAATTTGTAAGGAGTAAAAAAAAAAAACCTAGGTAATTAATGAAAATGAGAAAAATGTTTTATACAATTTATTCATTATTCCTCATTTATTAATTTTCATTAGTCTGAGGAACTATACAAAAGTTTCATTGTATTTAGTTTTTCAAATAACTGTATTTTTATCATTTCTAAATCAACGGTGGCTCCAAGGGGGAGCAGTAAAGGCAATGTCCCCTCCCCCCAAAAAAAGCCTAGCATACTTTCTTTTCATAGCCTAAAATTATATAATCATAGACCTAATACTAAATGAGTTTAAATTTAAAATGAGAGGATGTTTATTTCTTTTATATATATATATAGATAGATATATATATACATTCATACATGTATATATATATATATACATACATACACATACATATATATATAACCCTAAGAGCCAATGTTGCCTCCCCCACCCCCCACCCCAATCGCTGAACCGGAGCCACCATTGTTCTAAATCAGGGTTGCCATAAATTCTGGAAAACCTTGAAAAATTCTTGATTATTATTTACATTTTCCAGTACCTTGGAAAGTTCTTGAATTTGATTTAAGTTTCCAGAAAATCTAAAGCCTTTTCTGTCTGATCAGGAATTTTTGGATTTTTCTAAGAAAATTCCAGCAGAGCTAGAACATATTTTCTCTCATAGTATGTTTAAATCTTCATTTTCTTATTTTTAAACTTTCTATGTTTTAAAGTAAATATGAAAAGTGGTCTGAGTATCAGAACTGAAGGAGTAGCCTGTAGCTTAGTAATATGCTGCATGTGTTCATGATGTGTAAGGCAGTGCATGTTTTACATAATTGTTTTTTGACATAATGCTGCCATCTGTCATTTATTGTTGAGGGGAGAGAGAGAAGAGAAAACCTTCAGTATTATTCAAGGGCTGTAACGTCAAGGCAAAAATGTCATTTACTGATCTACAGTTCTGCTTAGAATTTCTAAAGATATGCATGCATAAGAAAATTGTACGTCTATATATTCTTGTTGTGTATCTTATTTAAAATTAAAATAGCTCAGAAGCTTTTGTAGCTTGATGAATTCTCACAAACCAAAACCTTAAAATCCTGTTAGTGATTGCAGGAAATAAAATGTGGGAACCTCGAAAATGTATGAGTGCTGTTAGTGAGAATATAACTTCTTGTTTTTCAAAAAAGTGATATTTTCCCTTTTTTTTTTCCCTTTTTCTTTTTGCTAAGTTTAAGAATTATCATTTTTGTATTTGACTGCTTAAATTTTGCAAAATTGTATTGATTAAATTTCTAATTTCATGTTAAGAGTTAATGCTTTTATTAGCTTTCAATCTGCATAAAACTTGATTTATATATTTTGAGGCTTATTTTACTGTGTGAAATTCTAACAGAAGTTCACTTTTGAAGCATACTTGCCTATAATTTGGGTATTTAGAATTACAGGTTTCTTTTCTCTTTTTTTTAAAGACCTTTTAATAGTAAAGAAAACTTAAGGCATTTTAATTTCATGTTTCATCTCACATATTTGGTTTGAAAAAACAGTTTTAAAATATTTAAGCATTAATTATTCATATCTGTTATCTTTAACTTTTTTTTATTTATGAATGCATTTAGTGTCCTTAAAATTGTTTTTGCATTCCTGTGTATCATTAATATATTTTTGGTAGCTTCCCATCAAGTGGTAGATTCCATTTTTTTAAACGTAAATTAATATTTTTTAGTGTTTTTTTTTACTGTTTTATTTTTTCAAACAATTGTTTTCCATTCAAGTGTTCATTGTTTTTAAATTGTTTATTTTAAAGTATGTAATTTCATATTTGTTTTTATTTTAACTTATTTGTTTGATGCTATGCTTATGAAATGTGCTTTAAGGAAGTTTAAAGTTGCTTATTATTGTATTGTTATTTTACATATATATCTGATGCATATGTTTACATACAGCAGAGGTGGAGGATTTCATTTATTATCATTCCAAATAAACTCCAGATTTTGTGAATTAATTATTATGGAATTTGTTTCCTGTGTAGTATTTGCTTTTTCCACAACTTTTTACTACCATATTTTTTTTTAATAAAATTTTTTTTTAAATTTTGTAAATGTGGATTCTATGTGTTCAGATCTCAGAGATAAACAGTATATAAATGTATGTAAATAATATTGCATAATGAATACATGTATATTGGGTAGTTTCAAATGATATTATTGTTATATTTTCAGAAAAAGCTTTTATGAATGGATATGAAATGTCTCTACTGTAACAAGGTTTATATGGTGCTTTTAAACTCCTTAAATTTGACTTAAAAGCTTTATTTTAAAGGCTCTTCAAAATCTTAATTTTTGATAGATACTCCTTTAAAACTTTTTTTTTCTTTTTCCAAAAATTTCTGACTCAGAGTTAAAATTTAAATTGATGATGATATGCTACTTCTAACTGGAATTAACTGTGTATTTGAGTTTCAGAAAATTCTTAAGCAAGCAAAGCTTATTGACTGTCAGTAACCAAGTGCAACAAATCATACATAAATAATATGCAAGTTTTATTTTGACAGACAGAGAAAGGGTTTTATGCTGCCTATAAAGAAAAAAAAATTAGTAAAAATTTAATTTATGCTAACAGTTGGGCTGATCACTTAACTTTTGTTATGCTTTTAGACCAACTAATAAAAATTAGGGAAAATTTTCAAAACTTTTTCGTTCAGTGATCCAAAAATAATTTTTAAGCAAACTCTAGATATAGGGATCTCTCTGCAAATGCATATCCATGATGTAGGATGAATTTTTGTGTTGTCCTGTCTCTTTATATTTCAGTTTATTGTTTGGTACTTTTGAAAATTGTTAATTTTTTAATGGAGGGGAAGGGAAATATTTCTGAAATAGCTGAGAAGACAAACAGTTTAAAAAAGGTTATGATATTAAACAGAAATCCTTCATAGTTTTAACTATGAATTTAAATTGTATATTAATAGTAAATTTAATTTAATTACATAAAAGATTGTTACTATTTTTTTAAATGTTTAAAATTACTCATTGTTATCAAATACAAAAATAATATGAATAACATTATTATCAAATATCTGTGCAAAAAAACATCACAGAAGCAACCGAAAATATCTGTTACATGGGGTCCTTAAAAAACTGATGTGCTTAAAAAAATATAATGAAGGATATTAGAAATGAGGAATGTTCAAAGGCCTCTTTAAGAGTTCATTTTAAATTAGTTTTCTCTAGGTGTTAGTGGTTTCCTTTCTAATTAAAAAATAGTAATTCTTAATTTCATTGTCAGAAATTATAGGGGTGATGTGAGTAAACTATTAAACACTTCATTTGAGGGGGAGGAAGGGAAAGAGTCATCTAGACTTTAATAATCTAGTTGTGTATTTTATATATATATATATATATATATACTCATCTCAAAATGTTAGTATATGAAGTGTAATGGTATAATGGTATTTTGACCTGAATAACTACATGGAAACATAATTAAGAGAAGCATACTTTTTTAATACCCTACTGTCTGCTTGAAGTATTTTTGTTCTTCTGTGGTCTCCACTTTATTCTGTCCTCATATTTGATTATAGTATATATGACTGTCCCTAAAAGTTCTTTAAAATAGTATTAGTGAGTCAGAAAAAATAGAGGTATTGTGTGACAAAATTTGAATAAAAAATTTTATATGACAAGATTGTATGCTCTCTGTGAGACTGAATTTATATTAGAAACTCTGTATCACACTTGCATCTGTAAACATGTACACACTTTCCTTGTTTAAAATTTTCTTTTCTTCTTCATTTGACATTGGAATAATATTTTAATGTTTTTACCACAGACTTTAGTACATATTGTTCAGAAAAATCCGATTGTAATTTTTTGGCATATAAATTTAATATTTTTAACTTTTCTCTCTGAGTTTCCATCTATCTGTGATATTATATTCATCAAAACCAAATTTTGGTTTCCATTTTTAGCTGCATTCTCATTCAACATGCTGACTGCTGAATGTGTTAACTTGAGGATATTCATACTAGAACACTAGGATATTTTATATCCCTTTTATTACTACCCATTTTGAGGGGAGGAAGGAACATGAAATTAAATAGAATTTTTATTAATTCTTGTAAAACACAAACCTTTCAAAGTTAAAAAGGTCAGTTTAGTCTGCAATCTTTGGGGAATAAATGGTTGATTTTTCGTCCATTCTAGCATTTTAGGATTATATGTTATATTATATAGGTTAATGTAGCTTTTAGGACAAAGTTTCCTAATTGTGCACAGGCACTCAGCATGTTAATTTCAGAAAATAAGTTTTGTATTTATTTGCATTCTATTTTATAGTTGTACTGTTTTTCTCTAATTTTTAAATATTTCAATGATTTAATCTTTTTGTCATGATTGCATTATATATTTATAAATTCCATGGTATGTTATGTCTCCTAGAGTTATTTAATGTATTTTATAGTCGTGATTGTGATCTTATTTTTGAAAACTAATTTTTATATAATTATTTAAATTCTATATTTTCTTGTAATTTGAATTTCTTGATTGAGATTTGTTATAATAAATTTGTTTAAAGATTTTATTTTGTTTTAATTTTTAAAAACCCTTAGGTTGAATTTCTGTTAGAAGTTTGCTTTAGAAATAAAGCTTAGTACCTACAGTAATTTATAAAGAACATATACAATGAAAATTAGTTGTTGCTTGCCTGATATAGGTTCATTACTGTGTAGGCAGGGCTTTTGTTCCTTTATTTATATATTTCTTAATAAAAGGCTTTTTATCAGTGATGTAAAAACAACCACGATTGTAGTACCAAAAATTTTTCATTTTGAATCTTGAACATTGATAGCCTCAGTATTTTATAGAGTCACACAATTAAGACATTTCTCTTAGGGATTGAAAGGGAAAAACCAGAGAGCAGATTGAAAATTTGGTTAGTCCATCCATGTTAAAAGATTTTGACCTTTTTAATTGAACTGTTGATTGATTTTTAAGTGACTAACAAAACTGACTAATGGAAAAACATTTCAAGTTAGGTGCTAGGTATCATTATTTTAAGTTAGGGGTCTTTGATCCACATCCCATAGGCCATTAGTATCCGTCTGAACTAATTCATTTAAAAATTAAAATGGAATGTAACGCTTGTAAGAGTTTTCAAAAAAGGCTGATTATCTGCAGAATTGAAAAGGCAGGTTAGAGTGAACTCATTCTGTTCTTATTTGTTTTTTTATCCATCATTGCTGTTATGTATGAGAAGTTTGTAATGTGTAACTCCAAGGTTTTACAAACCCTTCCTTGCTAATATAAACTGTCTCTAAGCTAATTATTTTTATAGGGTCTTATTTCTGAGAATGAGAATGAATGAAAGAAATTCTAAACTAGAAGTTATACTAAAAATGTATTCTTTATACTTAGAATATGAAATCCAAACCAAAAACACATGTCCAACAGAAGAGAAAAAGTGGAGGACACTTTGCAAATTACATATTACACCTGTGTATACAGCCTTAGTGAAGTTATTCATTATATTGCAATGACATGCATCTCTGTTACAATGTGAGTACCTTAATGACTAAATTTAATTTGTCATAAGGTTATAGAGTATATTGCTCTAGACAATGCTCTCGGTAATTACCTTGACCATACATAGGGCCCCCGTAAACTTGCACATTTACTGCTGTGTGGCCCCTGGGCTTGAAAGATTGAATATCTCTACTCTGAGCAATAGTCAAGTAATCCATAGGAGCTCTTGAACTGTTTTGGGTCTTCTTGCATGGAGGGAAGGAAAATGTTCTTAAAGTTTGTGATGGATGACAAAAGAAGAGATCTGTGGGAGAATGGAACTGGATAGAACTGTTAGATATCTATACAGATGATTCTGTAAGAAGGCTTTTATTTGGTTAATATTGAATTACTGTTATTGACTCTCCAAATCATCAACTTAGAAACTTTGCTGTTTCTAGATATATGTATAAATTTTCCTAATGTACAGTGCAAAAAGTTCTGTTGTATGAGTCAGAAAGCAGTAGCAATTGTCTAGATTTGCACTTACTTGTTAGTCAGTCTCTAGGATCTCTGTCAGTAAGCAAAATATGTTCAAAATGAAATAACTAATTTGCAGTGTTTAAGGTATCTAATGTTGAACTACAGTCTAAAAATTTCTGAAAGAAATGGATGGCATGTAATAGTAAATGTGGGATCATGCCAGGAAAAGTTTGTTTCTTACCTGTACCAAAAAAAAAGAAGTTTTATTGCTGAAGTATTCTGTAAATTTTTTTAAAACCAGTGGTTTTAAATTCTGGAAACATGAAGATGTCTTTTATAGAATAATTATCTCAATTGATTCCCAGTTTTCAACTTAGTGTTTTATACATAAACTAGATAAATAGGATGCAACTTTAAGTCTTGAATGAAGTTATGTATATTTGTTGCATTTGTTTAAAAAATCATTTAACAATTTCACAATATCATAGTCTGTCATAGCTTACCAGTGGATGATGTCGTTTCTTCACCAGAAAGGAAAGCAATATTAGGTTCAGTATTTGGCTGGGTAATTTTCAAAGTCCTCTATGCAGTGGATATTGTTTATCTATATGAATACTAATACTGAGGGTCTTTAACTGTGATTCCATTCATCTAAAATGGCTCACAACAGCTCCCGATTCCTAGAAATGTGGTCTTAAATGAAAATACAATATGATAAATTAGAATAATTAAACTAAAAATCATGTTAAATAAATGAGTTCAGATTGGGAAACAGAGCGGTAAAAGAATTTTATAGATTTTTCCTGTAATTTAAGGTTAAATATTTTCCCCCCTCCTCTTCGTAAAGGAGGGAAAAACAGCTTTTAATTACCTTTTTTCTGAATTTTTATTCATTTGAATGGCTCTAAATTATCTTATTGGATGGTACTTAACTCTTAAGTAAGGGAAAATTGGTCTTAGATTTATAAGTAAGCAAGTTAAGGCTATTTTTTCAATGAGGAACTCTCAGAATTTCATAAATACGATACTGACCAACCACTGAGACTAAGGTAACGTGCAAACTGCTAAAAGCGATTGCTTCTCGTTTAGGGGAAAAAAGTACGCGCGAAGCATTTTCGTTGGCTGCTATACATACAATCTTAGGTCAAGATTATTTCACCTGTTTTTTTAACAGAACACCCCGTTCTAACTAAAGCCTCTTATTTATTATTATCTGTTATCGGAGTTCATCAGTATTGTTCACTAGGGAATGATGCACAAGTTATAAAAATTGACTTAAAGCTGAGAGGGAAGAGTGAATTTGAACTTAAAAAATAGTTTGATGAAGAATTGTTTACTAGCTGTAGCATTAGGATCAGTAAATGGACTTCTTAGCAGTGTTTGTGGTCATATGCGTAGCTTTCATTTATTACTCTCTGTTGCGACTTCATGGTTTTTAATGAGTATTTATGATTTTTGTATTACGACCCCGAACGGAACCTCTAAATCTATACTTTAATTGACTGCTATTCTGTGTTCTTGATTTTCATCCTTGAACATCGCTGTTTTTGGTCACAAGTTGGCGTTTCAGCGGCATCCAATATGCATTCTTCCCGAAATTGTCTTTAATTTAATTGTCTTGTTAATTTTTCTTCCGTTAATCTCTACTTCCGCTGGGTTAAAAATTAGATATTTTTTCGCCCTCAGTGATGTCTTTGTGATATGTTCGTTTCGCGTAACTATTGTGATAGGTTCTCTATTTTTTTTTTTAAATCTTGGGGTAATGAAGTCTGACGATTATGGTCTATAGATGGGGGGGGGGGGGGGCATCTAAAATCTTCAGTGACACATCTCAGTAGTGGTAATATTGATACTTTAAAAATCAATTGCTGCTGTGCAGCTGCCCCTGAACAAGTCTGTTGACAACCGTAACCCATGGTCTACTAAGTGACTGAAAATTAAATTTTAATTTATGTCTATGCACACGTCACATTTAGCTTTAGTAAAATATTCACATGAGAGGTTTATATATTTTTTAAATTTAGAGGAGTTCAAATGATTATATATACTTGTTAGAAAATATATTTGTTTTTCTTTCATTGTAAGACTTGCTAGATTGTCAACGTGCATAAAATAAAATATTCATCACTATAGGGACAAAAAATTCTGTATTTCGAATGCTGATGAGCCCATTTAATTCTTTTTATTTTTTCATCTGATGGTAGAAGTTTTAATTCTGACAAGTGCTTAGGTTTTCAAATGTTGGTAGTCTTGGTTTCTCTTTTTCGTCTTTTAAATGATCATTTTAAAAAGTGGTGTTTTTCCCTGTAAAATAAAGCTTTTTTAGTAAAAAAAAAAATTTTTTTAAAGCATCTATCTTCAGACAAAAAAAGAATAGAATCTTTTTTTTTTGTCGTAATGTGTAATTATACACCGAAGTGCCACTGAATTAGGGATAGCAAAGCCTATGCAAATTGTGTAGCGCTGCGCATCATGTATGCGCAAGTGAGGGCGCTGTGGTAACTGCATATATAGCGCGTACTGTGGTTGTTCTGAATTAGTTGTTGGAATTGCCAGTATGGGTAAACTGCCTGATTTAGATGCCTTCGATCGCGGACAAATCGTAGGTGCGCGACGCATGGGCCATTCAATTTCCGAAATCGTCAGACAGCTAGGATTTTCAAGGTCGACAGTGTCAAGAGTATACCAAGAATACATGGATGGTGGAAAAAAAAACTAGCGATCGGTCAAACTGCAAAGGACAATTAGCCTTGACAGTGCGTGGTGAGAGACGGCTCAGGCGTATTGTACGTAGCCAGCGAAGCAAAACATTAGCTCAAATTACCACCCAGTTTAATGACGGTGCCAGTCGTATAGTCAGTAAACGAACTGTGCAACGCTCGCTTCACCGCATGGGTTTCGGGAGCCGTCGACCTACGAGAGTACCATTGCTCTATACTCGCCATCGGGCTGCACGTCTTGCCTGGTCAAGAGAGCACAGAGACTGGAGTGTAGAGGACTGGAAACGAGTGGCATGGAGTGATGAGTCTCGATTCCGACTACTTAACGCCGACGGGAGGCTGAGAATATGGCGTCAGGCTCACGAAGCCATGGATCCTGCATGCCTGGCTGGAACTGTACAAGGGCATGGTGGCTCAATCATGGTCTGGGGTGTTTTTTCGTGGCACAGTTTGGGATCTTTGGTGCGTGTACCAACCTCCCTCAATGCAATTCGGTACGTAGAGTTGCTGGGTGATCACCTCCATCCGTTTATGCTGTTCTGTTATCCGCACGGTAATGGAGTTTTCCAGCAAGACAACTGTACCTCTCACAAGTCCCGGTTGGCTACTGGCTGGTTGGATGAGCATTCCTCTGACTTCTCTGTCATGAATTGGCCACCTAGAAGCCCAGACTTAAATCCTATTGAGCATCTTTGGGATGTTTTGGCACAAGGCGTGAAAGGCCATCACACAGCACCAAAGAACCTTACTGAATTATGGACAGCTTTAGCCAATATTTGGCAAGCCATTTCCGTGGAACGTTTCCAGAAACTTGTTGAATCAATGCCTCGTCGTGTGGCAGCCGTTATCAAGGCCAGAGGAGGCCCAACTTGTTACTAGGTAGGTATCCCTAATTCAGTGTAAAAAAGATATTTCAGGTAGTCTCTTCGAACGCGGGTTGTTAACGTAGGATTACTTATATTTGCTTCCGTTTTTTTTTTTTTTTTTTGAAACGTATTTTGGTACTTTTCTGTTTAACTGTTTACTGCTACTGGGTTTGGCGTGCTGCCAAAATTATAACTCGCGACGCCAAACAATTATTTTCTCTCCGTAGGACCGTTATTAAGGAACGTAATCCTACGTTAAAAATACCTCTGGGAAATTTCACAGTATAGCTTCCGTAGTTTTGAGATTTGTCAGTTTATCTGAAATATCACTTTAAGTTGTGAATTTATTTGCGCATTAAGATTATTTTAATTTAATTGTTTAAAAAAAGGTTTGCGATGATCATCTACTTAGCGACCACAATTTAGATCTTCTAACTGTGTAAAAAAAAAAAAAGAAAGAAAAAGAAACTATGATTCCTGCATTAACATTATAAATTTATCACATTTTACAATTTAAAAAATTTTTTATTGCCAAAGCTCGGAAAAATTTCATATCGTGCATTCGTAATGTGCATACATAAGCCTACAAAGAATTCGTTCTTTTATAATGATCAATGGAGAACGAAATTCACATTTAATAAAAATTAAATAGAAAACATTAAACTAAATTCTGTGGTTAATTGTTATTATTTTTCAAAAGTTTCTTTTTTTTTTCCGCTTCTGTAACTAATATCTTCAATAATCGTGCGGATGAATAATTTTCTTTTTGAGAACTGCTGCAAGAACTATGATAGATGTAAAGTATCAATTGAAGAGAGTGTATAATAAAAAAATGATGTACAATATATTAATTTTTTCTCTTAACTTACCGTTCAATGCATGAGAAAATAAGCTTTTACTTACGAGCAGTGGCGTACCTAGACCATTTGGGGCCCGGGGCGGATTTATTTTTTGGGGCCCCCCCCCAAAAAAATGGTCATTTTTAACTTTTTCTAATGACAGCTAGCCTTTCTTTGCCTTAATCAGACAGTCTCCTCAGGCTATTGACCTGTGCAGACAGTGGCGTGCTCAGGATTTTGTTCTGGGGGGGGGGGGGGTTGTCAAGGCCTCCATGTGCTAGGGGTCGTCCATTTCCCTTACGCCCTATTATCAGGATGGACTAGAAGGGGTGTATTTCGGGGGGTTTGGGGGTATGGAATACCCCCCCCCCAGCCGAAGTGGGGGGGTCCAGGGGTCCTCCCCCGGAAAAATTTGAAAATTAGGTGTTAAATAGTGCCATTTTAGGCTATCTAGAGTACTAGATGCCACTTCTTAAAAATCATATATCTATGAATTCGGATAAAATATTTAAAGCGACGTCCCCATCATTATTGGAATGAAAATCTAACAAGAAGTGCTTTTTTAAACAGATACGCGACGAAACAGTGCGTGCGTGCCCTGTTGAAAAAAGACTCCTTCAATACTTTGATAGGCAAGGGTTCGGTTTACTCTCGCGGTTTGCGGATAGTACTGTAGAAGTGTATAAACAGCGCTCGGCACTTGGCTTTAGAAATACTGTTTCTGGCACTGTATAGCGCTAAAATTGTAACAATAATGATCGCTAAAAATGTAAGGGCAATAAAGATCGTAATGGTAAAGAATAAATAACACAATTACTATTAGGCCTATGCGAAATATTTTTGCATTATTTTGTAAATTTAAAAAATTTATTTTACCTCTGTGGGGGGGGGGGTCCTGTCCCGCTTCCCCCCCCCCCCGTCGGCACACCCCTGTGTGCAGAGAAAAAATTGACAGAATAAGGGAACAAACTCGTGCAGTACGAGGTGAGCAATGATCATTACTTTTTAAGCGTTAAATTGATAAAAAAAAAGTCTTATGTCAAGGCCTGGGTTCGAGCAATCGAACCAATGACGTACCGCACGGCACAACTCCGGGACCAACGTTCTAACCACCTGAGCCATGAGCTCGCTAACTTACTGTTCGGTACAAGGTTAAAATCAATTGTACGGCGCTGGTTTTCGTTGTATGAATTTTTCGTCAGGCCAAGGTGAATGGTAAAAGGCTTCACCGTTTGATTAATAAAAGCGATAATAGTTAAAGATAAAATTCATATTAAAAAGAAAAGGAGCCATTTTGGCGCCAATACTTACTTATAATATTCAGGTAGTTTCAAGGAAAACCAAAGAAATACCTCACTTTGATCTACGTTAACTTTATTGGTAATTCAACTTTAAAAATTTTTGCTTTTCACAAGGCAATACACATTCACAGTATCAGTATGAAAAAAATAGAATGGGAATGCATCACCTAGAAAATGCCGTGTTGTGTGAAACCATGTTATATGAGACCCAGGGACATTTGCAAAAAGGGGGGGGGGTGCGTTCTGAAAACTTATTAAAAACAAACATTTTTTTAAAAATTCCATATAAGCAAGTTAAATTAAGAATTCTGTATTAATTTCAAATAGGTAAAAGACTCCTTTTAAAACTGTCTTTTTCTAACTTTTGCATCAGAAAATTGTCTAATTGTCTCATGAAAGTTTATTTTCATAGCCAACTTGTTCTCGATGGATAACATTGCTAAGAGCTGACCACTTTTTGACTTCCTCTGTACTAATATTTGAAGGTTATCATTATGGAAAGGAATAATATATCTCCTAATGAAACATTCAAACTGGTTCAATCTATGCAGAAACGATTGATGGAGGTCCTTAGACGTAAGGGTTATCCGAACAGTTACGTCTTAGTCTTTTTATTTCTGGCAAAACCTCGTCCTTAGAAAATTCGTCGTAACTTTCAGTTAGACGAGAAATAAGTTCTGGCAATTTCTCATCTGGAGCTTTGATCAAATTAACCGACTGCAAGACTTCAAATTTGTTATGAATGTTCTCCATGGATTTTGTTCTTGTTTGGAGTTCCAAATACAACCTATCTACACATTGGAACATGGACCTCCTTAGTTCGTCTTGTAAAGATAAACCCTCATCTTTAGCTTTTTCACCCGGCATCATCTTTTTCGATCTTTTTCTGCCTCTCTTTTCAATAGCAATTCCCATTTCTTCACATTTCTGGGAAGCGAAGTCCAAAGCATCACTAACTAAAGATTCTCTGCTTTCCTTAATAAAAAGTTCCAATGCTCTTAGTTTATTTAAAGCCTTGTCCAAGGAAATCCCCTGAATTTGCAGGTAGTGTTGAGTGTAGTGTTGAGTGGTTGATTTCCTCCAAAATGTCTGACCACAGGCGTAGAAACGCTATAAACTTAAAATCGCAAACATTTGCCATTATAATCTGAGCTGATCCTCTTGTATCTAGGTTTTCAGACTCGTCGCACAGCTTCTCCACTGCATCGATCAATTTTCCAAATTTTCCAAAACACACAACAGTATTCAAATTTTTACGCCAAAGCCAGAATCTGACACAAAGAATCGGCTTACCTGTAATTTCCAGGCTCATCGTCGTCATCCGTCAGTCTTTCTTCAACCTAATGCTTAAATCAGGACTTCTGATATCAGAAAACTAACCAGTCTATAACAGGGCCCGATTTAGAAAATTCTTGACTTTTGGCACAACTCGAGATGGGGCGATGGGGGCGCCCTAACAGTGATGTGGGCGTAAAATTTCCAAAATTGACACACACAAAAAATAATCATGAATCATTGTGAAAGTATCATTTAACAGAGAATTGGCTGTTTGAAGCGTAGAAGCCTAGAGCATTATCAAATAACAAAAAGCAATACAACATATTAACTTCTTCATTAAATTAAAACACCAATACAATGCAACCAGAAAAACTTAGTAATCCCTTATATACACTATAACATACATATGAACTATACATATAGCTATACATATGATGAACCAATCAATCAAATTTGAAAGGATATATAAAAAAATTGATATTGAAAAAGGTAAAATGAAAAAAACTGAATTGGAAATTTTCTTTTTTTTTTCTTCTTTTAAAATAAAAGTTTTTTGGGGCTTCCAACATTCGGGGGCCCCTAGGCCAGGGCCTGCCGGGCCTAGTGGAAAATCAGGGCCTGGTCTATTAGCCTAAAATAAAGACTATCAGCCTATTTAATGATTTTCATGCGTTTATTGCACTTCTAGGATAAATACATCAAGAAAAGTTCGTGGGTTCTGGAAACTGACGAAGAATGTCGGGCGATTCTCGGCAACTCAGCGTCAGCTCTATGGCATCTCTCAGCACCATAGGCGTAGCGTGCTTCTAACTTTTTTTTTTTTTTTTTTTGGGGGGGGGGGGGGCACGAATTGAATTCAGATAGGGCCCTCCTCAGAGCTTTGACTACCGGACGGTCCTTAAAATATGAAATATTGGGATTTTTTGAAATTGAATAAAAATAGAATTGATGTTTGAGTAGTTAGTTATACAATGAGAAAAATATATATAATATTAATAAAATCAGAAAAAAATATAGCATCGAATTTATGCTATGGACCATAACACTGTTATAATCTATGTTAAGACTAAAGACATAATCGGAATCTTCAGTTTCAGTTTGAAAAGGCGGCAAAAAACCCAGCTTTCTTAAAAGTTTTCTACAATTTTATGGTTTTAACTGAACTTCTATTAACGTTTTAATTTATTTCAAGTTAAGTTTGGGGGTGGGGGGGCACGTGAAATGTTGGAAGTCGCTAAAATATGCAAGTGTAATATTTTATAAAAACAATAACGTTCTTGTCTGATTTTTTTTTTAAATTAAAAATGTAATTTTTTGTAGAAAAGTTATCATTTAATTTTTAAAAAGGCTCCTGTCGTGGGGCCCGGGGCGGACCGCCCCCCCCCGCCCCCCCCCTTTGGTCCGCCACTGCTTACGAGGAATCTGTACCAGGCCTGCACAACATATATCCCTCGAAGCTTTTTATAAAGATCAGTATTATAAATCTAAAAAATACGGAATATTATTCTTAGATTTATAATATTACGAAAGGAATGTATAAGCGATGAATATTAATATTTGTTTAAATTTTAAAATAATCTGTAATTTATCTTCTGTTAGATGAAATGTATTTCGCTTTCCCATCTAATTTTCTTGCCTATAACAGCTTCCCATAAAGTATTACGGCCCTCTTCACATATCAAATTGTGCAGGCCTGATCTATACAATGAGATATGAAAATTATATTATGACATTTCATATATCATTGATATTGTACGTGGTGTATAACTTTTGCTTTCATTTATTTTGGGGTAAAATCTAACTGAATGCACATGAAAAGTTTTCCTCGCGGATTGTTTCAATACTAGCTTTTATGTATATATAAGACTAGCCGAAAACCCGCACTTCGCTACGGAGTACATTCAAATTAAATACAACGGTCAATGTATGCAATTAATGCCAAAAAAAATAAATATATATATTTATAATAAATGCGACGATCAATGTATACAATTCATGTAAAAAATATATATTTATATACAGTGGCTCCCAAAAGTGTTCGTACACTTACGATTTTCAATGAAATAGGGGTCTATCCATTGATTAAAATGAATATTTCAGAATGGGTATTTAATAATAAGATCTATAATCTATTCTTAACAAAACTACATGAAATATTTTGAAAACATAGTAATACGATGACTTTTAGTGTACGATGACTTTTGTGAGATAAAGTTTTTGTTACTTTTTGATTACTGGTTTCTTAAAAATAAAGTTTTACTATGTTTTCAAAATATTTCATGTAGTTTTGTTAAGAATAGATTATAGATCTTATTATTAAATACCCATTCTGAAATATTCATTTTAATTAATGGATAAACCTCTATTTCTTTGAAATTCGTAAGTGTACAAACACTTTTGGGAACCACTGTATATAGATTAGAATTAGAACCAAAAATACATATTCCTTAAAATCGTGTACATTTATATATATATATTTTTTCTCAAGGGCTGTTACATTAAAAGTATGTGCTTTTTTTTCAATTCTCCATGCATGAAAATATACTCTTTGGATATTTGTTCCTCTATGCATTTAATTTTGACGATGTCATATAAGGTAGATGCTTATCTTTATGTATTCAGAAGAAACTTCCGATACATGGTGCTAAATTTTCAATTCACCACTCCCTACATTTCAAAAAGAGTGTATATGGTATTTTGAATTAACACACAGAGTATATTGTATATGCCATATATGGAATAAATATTCTTTTTTGAAACGATTGATTGCTATCTCTTTATTTCATGGAGATTTTCTACCTTTGCATTATTCTAAAAATGTATTTTACTTCTTCGCAAATCATGGAAAGATGTTGAATCTTCAGACTATTTGAAAATTGTCTAACGTTCATATTTTGAAGCATAAGCATAATGCGAACTAGTATGTTTTAGATGTACATATTTTGTCATCTACGTTTATTTATTTGAAATTATATGAGTTTAATATTACTCACTGAAAGCAACGAACTTGCAGAAAAGTGTTTCTTTCTTGTGAAATGTCACAGTCATTTCTTAGTCTTTTTATTTCATGTAAATACATTTTCATTATCCTATCCATTTCTCGTTAACGATATAATTTTGCACGTGCATGAAAATCTTATGTAGGTGTTTTTTTGTCGGTAAACAGTTATTTTAAACTATACAAAATGCTATACAAAATGCTATACAAATGCTATACAAAATGCTATACTAAACTATACAAAATGCGTGACCCGGTGCATTTGTCTGTCAGTAACGTGTGCGTGTGTGTGCTCGAGCGCGTTTATGTGTTTGCTTTCTTTAGTTGACTTCATAGTTTTCAAATTTATCAACTATCCAATGACGTATTTATCTTAAAGATCACACCCCTTACAGCTTTGTGACGTCACATTTATGCATAATTATGCCATAGCGTGGCTGCGATGTTTGTAATGAAGTTGTGACAATGCAGAAATTGCTCATTCTATCTGTAAAGTACCATTGAAACGATACACTGTCATCTCTCTATGACAACATTATATGACAAGAATAAATGGTTATTCCTCAAAAAGTAAATAGTTGTTTTGAAACGTCTCTATGTTTACCCCACGGTCGCCAAGTAAATCACATTTTGATCATAAAATGGCAGATGTAGGTTGACATTTTCGTCAAAATTCTCCAGACGTGCCGCAACATCACGTTGACGTTTCTGCATCATGCGTCGTACTGTTCAGTTTCTTCAAACATTTCATCGTTTATTGACTACGTGATATTAATACTGCGTTTACGTTACTAGTGTTTTTCGTAATATTTTATTTTCCTTCATGTTTTTGATCTCATACGAAAGTGCTGCTTCTGCGTATTACAAGGAAACATTTTACACTGGATAACATTACTTACAACCTTATGTTTTGTTAAATTTCGCTCAGTTTTCAAATACATACACACACACACACACATATAGGATGGGTCAAAAGTTCGTAAAAACTTTAAAAATTCATAAAAGAGGAAGAAATCATGATAAAGAAGTGCGGTTTTCAAGAAAGGGATCACCAGGAAGTCTGCTTTTTTAAGCAGCCAAAAAAAGTTTAAAAGTTTTTAAAATGTTTAAAAAGTTTTAAAAGTCACCGGTAGATGGCGCAGACATGCGAGAGATTCAGCAGAATTATGCAAATCAATCTTACAATAAAAGACCGTGATACATGAGGATTTTGAGGATCGGCCACGAAGTGGAAGACCCTCGATGGCGGAGGGCCGCATTACTGCGGTGGAAACCGTTATGAATAATATGGCGGCGGAATCGCCCACGGGGAGTAGCAGTGCTCACAAAGCTGGACTAGAGACTTTACCAGTGACTTTTTTAGATTTTTATTTTGCTGCCTAAAAAAATCCGACTTCCTTGTGAGCCCTTTCTTGCAAACTGCACTTCTTTATCATAATTTCTTCCTTTTTTATGAATTTTTAAAGTTTTTACGAACTTTTGGCTTACCCAGTATATATATACACTATAACAAAAAAAAAAAAAATCGACGCACCAAGGAGTTGTCCGAATGTAATGAAATTTCGTATGCAAAGATGTTTCGACCGAACATGCAAATGATTCCATGTGTCCATGGAATGAATAGCGGGAGCTCCAGCGCACCAGAACTGCGCATCCAGCAGGTGTACAGGGTTTGTATAAAAAGTATCGGGAACAATTTTTTCCTGACGTGACTGTACGTCGGAGTGCGCTCGTACCGTGCATGCTCAGTGTGTCGGGGATGTGACCTACAAGACGCACCATGCGCCAGTCGCCTGCGAGCGTTCGTTCAGGCTAGATCGTGTTTTTAGTGGATCCCTTGTAGAATTTGAAATTGTAATTTTAATTGTATCTTATGCCAATAGATGGCAGTGTGTTTAAAAGGAAAAACGTTCTACTAGAAGAAGTGTATTCTTGGCAAAAAGAACAGCCAGAAAGCGTAATGCTTAATGTCGAAAATAGTAATGCTTAATGTCGAAGGCAGTAATGCTTAATATCGAATATAATAAATTACTTTGTGTTTTAAAGGAAATTGATCTCATTACTGAGAAGTATTTTTTTATTGTGTATTTTATATGCTGAAGAAAATTAATTTAGCAGTTGAAGTATATAAAAGAATTTCGAATCACGAGAAGAAATTATGGGGTTAACAATTTCGAATTGAAGTTTATAAACATTAGAATTGATTTTGACTTTGATTTCATTGAAAGTTTTGAACATTTTGAAAAAAGAAAATGGAAAAACTCGCAACTACGCGAGCTATTGCACGCAGTTCCATAACTAAATTGATAAATAAATGTGAAACTTTGTTAACGAATCCGAACCTAGATGTTGATGAACTTAGTGACAGTATTGATTTACTGAATGAGAAAGAAAAAGGATTAATTGAATTTAATTCAAAAATATTTGAAATCGCGAAAACGGAAGATTTAGAGAAATAACTCTCTTTCGTCGAAAATTATCAAGAAAATATATTGCTTTGTAGAAATAAGTTGAATAGAGCGAAAAAGAAACTAACTTCAAATATTATACAATCTAATTTTGTTGAAACGAATGTAAATTCTCCTAGTGTAAGCACTGTTACTGAAAGTAATGTGAAGTCGAATATTAAGTTACCGCGTTTGTCAATTGATACATTTGATGGTGATATATGCAAATGGACCGATTTTTGGTCCCGATATAAAGTCTCTATCCATGAAAACAATTCTTTATCAAACGTAGAAAAATTTTCTTCTTTGAAATCTTATTTGACGAATGACGCCGCACTTTTGTTTTCTGGTTTGGTAACTGTAGATGAAAATTATGAGACAGCAATTAAAACATTAGAATCAAAATTTGCGCGAAAGGATTTGATCATAGACAAACACATGTCTGCACTGCTTAATATGACGCCATGTCGGAATTCAAGAGATATTTCTTCGCTAAAAAAGGTTTATGATACACTAGCCGGGCTTCGCCTCCTCAAGCCATCCGTGCAACATATTTATGTACTTCGGGCCCCACAAAAGAAAAAAAAGCCTACAAATGTATTAAATTCAAGTGAATAAATTCCTTTCAATTTTCATTCCCGTCGCTGCCGACAGATGGCAGCACCACTGTACCAGATGATTTGGTTTCTCAGCAGTGAGTGATTTTAGAATGAAAATATCTCTAAAACTATTGAATTAACAGAATAAGTGTACGCAGAAAAAATTATCAGTTTTCGAAGCTCTTTCCAAATATGTAACATTTATGTACTTCCATGATAAAAAAAATTACACCGTTTCCTGTATATTTGTCGGCCATTTTTTTTTCGAGGATCGGTGCCCGCCCGGATGAGTTACGGTCACGTGATCTCTCGACTTCCACTTGTCTCTTTATTAGTATAGATGTTATTTACAAATTGAGTCGCTGAGAAGCCTTGACGTTGAACCAGATAGCTATGGAACACTTTTGTTTCCTATTTTAATAAAGGCCGAATGATGTAATTTTATTGTTTACTCGAAGTCATAGTTCTGATAAAAACAAAATCCCTCACTTGTTAGAATTTTTAAAATTAGAAGTTAAGTCACGTGAACGCGCATCTCTCTTGACGGAAACACAAAATGAAAGTAATAAATCAAGAAATTTTGTGAAGCCCTACGAAGATAAATCAAATAAATTTCGTACCTTTGATAATAAAAATAGAGATAAAAGGCAAAGTACGGCAGCTCTTAACGTTACAACTGAGAAATTTTGTATTTTTTGTGATAAACTGGGGAAGCATGTAGCTGATGGTTGTGATCGTTATAATTTAAGTGAAAAGAAAAAGTTACTGAAACAAAACGGGTGCTGTTTTTCTTGTTATAAAAAATTTAATTTACAACGTAATTGTCGCTTCAAAATTGAATGTACCAAATGTCATAGCAAAGAACATAGAAGAGGTCTGTGTGATAAAATTGATACTATAGAAGATAAATTTCAAACGGCTGTTACTGATCCGAAAACTGTTGTTACTTCAGTTATCCCTACTCTCGAAAACGGAACCGATAGTAAAAATGTTTTTATGTCAACATTTAAAGCCGTCATTGTCACTTCTAACGAAAAACTAAAGGTTCGCTTTTTAACAGATCATTCATCCATAGACAAGTTTGCGATAAATTAAATTTACCCATTATTAAGGAAGAAACAATTAATTTAAATACATTTGGCAGCACAGATTCAGTTAAACTTATTAGATCTAAAATTCAATTTAAATTATGCAACATTGATGACGAAGATAAATTTGTAATGATTGACGCGTTAGAATCACCCGAAATTTGTGGTGCATTAATTGAAGCTCCCAGTAAAGAATTTGTTAAGCAAATTCAGTCATCAAACATAAAACTGTTAGACACTGTAGACCATGATGATGATCCACAAAAAATAGATATTTTGATCGGGTCATACTTTTTTTGGAAAATAGTAACTGGAAAAACAAAACATTTAGGTCTTGCTTGAATGTTGATAGAAACTTTAATGGGATGGACAGTTCAAGGTCCAGTTTCTTTAAACCCTTTGATGAATGAATCAATATCAGTTAATGTCTTGAATGCTATTATTTCTGGAAGCATAGAAGATGATGAGTTAACATCAACTTATATTAAATCCTTTTGGGAACTTGAATCAATAGGCATTAAAAACGAAATTTCAAAAAAAGGTATTTCTTATGATGAAGCCTATCAGGTATTAAAATCTAACTTGACATTCAAGAATAATTGCTATGGCGTAACACTTCCATGGAAACACAACAATGTTGATTTGAATAATAATTATTTTAATGCGCGAAAAAGGCTAGATTCCTTAATTCGTAGATTTAGAAAGGATCCTAATTTGTACACTGATTATAAGGAAGTTATCAACGAATATTTAAGGTTAGGGATAATAGAAAATGTTGATAACAATGATATAATCCAAAGACCTGTTTATTACTTGCCTCATCATCCCGTGATAAGAAAGGACAAGGACACAACAAAATTAAGGATTGTTTTCGACGCTTCGTCGCATCCTCCAAATTCCCCATCACTAAATGATTTATAGCATCCTGGGCCAAATCTAAATCCAGATTTATTAAATCTTCTTTTAAAATTTAGACTCAATTACATAGCTTTTATAGCAGACATTGAAAAGGCATTCTTGATGATATCCCTTAATGAGAATGACCGAGATGCAGTACGTTTTTTGTGGGTGGACAGTTTACCAGAAGACTTATCTGAGATACGTCCAAAGATTTTTCGTTTAAAACGCGTATTATTTGGTGTTACATCCAGCCCTTTCCTTTTAGCAGGTGTAATAAAATTGCACCTACAGAAATATCTTCATGTATATCCTGAAACATGCAACATGTTGAATGATTCCATGTACGTTGATGACCTTTTGTCAGGGGCGTCAAATGAAGAAATAGCATTTAAGAAATGTAAAGAAGCTAATCTAATAATGAGCGAGGCAGGTATGAAACTTAGAAAATGGAAGAGCAATTCTTCTAAACTTGAAAATTTGTGGGAAAATTCTGAAATTGAATTTGGCTCCAAGGAAACGAAATGTTAGGATAAAACTGTTTCTTTAAAGGTTTTAGGATTAATTTGCGATCGTTATAAGGATACATTTAAATTTGATGTAACTAGCCTAATTGAGTTTATAAAAAACTCTGACAAAACCAAAAGAACTATCATCCGAACTGCAGGTAGAATTTTTGACCCTACTGGATTTCTTTCACCTTTCATAATGAGACTGAAAATGCTTTTCCAAGAACTTTGGGAAAAGGGCATACACTGGGATGAAGAACTACCCTACTCCATATTAAGTCAATGGGAAATTTGGTGTGAGGAATTACCTTTAGTTAACAGACTGGAAATTCCTAGATATTATTTCGGTACAAGTTTGACTGAAAATTTGAAATCCATTCAAATTCATTGTTTCACTGACAGTAGTGAGATAGCCTATGGAGCCGTGATTTATTTACGATTTACTAACATTAATAATAATAATAGTGTAACATTTCTCATGGCTAAGGGTAGATTAGCACCTCTAAAGAAATTAACCATTCCCAGACTTGAACTAACTGCTGCTTTAATAGGTGCGAGACTCATTTCACATATTAAATCCGTATTCCAAAATATAGGTGTTAATGTCAGTTATCATTGCAGGACAGATTCCAGTATAGCACTTTGCTGGATTAAAGGCTCATGTACAAAATGAAAACCTTATGTGGCTAACAGAGTTCGAGAAATTCAATCCTTAACAGAGCCAGAAATTTGGCGTCATTGCCCAGGCCAAACAAATCCAGCAGACATCATTACCAGAAAAAATAAATTATTGGAACTGATTAATTGTGACCTATGGTGGTCTGGTCCCCAGTGGTTACACGAAGAAGAAGCATATTGGCTTAAAGTTGCACATATTGATCCAGATAACTCTACTGTTGAATTAGAAGCTCGTTAAGCTCAACTTTCTCTTATCACAACTGTCAAGGAAGATCTTTTTGATTTAAAATTGTATGAGAATTTAACTAAATCGATCAGAGTAACAGCATATGTCAAACGATTTGTAAGCAATCTAAAAATGAAAACTAAAAATACTGAACCCTTAGATTCAAGTGAAATTTTGGAAGCAGAAAAATTTAGGATATCTCATGTTCAAGAGTTAGCGTTTAAGTCAGAAAAAGATATGCTTGTGGCAGGTAAAGAACTTGCAAATGATTCCCGAATAAAATGTTTTGATCCTTTTATAGACGAAAATGGTCTAATCAGAGTTGGCGGTCGGTTAGAATTCGCAGAAATTACGGAAGAAGAAAAACACCCGATTTTACTGCCATATAATAATGAACTTTCTGCTCTACTTGTGAAATCTTGTCATGAAAGGGTTGCTCATTGCGGGTTAACCGCAACTCTAACCCAGTTAAGAGCAAATTATTACATCATAAAGGGTAGAAAAATAGTGAAAACAATGATAAATAAATGTCTCGTATGCAAAAAATACAAGGCTAAGGCATTTGTTGAGAAGACCGCGCCACTCTCTACTGGTCGTATGAATATGTGCGCAGTGTTCGATGTGACGGGCTTGGATTTCGCAGGTCCCCTGTATATTAAAGGAAATGTTGCTACAAGAAAGGCCTATATTTGTTTATTTACCTGTGCCTCAGTTCGAGCAGTCCACCTAGAGCTCGTGTCCAACTTACGAACTGAAACTTTTATATCAGTCTTTAAGAGGTTTATTGGCCGACGAGGAATGTGTAGAACTGTATATTCAGATAATGCCGCAACATTTAAAAGGGCTGATAAAGAATTAAAACGATGGCTGAGTAAAAAATCTGAAATACAAGAATATCTTGGTTCTCAAAGGATCGAATGGAAATACATTGCTCCCCTTGCCGCCTGGTGGGGAGGATTTTGGGAAAGAATGGTGAGAAGTATAAAAACATGTTTGAAGAAGATTTTAGGGAAAGCTTTGTTAACTTTCGAGGAGATGGCAACAGTCTTAATCGATATAGAAGCAATACTTAACTCTCGACCATTGACCTACACTTATGATGATGCTTTGGAACCTACTCCATTGACTCCTGCTCATTTTTTGGTGGGTCGTCGTCTTACCACTTTGCCAGCAAGAAACAGTGAACCAGAAAAAACTCTTCTTCGAAATAGATTAAAGTATCAACAAACTTTAGTTGAACATTTCTGGAAACGATGGAAAGAGCAGTATCTTCTTGAACTTCGGTCTAACCATGCGGTGTCTCATTCAAATGGTCCCAATATAAAAATTAATGATATTGTTCTTACAGGTGGGAACCGTGAATCGAGACAGCTGTGGCAATTGGGTAAGGTTATAGAAGTTTATGTGGGAAGAGATGGAAAAGTAAGATCATGTTCCATAAAGACTGCGCGAGGAATAATTAAACGTCCAGTACAATTGCTCTACAACCTTGAAATTACCTGACAGGACTTTTTCTTCTTTTCCTTTTGTGAATTAATAATATTGTATATTGTTAAAAATGTTTTTTTTCTCTTTATTATTGTCATTTTATTTTATTTTGATTTTTTTGTTAAATGAACCTATAGTTCATTTGGGGGGGGGGGGAGATTGTAGAATTTGAAATTTTAATTATAATTGTATCTTATGCCAATAGATGGCAGTGTGTTTAAAAGGAAAAATGTTCCAATAGAAGTGTATTCTTGGCAAAAAGAACAGCCAGAAAGCGTAATGCTTAATGTCGAAAACAGTAATGCTTAATGTTGAAGGCAGTAATGCTTAATATCGAATATAATAAATTGCTTTGTGTTTTAAAGGAAATTGATCTCATTATTGAGAATTTTTTTTATTGTGTATTTTATATGCTGAAGAAAATTAATTTAGCAGTTTAAGTATATAAAAGAATTTTGAATCACGAGAAGAAATTATGGGGTTAACAATTTCGAATTGAAGTTTATAAACATTAGAATTTACACAACTGTCGAGTGACTCGGTGCAAGCGCAAAATGCAGCGAACGAATGAACAGCGGTACGCCATCAAATTTTGTGTTGGACTGGGGAAATCAGGTACGGAGACGTTGGCCATGATTCGCCAAGTGTTCAAGGATGAAAGCATGTCACAAACTGCAGTTTTTAAGTGGCACAAGTTCTTCAAAGATAGCCGAGAGAGTGTGGAGGACGAGCCCTGCGCTGGACGGCCGTCGACCTCAAGAACCGACGACAATGTGCAACGAGTGCGTGAAGAGCTGAATTCAGACCGTTGGTTAAGTGTGCGCATGGTCATAGATAAAATTGGCATTGGTAAGATGACAGTGCACAGCATTATCACTGAAAATTTGGCGATGCGAAAGATCTGCACTAAACTCGTCCCAGTGCACCCTGCCACACTTGCTCCAAGGTCACCGAGTACCTGACGATAAACGGCATCCGGACGATTCCCCAACCCCCCTTACAGTCCCGACTTGGCACCAGCAGACTATTTCCTATTTCCAAAAGTGAAATACTCCGTCAAAGGACACCACCATGGGACCCTAAGTGCCGCCAAAGAAGCTTGCACCCGTACCCTTAAGGACGTTCCGGAATTCGCCTACCAGGAAGCCTTCGAGTCGTGGAAAAGCCGCAGGCAAAAATGTGTCGACGCTCAAGGGATGTATTTTGAAGACTTTTGAGAAATTGTAGCAATATTTCAAATAAATTTATTTTTCCGAAACTTTTCCCGATACTTTTTATACAAACCCTGTATATAAGGAGCGATTCATGGTTTGATGTGAAAATTTCTGTTGCATTTCGACTGCGGATATCTTACGTCGACAGTAACGATGTCTCGCCGAAGGATTTGTGCTCATTCCGAACCTACTTCAGAGTTTGAAAGAGGTCGTGTCACCGGATTGAAAGAAGCTGGTGGGGCAAATCAAAGAATTGCTCGACATCAGGGTCGAAGCGATGCAGCGATTAGACGATGCTGGCAAGAGTGGGTCAACACTGAGGATGGCAGTGATCGAACTAGGACCACAACAGATTGGGAGGACAGAGAGACTGTCATATCAGCTGTCCCAGCACCGGAATCGTCGTTATCAACCATCCGACGTGTGACCCGCACACAAGTGTCCAATATGACCATTGACAGACGACCGTTACGTCGCTTAACACTCCCGCCTGTGCACCGTCAAGTCCGATTACAGTGGTGCTTCACTCGATAAACTTAGAACTGCGCTCACTGGGGACGTATAGTTTTTAGTGACGAATCCCGTTTCCAACTGTGTTCTGACGACCACCGAAGACGTGTCTGGAGACGTCCAGGGCAACGTGGGGATCCTGCCTTTACTATTGCACACCACACAGGCTCACAACATGGCATTGTGGTATGAGGTATCATTTCCTATAGTTGGACCTCTTTGGTAGTCATTAGTGACAGACTTGCAGCATAGCGATAAGTAGACGAAATTCTGCGACCCGTTTTGTTGCCGTTCCTCTTGCGTCACCCCGGACTTTCAACAAGATAATGCCCGGCCGCATATGGCACGTGTTGCTATGAGTTGTCATCAAGCTTGCTGAACACTTCCTTGGCCACCTAGGTCAACAAATCTGTCCCCCCATAGGGCACATTCGGGACGTCATGGGAAGGCGATTGCAATTATCCTGGAATGTTGTCGATTTACCCCGTCAGTTGGAGACAATTTGGCAAGAAATCCCGAAGTACACCATCGGGAACTTTATGCCCCGCCTGGTGACAGCTTGCAACCAGATCTGAGGTGACTAACGCAGTATTGACTTCCTCACTTTGTAAAGATTAAACTCTGGTGTAAATCCTTCAACTGTTCTAAAAATTAAAAATTTTTTTCTGTACATGTTCTTCACATCCACCAAATTTTGTCGCAATCGTATCGAAGTACAACTCCATCTTGGTGCTTCGATATTTTTGCTATACAGCGTGTATATATGCAAAGGCGTAGCGTGCTTCTAACTTTGTTTTGGTGGGCGGGGAGGGGGGCAGGAATTGAATTCAGTTAGGGACCTCCTCAGCGCATTGATTGCCGGACGGTCCTTAAAATATGAAATATGATTTTTTAAATTGAATAACAATAGAATTGATGTTTGAGTAGTATTTAAAAGTTAAACTATGAGAAAAATATAATATAAATAAAATGAGAAAAAAAATAGCATGGAATTTTTGTTATGGATCATATCATTGTTAAATACTATGTTAAGGCTAAAGACATAATAGGAATCTCCAGTTTCACAGTTTAAAAAAGCGGAAAAAAACCAACTTTCATAAAAGTTTTCTACACTTTTCCGATTTTAACTGAACTTCTATTACCGTTTTAATTTATTTCAAGTTAAGTTGGGAGGGAGGCACGTGGCCCCCCGTGGCTACGCCTATGCATGTATGTGTGTGTGTGTGTGTGTGTGTGTGTATGTGTATATATATATAAATATATATATACAGGGCTTTTTTCTGGCGGTGCCTTTCTTTTTAAGTACTATTTTGGCGGTACTAAAAATACTCACCTTTATTTCAGTAAACACAGTAAACCCACTATTTTATTGAAAAAAAGCACTGTATATATATATATATATATATATATATATATATATATATATATATATATATATATATATATATATATATATATATATATATATATATATATATATATATATATATATATATATATATACACTAAAGTGCCACTGAATTAGGGATAGCAAAGCCTATGCAAATTGTGTAGCGCTGCGCATCATGTATGTGCAAGTGAGGGCGCTGTGGTAACTGCATATATAGCGCGTACTGTGGTTGTTCTGAATGAGTTGTTGGAATTGCCAGTATGGGTAAACTGTCTGATTTAGACGCCTTCGATCGCGGACACATCGTAGGTGTGCGACGCATGGGCCATTCAATTTCCGAAATCGTCAGACAGCTAGGATTTTCAAGGTCGACAGTGTCAAGAGTATACCAAGAATACATGGATGGTGGAAAAAAAACTAGCGATCGGGCAAACTGCAAAGGACAATTAGCCTTGACAGTGCGTGGTGAGAGACGGCTCAGACGTATTATATATATATATATATATGTATATATATCAGGCGTATATATATATGTGTGTGTGTGTACTCATAATGTATTCAGTTTGGCCAAAGAAGCTCGAAGAAAAACTAATTTCGAAAAATAAATTCGAATATTCATTATTTTACGCAAACGGTTAACGTATACTAAAGAAAAGTGATACAACTGATTAGTCGCAATTTTATAAAACTTTATTCTTTAAATTTCTGGTTAATACAAAAGGACAATTTTTTTCAATCCTTTATTTATATCTATTTCATAAACTATACTCATAAACTATACTCATACATAGCTGTCCACAAACAAGACAATCAATAACACCTTTTATTGAAGTTAGCTGTTCTTAAAAAAGTCTAATGAAATGTTCTTGTATATAGAGTCGAACGGTGGGCGAAATAATACTTTTACTCAAAAGTATTCTTGTCTAAAACACAGCAAGATGGGTCACTTTTAATTCTTTGTTTGAAAATATTTTAAAACGCGTAGTTAATCGTAATGATTTGCCACACAGTGTTCAGGTTCACAATAAAGATTTTATTTTTCATTTAATTGTTTACAACATTCCTGCAATTTTCTAGAGATGTATTTCTTCGCTATTTTGTAAATAAGGAAATAGTTTGGTCGTATATAAAAAAATATGTAATCGACAGACGGTAGAAATGAAGTTCGAAACTAAGAGTCTTTCATCAAAGTTAAATCACTACGAAATGTGATTCAAAATGGCTGCACTTTCGATTAGTTACCGATGTTGCTTTTATATTTTTAGGAGCAATTTAACTCAGCACTGAGAATCATTTGAATTTTATTTTTCTTGAACGATGATCAAAGGATGACATATTTCGGTCGAGCATTCGCTAAAATTGAGTATGTCAAACCGATCTGTTGTAATCTTTTTTTAGGAGAATTTCTCACCATATCTGACAAACGTTTGAATTTTGTCTTTCTTTAAAGTATGATCAATAGACGGCATATTTCAGTAGAGCATTCGCCAAAAATCAATATACGCCTAAAAAGTCGCTAGATACCTATGATTCGGTTACCCTTGATACGATTTTAGCGATTTTCTCTCTATCCTCATTAATACTTATTTCAAGGGTACAGTGTTTCTAATTGGTATTCTATTATCTGTACTGAATTGTAGGCAATCTTAAGTTTTGGTATATCATAGCTAGATATAAAAGGTAGAAAATTCTTACTAGCAAAAGAGGATTATTATTTTCATATGAGAGAATTAGAAATATCTCACCCTGTATTCCCTGATAGGACTTATGACAACTAGAAATGAGCCCGCATTTCTAACAGAGGTTTAATATGAGAGGTTTTCGCACCGACATACTGCTGAAAGGAAACATTAACGGGCAATGTAGGAAAACTCGCTTACTGATATCGTGGTCGAATACGGGGCTGTTCACATTACAGCCGTGAACGTTAGCATTAATCGCATCGAAAAGTTTTTAACCTGTCTTAGAACACAACAACTTCGATACAAACCTTGTTGAGCTCTATGATTGGTTAAAAATTTTCGAAACGAGTAATGGTGGCGCTGACAGATGTAATGTGAACGATCCCTCAAGTTCTTGGGACAAGATTGAACTACTTACAAGGAAGCGCCGAAGTGGACGCTCCTGCGAAGGAAATGTACAAAACAATGTGCTAGAATGCCCTACACGCGAGCGGAGTGACAATTTAAAGGGCTTTCTGTCAATCCGGTTTTGCTTACTTAAGACAACCTAGTGAGTCAAAACGTTCCATACAGCTATCTCTTTACCTGATTTTTTTAAGAGTTCGTTTAAATTTATAGTACAAAGTTGACTTATAGCCCACCTTAGATCCCATTTTTTTCTCTACTGTATTGAATGGCCATTGAAGTAAACCTGATCTGTTGGTACTGTAGAGAAGACAACACATAAAACAGCGAAATTCAGTGCTTGGAAGAGACTTGGTTCAGATAAATTCTAGTTTATTCCTGAGCTGTCTTGCACAAGCTTTCACAAGTCCTTCGATTTTCAGTCTCTCATGAATACGAGAATGGTGACCAAGGTCACGAAGGCGTTGAGGAGGAGGGTGGTCGTGACCAGGGCTGCCCCATTGCACTCGTTCAGGGTGTGGTCGTTGCAGTTGTAATACGGATATCTCGATTTCATGTCCGAAACGATGTTCCGGGCTTCGGAGCGTCCCTTCTCCCCACATCTGTTCTCCAGGGTCGTAGTGACGCACTCTTCGTAGTGGACCATGGCGCTGGAAAAGGGGTTTAAAACCAGGTTAGGTGACACGTATTACATGATACATTCATGTAGCTACTTAATGGACTGTGGCATTATTGCACTCACAGGCAGTTTTAAACAACATAGGATAGTATTGCGTACGCTTGGCAGTCAGCTACTTTTGGGATTACTCTAGAGCGTGACTGCATTTTATCAGGAGTCAAGCGGCGATAGGCCGAGCGTTGTTTGACGTCATCTTTCCTTGCGTGCCACTGGGTGAAAAGAGATGCCACGGATTTTGCGTAGGATTATTTCCTTAATGTCCGAAAGGATAACGCTTACTCAAAACTATCTATCCTATTAGAGGAATTTCCAATCTGCAGTATGTCGAGTCTTACTGAAATCAGTCTCTTACACTGTTAGCGACCGCTTTCCGAAAATGAGAAGCGAATCCGGTTTTCCAAATCGCGAGTCCGGTATCCTACCAACTGAACTATCCCGACTACTTGAAGAACTGTTAATTCTTATGACTTCCCTAGCGCTATATCTCTTTTCATTTTGAGACTTAACAACACACGAGATAGACAAGTAAAAAATAAGATTGGCAATTCTTTTTGAACTAATAAATTTAGCTCTTCATTGGACCGAAGAACATTAGGAGGGGCCATTTCTAAGTATCATTCACAAATGCGAGTTCAACAAACTCTTTGATATAAATGGGGTAAACGGCAGAATTTTGCAGTAGAAAGTTGTAGGAGCCGGCGACAGAAGCGGAGACATAAAACGCCCCCATCTTTCAAAGGAACCTCCTTTCTTCTCTCGGTTCACCCTTTCCGTCTTCTTTCCCGCATTTTCACTCCATCTTGCTTTATTTGTTTGTCTTTGCTTCTGTCCCCGATTCTCTCAAAATTCTGTTGTTTACCCTATATATATCAAAGAGTTTAATGTTCTACGCATTTGTGAACTATCTTCGCAGACAGTCCTACCTAATGTGTCTCTGGTCTTATGAAGAACCATAGTTATTAGTTCGAAACTAATTGCCATTTTTAATTTTTCATTGTGCATTTTAAGAGGCTGGGCGTATTCTTGTTTTGCGTTCGTTCCCCACAAGTTTCATGTGAGTAAAATATTTTTTTAAAAATTTTAATAATTCAGTGCTGAATCTTTTTTCCTCGATAAACATCTTTTCATTGGTTTTCCCAAATGCCCATTGATGTTCTTTTCCATGGGCGGGGGCTACTTTAACTACCATCCCTTCCAGGACTAGGATTCGAATCATTTCTTCAAACCTATTTGAGGCCGGCATTTTTATACCAAATGACATCCTTATTCTATACGAACGTTATCTTCGTACTATCTTACTATTAACAGCTGAAGGTAAACAAATGTATGTTAGTGAGCAGACACGGGGACGGGCTAATCTCGCGAACCGAACATAGCAGGATATCGCGACTGGTATCGATGGACGTGGACGGACGGGACGCGTGCACTGATACCATCCTCAACGTTCAAAACTTTAAACTTTTTTAATTATTAAATTAAAACCTCTGAACTCAAAAGAAGCGGACAACAGAAACAGCTGACATTCCGGGTGGGCCAGCTTCTTTCCGTTTCGCAAATTTGCACTATTTTCATGCATGCAAAATTAAACTTTTCCGTCCACCAATCGACGATTTTTTTTTATTTGCATGTGTTCTACAACTCTTCATCTTTAAGGATATGCACATTTTTAAAAAGTTTAAAATGTTTTTCACTGCAAACGAAGCTTTTTCCCCAAATCAGTTTTCCGAATTTCACGAAATCGACAATTTTGAGGGACAAATATTTCGGTTTTCTGCACCTATTAATGTCAGTTTTACGATTTATCGGTATTTGCTAGATGTTCAGCTTCCAAAATATACCAAATACATTTAATAAAAGAAATGTTATCATTCTAAAAAAGCGTACTTACAAAACTCACTTTTGAAATTTCCCGGGCTGATCGCCATAGTATCTTAATGTAACTGAATGTCTTTTTCGACTTATTATTTTACTCACTAATAATTTCAGCAAGTTTATGAAATTTGTTTCTAATTAATGAGCAATTGATGAGGATTCTTCAGCCACCAAGTTTGAGTTCATCAGAACTGTCTTTCTATTTTTTTTAACCACTTTTCCTCCCATGAGATTTAAAATTTACAATCGACCATGTTGCCAAAAGGAAAAATTATTAGTTGAGAACGAGTCTGAGAACGAGTCATTTAATAATTGAAATCCAGAAATAATTTTAAAGTACCAGAAATAATTTTAGTTTTAGGAAATGAGAAGTTAAAACCATTAGAATTTTTTTCTAATAGAATAAACTTCTTTTTTGTTTAATAAGCAAAATTTTAAAACGGAAATTTGAAAAAGAGAATTTTAAATAATTATTTCGCTTTTTAAAAATTCTAATATATTTTAAAAAGTGATTAAACAGTTTTTAATCTTTAAGAAATGAAACCATTTCATGGACATGGACAAGAAGTTTTCGTGAGGTTCCAAATAGGGCTAAGAAAGCCCTTTACCCTCGGTATGGATATGGGAGGCACTGAAGCTTTTCACGCATGGTCCAAGAAGAATGGAATCAAGTAAAATAAAAAAGTTAAGTTACAAAATAAATTATAGAAGTTACAAAAATAAAAATAAAAACATTAGAATTTAGTAAGTTAATGTTAACACAAAATTAAATCAGCAAGACTTGTCAAAATAAAATGTTCCGATGTAAGATAAGATAAAAAGCAAAATATAAAGATTAATCTCTCAAAAGTCGAAGACGAGCCACAGAGGACAGCGAGCACCAAAGATATTAAACGCTGGGATCAAATCCAGGGTGGGAAAGAACTATCAAGCAACCCGTGCTTGAAAACAGGCCGAAAAAGGAAGGAAGATGATGAATTTGTATTACAGAGGTTAAAAAAGATCAAGCTTAACTACTGGTCGAGAGCAAAATGTGTCCCGCAACCTGATTGGTTGACGAAACAGGATCCAGGAGCTTAGAAGAAGATATTATCAGGGAGGACGGCTCACAATTTGACCATGAGGATTCGCAGAGGCATATTACACCAACGAGACGACACACTACCTTTTTAAAAAAGCGTAAGAGGATGTGATTGCATATAATTAGGAAAAATGGGGAGGGGGGAAAAAGCGGTCTAGAAAGAATTTAAGAAAAACGGAATGACAAAAAGAAAGAAAAAAGAAATTTTAAATTAGGGGAAATAAGAGTTGGGAGTAGTCCCAGTGTTAAGCACTAGAGTCGCTCTAGGTCTACGATTAAATTCGCGATTGGCGATTTCTTCATTAGGGGTGGAGTAAAGACTATTATAAAATTTAGTGGCGAGATTAATTATAGCCAGTAGAATGGGTTCAATATTTAGATCTTTGTGGAGGGAGTAGTTAGTTTTATATCTATTGGCTTTAGTGATTAGACGTAAAGTTTTATTTTGTGTGCATTGCAATTTCTGGACATAACTGTTAGCCGCTGACCCCCATACAGGTACTGCATAAAGAAGTATAAGTCGAAGTGAAACCATTTGATTTTAAATCAAAAGAGCAACACATCGGGTTGCCACTTAGCTAGTATGAACTATATCAGTTGAAAACTACATTAATGAAAAGAACTAGGTTAATTTGTTCGAAACTAGTTGCCATTCTCAGTTTTTATACACATTTTAAGATGCTGTGTATTCCAAAGTCTCGTGTAATTAATACTTTGGTTAATATGAACATGATATAAGAATTAAAATAAAATTTTCATGTGTAATACGAACCAGCATGTTTTGTGGTTCCTCATATCGCTGTCGTTCCGAGTCTGTGCTTCTTTTTGAGAAGTGTAGAAAGACCCTCTGCAATCCTGAAGAGCGTATCTGGATTCGTCGGAACAGTACCCATCTGAAAAAGAAACATACTGATGTCATTTCCTGCAAAGTACACGAATTCGCTCTTCATAGAAAAGTAAGAAAAAGAGTTTAGTCTTGTTGTGCCTACATTTAGTCATTGTTTTCACCTTTTTTAATAATCCACAAAATTAAGCTTCCCGGACGGTTAGTCCATAGGCATTGGTGAACTTGAAGACCAGAAGCTGCGTAGCAATACCTGCAAACTCAGCCGAGGGTTTATTTCCCCTGTTCGGTTTATGTTTAGTATGGGCCTGGGCGCCGGATGGACAGTACAGATCTGCCGACCAATTGAGGCAACCCAAGCCCCTAACCTTTTATAATAAGTAAGCAACTCACGGTCCGTCGCTTATCCAATATCTGTGGATTACACGGATGATAAAATTTCAGAAAATAAAATACAAAAATTCGATACAAAAAATTCAAAATTCGGTTATATCGGTAAAATTAACTATTTAAGTTAAAAAGGAATAAATTAATGAATAAATTTAAAAATAATTAATCAATCAATTAAGAAACAAATAAATAAATAATTTTAATTAAAGACAAATAAATAAAAACTAAATTCGAATAAAAAAGTAATTATTGAAATCAGTAAAAACGGATAAATAAATTATTCATTAATTTATTAATTTAAAAAGTCATAAATTTAACATTTGCTTCCATCCTACGTAAGAACTGAAGCTAAACTTGAATTCAAATATAGATTCCAAGCCAATTTCACTATTCCACCCTTCCGTGTTTTACATTTACCAAGAATCGAAATAATTATATCTACTTAAAGAGTTTGGGAAGCAATTTGTCCGTACTAATCAAAGAATGTTCTTGATGACAGCATTTTCAGTTGATTAGCCCATCTTTTAACGATACTCCACAGCGTTTCTTTCTATTACCACGGCTTAGAGCCACGTTACCGAGTTGGTTACGCTTGTCGAAAATTAAATAAATTAAATAAAATATTATTTTCTCATAGCCACGATCTTCCGTTTAAACTTTATGGATTACTAAGAATTTAAAAATTTAAAAAATTACACACTCTTCATTGAAATTCCCACTTAAAGATGCCAAAAACAAATTCGAAAATATGCATCTGCTAATGTGAGATTAATAAATTTGGATCTTTAGAAAAATATATAAAGAGAAATTTAACATAGCTAAACAAGCAGATGATTGAAGATTCTCGTGGTTAATTGAATCTTCGTCATCAGTCTCAAATTTGTTAAATTTAATAACGACGCCCATTTTAGCATCTTATTTTGTTGAGCAGAAAAGCTTCGCTCAATGGCACCGATCCATTCTTTTATATATATATATATATATATATATATATATATATATATATATATATATTCATTCTAGCGGAGGCACTTGTCGTGTAGACATTCGTCTGTAACTTACCGTAGTTTGCTGGTCATTTTATTATGGGTTCACCATATAGGCGGAGCAACATTACTCCTATGAAGGGACGACACAAACGGAGGTATTTTAGTGGCGCAGCGCCGGGCTTCGATCCGAGCACCCTCAGCACCGAAAACCATCGCGCTTTACCACAGGGCCACCACAAGCCCCCCCCCTTTTAATATTATTAGTATGTTTTCTGTAAAATATCTCATTCTAAGTGTTTTAAGACTTGGTTTGTTTATATCATATATCGTGCCTTCTTAAGGCTGCTGTGTACTAACCCTGTTGGATTCACTTACTTCACTGTCAACCTATGGAGAAAATGTGTCTGCTATTGACTGCTCCATAAATGCTGATCATCCAATAAAAATGGTATTTTCAGATAGCCCGAACTTTTCCGCACCTTGCAACAGGATTCAATTTATAAATATCGTCCACCAAAGGAATTGGGGAGCGTTTAAAACACACTAGACCAGATTTTTTCCCCATAATAATTTAAATTTTAAAAGCGAAAAATGTCCTAAGGCGTAAAATTTCTTTATCTATTACGGAGTACAATAAAAAAAAAATCTTTCAATCGAAGTCGGCGATCCTTGGACGCATTTTCTCCATAGGTTAACATGGAGGTGAACGAAACCAGTAGGGTTAGTACACAACAGCCTTAAATAATTAATATCTTTTTATCGCTTTCGTATTATCGAACATTATGTTAAAATGTCATTTTAAAATTATATCCATAAGTATATAATCTAAAATGGTATTTTCACCAAACGTCTTCATTCAACTTATATTTTCTCTTTCATAAAATGCCAACATTACATTTTTATGCATTACAATGCTTATTAAAGAAATATAGCTGAACCGAATATTCATGTATTTTCCCGTAGACACATTAGAAAAAATTAGATTATATTTAACGTGATATGACAACAAAACGCTAACTATTCACGACTCAGCCAAGTATCTCTCGTGAACAAAGGCAATTCCTTCCCGTAACCGCATAAGCAGTCTCATATCTTTGCACTCATCTCTCGTGGGTAGTGTGTTCATCGTGGAGTTTTAGAAACGCCAGCTTGAATAGAGCTGTTTGCAATTTTTTCTGCGTTCTGACAGAGATGAATACGAGGTTTACGGAAGAATAGGCGACCGGAAAGTGGACTTAGATCTAAAACGGTCAGCAAACATAAATAGAAATGCAATACCTCTAAAAATGATCCAGAGTCAGCGGCGGATGAACCATTCAGAAAGCCTTAATTCTTCTGTGTACAAACCCTAGTGCTTGGAGCGTACGGGATTGCGCACACGCACCAAGCACTCGCAAAAGAGCGTACGGGATTGCGCTCGGGAAAACTTGCAGTACGCTTCTAAGCAGCTTTCCCTTCCTCTCCGACACCTTCACACCGTGCACTCAATCGCGCGGGATCGTGGTTTCACGCGGGCAAGAACGTACGTGTAAAGGGGGCTATTGCCGACTTGGATTAAACTATTTTTTAAAATTGTACTCCGTAATAGAGAAAAAAAATTGACGCCGTGGAGCATTTTTCATTATTTAAAAAAAAATGCAAATAACGTTTTAAAATTCAAATTATTCGGGAGGGGGGGGGGGAAATATGGTCTAGTGTGTTTTAAACGCTCCTCAATTCATTTGGTGGACGAAATTTATAAAATGAATCATGTTGCAATGTACAGAAAAGTTCAGGCTATCTGAAAATACCATTTTTATTGGATTATCGGCATTTATGTAGCTGTCAGTAGTAGATACATATTTTTCATAAGTTAACATTGAGATGAGAGAATCCAGTAGGGTTGGTACACAGAAGTGTTGAGCGCAATCTGGTCCTCTTGTTCTAAATACTATTAATAAATATTATTTATTACTTAAGATATTTTCTCACGGTCGAAAAGAAAATTTTATTGGTAACTAGCTGAAAACCCGCACTTCACTACGGAGTACATTCCAATTAAATACAACGGTCAATATATGTAATTAATGCCAATATATATATATATATATATATATATATATATATATATATATATATATATATATATATATAATAAATACAACGATCAATGTATGCAATTGATGTAAAAAAAAAATATATATATATTTGTAAAAAAATCGCAAGGGACATTTTTTTAGAGAAAATAATGTAAAAGAAAATATTCAAATTAAATCTAATATAACATACAAAAGAATATAGTACAGTTAATATAGTACAGTTTGAGGAACATATCTTTTACTGTAATTTAAATATTTTAATATTTTTTTTTGGATAATGTCCAATCGTCTGCCGCATTAGCAAGAATTTTTTTGTCTATTTCGTTGTTATGAACGTGACGGTAAATTAATTTAAAGTACCAGAAAAAGAAATCACGTGATCAGCATTTAATAAATTAAATTCTAAAATGTAATCTTTAATAATTCACCAAAAATCAGAAAAGGGAGGTAAAGATTCGAAAATTATTTCATTTTAATGGAATTTTTATGATCTTTCTTATGATATAAATTTTATAACCCTCAAGTTATTATTTGAAATGCAAACTTAAAAAAAGTTACAAAAACAGCTTAAAAATTTAATTTAAAAAAATCTAAGAAGAATTTTTCCAAAATCTTTCTTAGTGCACCCCAACATTATAAGAAGAATCGCCATGGAAAATTTCAGCCCTTTAGGTCCAGCGGTTTGGTCTGTGCGTTGTATGCCAGTCAGTGAGTCAGTCAGTTACGGAACTGTTTTATATATATAGACTAGGTAGTAAAAACTTTGTAATACGCCTTTTGTCGTTCGACGAACGGCCAGAGTGGTATAGGTTAAGATGGTATCTGTGTCTGAGGTTCGCAAAATATATCTCTTTTCTTAAAGTTGGCAACTTTTGGAGGCGCGCGCCTGTGCGATGATCCGCCACTTTCTGGAGGCAACGAAATCCATTGCCAATGGATTATGCGATGGTGAAACCCGTTATGTGATGGTGAAACGCAGTGTCAAAAATAGGGTGCTATATGTTGTGCTATATGTTGAAAAAGCTGCGCATACATTTATCTATATATAAGAAAGATTTTTGAAAAATTCTTCTTAGATTTTTTTAAAATTCAATTTTTAAGCTGTTTTAGTAACTTTTTTTTAAGTTTGCATTTAAAATAATAATTTCAGGGTTATAAAATTTATATCACAGGAAAGATCATAAAATTTCCTTTAAAATGAAATCTTTTTCGAATCTTTACCTCCATTTTCTGATTTTTGGTGAATTTTCAAAGATTAAATTTTAGAATTTAATTTATTAAATGCTGATCACGTGATTTCTTTTTCTGGTACTTTAAATAAATTTATCGTCACTTCCATAACAATGAAATAGACAAAAAATATTTTTTCCCTTGCTAATGCGGTAGACGATTGGACATTATCCAAAAAAATATTAAAATACGATAAAAGATATGTTCCTCAAACTGTACTATATTAACTTTACTATATTCTTTAGTATGTCCTATTAGATTTAATTTGAATATTTTCTTCTACATTATTTTGTCTATAAAAATATCTCTTACGATTTTTTTATATAAATATATTTTTTTGTTTTTTTTACATCAATTGTATACATTGATAGTCGTATTTATTATAAATATATATATTAATATTTTTGGCATTAATTGCATACATTGACCATTGTATTTAATTTGAATGTACTCCGTAGCGAAGAACGGGTTTTCAGCTAGTTTAGATATAAAGAAAGAGCTTGTCTACTTACACGAGGCCTCTGAAATGGACGTGTATCTCGTTTCCACATCTGCAGCGAGAGGAGCACTCGCTGGATTCGAGCGAGATAGGGGATCGTAAGATCTCGGGCAGTTCCAAGCTCGCTGCTGTCCCTTTTCCATCAAGTAGGTTCCCAAGAGTCGCTGGTCGGAGACGGAGCACTGGTTCTGCACAATGCTTGTTACACATTCGCGGAAACTCGAATAGCTCCTAGATGGGAAGAAATGAATCGGAATGTATTATTTTCCCATGCGGTAAATAACTTCAGTTTGGGTAAACATTTTCAGGGTCAGTCGCTGTTTTTTTACGTAGGATAACGTTCCTCCATAACGGTCCTCCGTAAAGCAAAATTTCAGATGTCAAGCGTCGCGAGTTATAATTCTGGCAGCGCGCCAAACCCTGTCTGTATTGCTTTGGCAAGCAGTAATCAGTTAAACAGAAATGTACCAAAATGCGTCAAAATTTTGACATACATACACACATACACACACACACACACACACACACACACACACACACACACACACACACACACACACACACACACACACACACACACACACATATATATATATATATATATATATGTGTGTGTGTGTGTGTGTGTGTAAATATATATATATACATACGTACATATATATAGACACATTATACATACAAAAGAGGTAAGCAACTAAAAGTAATCCTACGTTAATAAGTCGCGGTAGTTTCGTTAGAAGAGACTACCTGATTTTTTTTTTTTTTTTAGCTGTGTATATCGTCCTTTATTTGATTCCCATTTCTTCAATATTTTCTCATCACGAACCGCATTCAAATTTTCCCGATACCACGGGAAAATTTGGTACTCGTTACAAAATTCCGAATCCGAATTTCTTTTCGGCCTCATCCTGCGACAAAGGGGGTTCAAATTTTAGCCCATAGAGGTCCTTTTTGAAAAAAAAAAAAAAACGCATACACAAATATTTTCATAAATCTCACAGCTTTAAAAAAAACTTTGGCTATCCAGAAAGTTATGATGGAATTTTTTAAAATTTATTAAATTGAAATATATGTGTAATAAAGTACAGGTAGCCCTCCTACAGCACGGCATCTTACAACACGGTTTTGCTGTAACACGATAGGATATATTTGCGGGATCCCTCGTATAACGCTGCAACCTGTAACACGGTTTCGCTCTAACACGATACTGAAAATTGCGAAAACCTTTGTACAGCATTGTACTTCTATAGCACTAGGTAACATTATTTTTGTTTAACACATTTAAAAACTAAATTACCTTAAAATAATGACGGGAAGGAATAATGAATTATAATAGTGGCTTTACATGAAAATGTACAAACAAATTATAATTTATTCATTTATAACTCTATAAAATTACAAGAAGGCCTAGGCTTAGCTGAAAATATTGAATCATTTTCCCTAAATGCAGACCCTTCCGCTGAAAGAAGCCGAAAATTCAAAAGGGAACTGCAAAATTGTCTATCTCCATACCGTGAATCTACAATAACCTTGTAAGAACCAGCAAATAACCTAAAATTACAGATTTTTTAAAGAGGATTAGAAGGTGCAAAAAATCTAAATGAAGAAAATGGTTCGGAAAGTGAAGGTGATATCGTTCAACCGAAAAAACGTTCCCGTTTGATTGTACTGAGCAGTGATGAGGAAGAAATTTATTAAATTAAGGTCGCATTTAATAAAAATAATATTTTTTGTTTCTTTTCGTTTTGTGTTATACATACTTTTATATTTTTAATAAAAATTTAAGTTGCTTATATGGAATTTTAAAAAAATCTTTGTTCTTAATAAGTTTTCAGAACGTAACCCCTTTTTTGAACTGTCTCTGGGTCTCATACAACACGGTATTTTCTAGGAACCTGTCTATACCGTGTTATAGGAGGGTTACCTGTATTTCAAACGTAATTAAGGTATTTGAAGAATCCTACCTTACTGCCTTCACGATGTCTTCCAGAAAAGCGTTAGGATCAAAGATTAAAAAAGAAATGAAAAATGATTTTATTATAAAAAGCCTGTAGATGACTTTCTGGTATTTTCATCGCGAATTCGATCAAAAATCAGGCAACAAAAATTAAATCCGAATACATTTGTTTGTCATCAAAATTTTCAGGTCTTAATCTTGAATTCATAGATTATACACTCTAAGTATTTGGACACCCATGCAAATGACGATATCTGCGGTCCTGATATACGTCACGCCCTCCGCTGTTAAATATCGTGTAGGGAACAACGTTGGCATTAGTCGCATGCAAGATGCCACGAAGTGCAGAATTATCTGCTTTCGAGAAAGTGTTATCGTCAGGTATTACAGAAATGGCCGATCCTTAAGGGACATATCTAGCGAGCTGAATTACCCGAAATCGACAGTGGCCTGTGTGATTCAGAAGTGGAAGCTGAGCGGTGATTGTCGGAATGTGCCCCGAGTCGGCAGACCTACGAAACTTGGAAATACCTACGAAACTTGGACCTACGAAACTTGGACCTACGAAACTTGGAATGTGAACCGAGTCTGGCAACCGACGGATGTTGTCCAGAGAAATTCAGAAGAACCGCACCCAACCGAATGGCCCACATACTCCAGGAGTTTCAACAGGCATCCGGGAGTGTTGTTTCGATGAATACCATCCGTAAGGAAGCCCATCTGCTTGGTTTTCATGGTCGTGCTGCCGCTCATAAATCTTTGATCACAAAGTCCATCCACGCTGCTCGGTTAATGTGATGCAAAGCACGTCGAAAGTGGACCGTAGATTAGTGGAAACGGGTTCTCTGGAGTGGCGAATCAAGGTTCACCCTCTACCGTTCGGATCTCAGGGTCTGGGTCTGGCGTTTGCTGGGATAACCTGGATAACGCCTCTTGCCAGAATGCATTGTGCTCACAGTAAAGTTCGGTGGAGGTGGAATTATGGTCTGGGGGTCTTTCTCCTGGTATGGACCCTTGGTTCCAATTCATGGTAAGCTCAACGCCGGTGCCTACTGCACTATTTTGTTAGGCAGTGTGCTTCCTACGTTGCGGCAGTTTTACGGGTAGGACCCATGTTACTTCCAGGACGACAACGCCAGCTATCATGTTGCGAGGTCCACCATGGATTGGTATGGTGACAATGGGATTAGCCGGATGGACCAGAGCCCATACCTGAACCCTATCGAGAACCTCTGGGACGAGTTGGATCGTCGAATTAAGGGGTAAAACAACCGTTCAAAATCGGTGGAGGGTACATGTCTTCTCCAAGCCGAGTGGAAGAATATACCAATACCCGTCATACAAGGACTTGTGGAATGCATGCCCCGGAGGGTTGAGGTTGTAATTCCCTCTCGTGGAGGCTCTACCAGCTATCGAATATGAATAAATTTTGTTTTTATTTTCTATCACAGGTGTCCAAATGCTTATTGGTAGATAGTGTATATCAGGGGTCGGCAACGCGGTGCCCGCGAGCAACAAGATGCCTGCGAAACAATTTTAGGGTGCCCGCCGTTCACATTTCAAAAATTTTTAGATATTTGAACAACAAACGCTCGTACTTGTAATGAATAATCGTAGAAAAAAAATAAAATAGTAAAACCGAAAAAAAACAAAAACTGAGCAGCCTGATCTCTCGACAGCGTCTTTCTCCCCTTGCTTCTATGATAAGTACGATAAATGTATTAAAAGATAAATTGTCGCTCTGGAAATCGCATATTGAGAAAGATAATTTATGACATTTCCCAAATTTAAAATTAGAAAATTATTGCGATGGAAATGCTACCACCTATTAGTTTGTCAAATATTTTGATTCCTTATTGGAAGAATTCAATTCCAAGAATTTATGCTTGTGAATCTTTGTTTTCTAATTTGAAATACTTAAAATCAAAGTACCGATCAAGCCTCACTGATACTCATTTGGACCAATGCCTGAGAACTGGGAATTCAATTTATGTGCCACGTTGCAACGAGTTGGCCGCAGATTTGCAGATCAAATATTGCATTGTCAATTTTAAGATTATTTTGTTTAAATTAAAATTTGAATTTATGTATTAAAAATTTATGTCGCATTAATATTTTCATGCTTAAATATTAACCCCCCCCCCCCCTTCTCTTCACCCAGTGGTGCCCGCCGAACTCCCGCATTTCTGGAGTATACCCTCCTTGTTAAAAAGGTTGCCGACCCCTGGTGTATATTTTTAAAGCTTTTAACGGTATTTTGGATTTATGATAGCTTTCTGCTTTTTAGTTGACCTCTGGAAACTTTCAATCCAATTTCCAAAGCAAAAAATATAGGGTAAGGAGTACAGGTTTTAAGTACTCCATGTCTAATAAATCTCAGCTACATAATATGACTGATTACGGTCTTCCATAGAAATAGATATGCCCTAATTTTTCTTTTTTGGTCCAGTTTGAAAGAAATTTATCAGGCATTAAATCTTATACAGAATTTTGGGCGGAAATGATAATTATATGCCCATGGTGATAGTAAACATTTTGAGGCGAGATGTAATCCCCTACCATGTTGAGGAATTTTCATTTTGCTGTCGGGAATTTCCAACTACAAGGAAACAAAGCGCTCCCAAACTATGATTTGATGGTTCGTTTCCCCTTTAAACGAAAGTAAATTTTAGGCAAGATCACCTGATCTAGGAGTTAATAGAAAGGATGTAAGTAGGCAAACCATAAATACGAAGGAATACAATGTGCTCCCATAAAGTAACCGGACAATTTTTTATAAATAAGAAAAATATTACTCTTCTTCAAATAAATTTATCTCCTTCAAAATAATCGCCAAAGGAGTCTATACAATTTTTCAAGTCATCGAAATACTGTTTAAAGGCATCGGAACTAACTGTTCGCAAAATACGCGTAACATTTGGTTTAATATCCGAGACGTTTTCAAATCTCTGTCCTATCATGGATTTTGTATTTTTTGATTACAAAGGACTTATTCCCCACGAATTTGTTCCTGAAAATCAAACAATTAGTCAGTATTTTTACAAGGAATTGCTTTTTCGATTAAGACACTGGATAAGGTGAGTTAGGAAGGAACTGCTTGATTCTGGGCAATGGTTTCTTTTACACGATAATACTAGGCCCCATACAGCAATTTCTGTAAAACAATATCATTCTAAACTTTCAATAAAAGGGATAAATCACCCACCATATTCTCTCGACTTATCGCCAGCTGATTTTTTCCTTTTTCTGAAGCTTAAGATGGCCACGAAAGGACAGAGATTCGAAAATGCCTTGGATATTAAATAAAATGTTACGCGTATTTTGCGAACGGTTAGTTCCAACGCCTATAAACAGTGTTTCGATGACTTGGAGAAACGTTGGAAAAATTGTATAGACTCCTTTGGCGATTATTTTGAAGGAGATAAATTAATTTGAAGGTGAGAAATATTTTTCTTATTTATAAAAAAATTGTCCGGTTACTTTATGGGCGCACCTTATATATTAGAGCACGAGAACTAATGAAAACTTTCTCTAAAGCAATTTCATATGATTTATCTGCTTATTATTATTTAAGTGTTGACAAAGTGTCGAATCTGTTTTCAATGTTTCATATGTGATTTTGAAGCATATGACACATTTTGTTTACAATGTGTCATATGGGCTTAATGAGTAAACTCCAACACATCTCTCGGATTTTGTCCGGACTTGCCAAACGACTCTTGTACACATGCATTTTCTGCACTCTCGTCTTATGCAGACGATTATAAGTACCTAAAACTTATATACTAACCGACAAGACGATGTATCCGTGGAGTAGCCTCTAGATGGAAGAAGTGCCTCACAACTCTTCATCTCCTTTTTTTGGAAACAGGATTTCGTGTACCAATCTGAAATGACGTCGAACTTCATTTAGTGGCAAAATAAATATATAAAATAAAAAGGAAGCTCATACCATATAAAGAGAAAAGCACATGCTGTTTTAAAGTAGTTCATGAAGTTATATTCCTTCAAGTACACTTAACAAGAGAAAAGCACATGCTGTTTTAAAGTAGTTCATGAAGTTATATTCCTTCAAGTACACTTAACAAGAGAAAAGCACATGCTGTTTTAAAGTAGTTCATGAAGTTATATTCCTTCAAGTACACTTAACAAGAGAAAAGCACATGCTGTTTTAAAGTAGTTCATGAAGTTATATTCCTTCAAGTACACTTAACAAGAGAAAAGCACATGCTGTTTTAAAGTAGTTCATGAAGTTATATTCCTTCAAGTACACTTAACAAGAGAAAAAGCTGATAAGAAAAAAGAAATTATATATTTTTTCTTAATCCAAGTTGCAATTTCGAGTCCTTTTTTGACACTTTTTAAACTAATCGATTTTGAAATTTACGTAATTGGTAGATTTTAGTTTTGTCTCTAGTAGTTCTCTTCGTGGTTTTTAATGAGACAACAAAACTTTGGTAATGGTGGAACCAAGTCAAAGTTATTGATACATAAGGGTTATATATCAGAGTTTTACTAACAGAAGTATGTTCTCAACGTTTTAAATTCTAAAGACTATTTAACTCTTTTAATGGTGTAGTGCATTAGAAATTACAGCCACCCCCTTTCATGTCCAAGCCACTGTCAAACTGAAGACCTTTGCTGCGCAGCAATTCCTGCAAACTCAGCCGAGGGTTGATTTCCCCTGTTCGGTGATGTTTCTTATAAGACTGGGCGCCGGACGGACGGTACAGATCTGCCGACCAATTTGGGCAACCCTGGGCCCCTCTTTTAATGGTGTAGGAGGTACGTAAAATTAATCAAGCACGTGTATTTGAAAACAGCCTGTAATGAAAAATAATTTCCCTCGATCGTCAGTAGACGGCCTAGTACTCGTTCCCATCTCTGGTGCATTTAAGACCAGTTCATCTTGCGGATCTTTGTTACAAACGTCAAGCCATAGAGAATTTTCAATTAATATTCAGTTAATTTCAGTTTTCATAGTGAATTCACAGATCAACAAATGTACATTTTTGAAATCGCCGTCCGCATAGTATAGTGTTTAGCGATCTTAGCTGCCATGCATTGGGGTTGTGTTCAAATCACTTATAAAGCCTGGCCGTTTCCTCATCGTCGTCCCCTTCATAGCGAGCAATGCTGGCTCACCTAAAATGGTTCTCCTATAATAAAGTAGCCAGCAGAACTTCGCGGGTCTTGATGGGCCAATGTCAAGAACAAGAATCTACCGTCAGGGGCAAGTGCCTGCAGCATTAAAATATATATACAGTGGCTCCCAAAAGTGTTCGTACACTTACGAATTTCAATGAAATAGGGGTTTATCCATTAATTAAAATGATTATTTCAGAATGGGTAAATAATAATAAGATCTATAATCTATTCTTAACAAAACTACATGAAATATTTTGAAAATATAGTAAAACTTTATTTTTAAGAAACCAGTAATCAAAAAGTAACAAAAACTTTTTCTCACAAAAGTCATCGTACACTGAAATATTTTCGGATAAATTCATAATTAAAATTATCGTCTGGCGCTTTATTTTTATTTTTGAATTGTGGTGGCATTTAAAATATCGTTTGGCTTTAATTTTTGCTTGCCTACTCCGTAATATTCTATTTATTATTTAAAAATGACTCGTAGTCATAAAGAAACAACAAACAGCATTCGAAAATTGAATATTTTTCATCATAGAAGTGGTAAATCAGTTCGGAATATTGCTAAATTACTTCATTTATCCCATTCTACTGTGCAGTATGTGGAAAAACGCTTTAAAGAAGAAAATTGGATCGAAAACAAGGTTAAAAAAAGGCCGTCCGGCAAAGTTATCAAAACGTGATCAGAGATTTATAATTAGAAAATTTGTGAAAAATTCACGTTTGAGTGCTGTAAAAGTTTCTGCAGAATTCAATGAAACATTTTCTACTTCAATTTCACCTGAATTTTTTTGACGAGTTCCCAGAACAGCTGGATTACATGGGCGTTCTGCCCATAGAAAATTTTTTGTGAGTGAGAAAAACAGAAAGTTTAGGCTTCCCTTCGCACTATCAATGATAAATAAGCCCCAAACCTATTGGAATAATGTCATATTTGTCGATGAACATTTTTGGTGCTGATGGGCGTATAATTGTATGGAGAAGAAAAAAATGAGGAACTTAATCCCAAGAACTTAGTAGGAACTGTTAAGTGTGCCGGTGGAGGTATCCTTGTGTGAGGGTGCATGTCAGCATCAGGACTAGGAAATTTGGTATTTATTGATGGCATAATGAATCATGCTGTTTTATCAGCTCAAAATTTGGGTATTGGAAACAACTTTTTTTTTTTTTTATCAAGATAACGATCCTAAGTACACGGCTTTCAACGTTCGCATCTGGTGTCTCTATAATTGTCTGCAAGTTTTGAAAACACCACCTCAATCGCCAGATTTAAACCCAATAGAACATATTTGGAGAGAACTGGAGGTTCGAGTCCGAAAACACGACATTCACACGAAAAGCGAACTAAAAACAATTATGATGGAAGAATGGATGAACATTGATGCAAAAATTTCAAAAGCACTAGTGCAATCTATTCCCAGACGTTTAAAAGCTGTTGTGGATGCTAAAGGATATCCTACTAGATATTAATTTAACGAAAAATTAGAATATTTACTAATATGTAGAGATTTTTTACAAGTGTACGATGACTTTTGTGAGATAAAGATTTTGTTACTTTTGGATTATTGGTTTCTTAAAAATAAAGCTTTACTATGTTTTCAAAATATTTCATGCAGTTTTGTTAAGAATAGATTATAGATCTTATTATTAAATACCCATTCTGAAATATTCATTTTAACCAATGGATAGACCCCTATTTCATTGAAAATCGTAAGTGTGCGAACGCTTTTGAGAGCCACTGTATATATAAAACAGTTCCGTAACTGACTGACACAACGCACAGACCAAACCGCTGGACCTAAAGGGCTGAAATTTTGCATGGCGATTCGTCTTATAGTGTAGGGGTGCACTAAGAAATATTTTTGAAAAATTCGTCTTAGATTTTTTTAAATTAAATTTTTTAAGCTGTTTTAGTAACATTCTTTGAATTTGCATTTTAAATAATAATTTGAGGGTTATAAAATTTATATCACGAGAAAGATCATAAAAATTCCTTTAAAATGAAGTCTTTTTCGAATCTTTACCTCTATTTTCTGATTTTTGGTTAAATTTTAAAGATTAATTTTTAGAATTTAATTTATTAAATGCTGATCACGTGATTTCTTTTTCTGGTATTTTAAATAAATTCATCGTCACGTGCATAACAACTAAATAACTAAATAGAGAAAAAAATATTTTTTTTCTTGCTAATGCGGCAGACGATTGGACATTATCCAAAAAAATATTAAAGTACAATAAAAGATATTATGTTCCTCAAACTGTACTATATTAACTGTACTATATTCTTTAGTATGTCCTATTACATTTAATTTGAATATTTTCTTCTACATTATTTTGTCTATAAAAATATCCCTTACGATTTTTTATAAATATATATATATTTTTTTACATCAATTGTATACATTGACAGTCGTATTTATTATAAACTAGCCGGGCTTCGCCCGGCTAGACTCGGGTTTCGCCTAGCTACGCTCAAGCCATCCGTGTAACATATTTATGTACTTCGGGCCCCACAAAAGAAAAAAAAGGCCTACAAATGTGTTAAATTCAAGTCAATTTTCATTCCCGTCGCTGCCGACAGATTGCTGCACCACTGCACCATACTGGATATACATGATTTGATTTCTGAGAGGGATGACGTTTCTGACGCTTCAATAGAATCTAAATAACTCTAAAACTATTGATTTAGCAGAATAAGTGTAAGAAGAAAAATTATCAGTTTTCGAAGCTCTTTCCAAGTATGTAACATTTATGTACTTTCACGCGAAAAAAAAAGTACACCGATTCCTGTATTTGTAGGCCATTTTTTTCGGATGAGTCCGACCCGGTCGCATTACGGTCACGTGATCTCGACAAACCCCTATGTTACTTTATTAATATATATATATATATATATATATATATATATATATATATATTTATTTATTTTCTTTGGCATTAATTGCATACATTGACCGTTGTATTTAATTTGAATGTACTCCGTAGCGAAGCACGAGTATTCAGCTAGTAAATAAATAAATAAATAAAAAATTGAATTTTGTTTTCTGCGTTTGAAACTCGATATTCAAATGCAATGTGCATATTGTTCAAAATTCTTATTATTAGGTTTAATTTTTCCAAAAAATATTTATAATTCTGTAGCGAGACATGTATAATGTAACACCTTGTAAAAAAATCCCGAATAATTTAAAATTTTAAAAATTACGAGCTCTTTATTTCTCGTATGCAACTTACGGAAAACGCGTAACAAGATCACGCAGATTCTTAATATCCAACAAATAAGGATTTAACTCTGTGGCGTTATGGCAGATGTTGTTATGTCCGAAAAATTCAATTTTATGTTTTAAGTTGATATGTCACACTTAGAATTGGTTCTTTAATGTGGCAAAAGTTTGACAGTGGAATTATGAAATAATACTAAGATATTCGTATTGGCAAATGCTGTTATGTATAAAAGAGGTAATACTTGGTCCCTAGTTCAATATTTCAGTCCCTAATAGAAAATTTTCATTGAAGATCAGCCATATGCTTGAGGTTGAATATGAGTATTAACTAAAGAATATTTGGATTGAAAATCTTAATTGAGTGATTTTATAATTCACAACAAAAGTTACTTTTCTGATTTGCCGAAAACAGGAAAAATGACATATCAGCATCTGCGATAATGCCACAGAACTGTAGTTTCGAACGAATTTATAGTTCCTCGGCCCGATGAAGAACTATAAGTTCGAAATTGGCCCAACCTTGTTTTTTATTGGGGATGTTAAGAATCTACATGTCCTTGTTTATTTAAACGTCTACCTTTATTTGTTGAAAAAAAACATCAACACTATGCATTTGTAAATATGTGATTAATGAGAAGAAAATTCCTCATAGCTCAACCGTGCGATCGAAGATGTGCGATACCGACAGATGTACAGCCTCAAGAGCAGTCATGTATCGCGGTTTCTTCTTCATGACGAGTTCTTCAGCGTGACATTGCTGTCAGAGTACAAGATAAAGCGCACTTCCATAAGTTAAACGCTTTTTTTTTGTTAATTTACTTGCGACGGAATTTTTCCGTTTGCTAACCAACTCCCAAAGAGAAAAAAAAATTGAATCAAAAAGCTTTCCTTAAACTAGCCTTGTCCTTGTCAATTCTCTTTGATCTTGGCATAATGCCCACTACAATCATATAATGCAAACAGCACGTTCCCCTGCTGATAATATCATCTGGAATAACTTTATATAGGGTTGTACTGTCACAATGCGTACCCTATTGTACACCTGCACTTAAAGCCTATTTAACTTAGTAAGGTATTTTTTACGAGAGGCAGTCTTTAAAAAGATATATCTAAAATTCTTGGCCAGGTGTTTTTAAAGTCTAATGCAAAAGTTAATCTAAAAATTGATCTTTTTACCATTGGAGTTATTAGCAGTTTTATAAATAAAGCTATAATAAATCTCGAAGACAAATTATTTTTAAACCTTTTATGAGTACAAAGTGAAAAAAATATGTATGAGCAAAGCTGCTAGTTCAGCAGATATATCTTCTAGACTGAACGACTTTAATTTTTAAAATAAAATTTCAAGTTGTTCAAGTATTTCTTATATTATTTTTTTTGTTTTTATATAAATACATATTAGAAGGAACAAAAAGCTACGACACGAATGTGATGCAAAAAGTGCAAACCACGTCTTTATACCTATTCCTATGCCTTTATACGAATAAAAGGTAAATAAAGACAGTAAAAGGACCATTTACGTCTACAGCAAAGTGGACTTACATTCTACCTCCATTATGAGCATCTAAGCATAAAATAATCGCTGAAAATTCATTGGATATTCCAGTATATGGTGAAAAGTTCCACAATTTGTGGCGATGACAGAAATCTTCGCCAAATAGCATCACATTTACACAGATTATAGACGCCGAACATCTTTAGTTCCTTCTGACCTGACCGTTCATGCTCACGATCTTTAATTCATACACTGGTTATCAAAAATTAAGGAAAAGTCACAAAAATAGCGCTTACTCAAAAAGTTACGCGTAGAATTAAATGAAACTTATACACATTATACAACACATAGGTAGGTATAAAATAGCATAAAAAGAAATCGCCAGACAATTATGGTGTTATAGAAACTAGCATATGTAAAAAATGAACGAACCAGATGTGTCAGTTTGGTATAGGAAAAGTACCTTTAATATAGCGTATGATCCCCCCGAGAAGCAATACAGCACATACAGCGATGTGTGATGCTGTCAATTATCCGGTCTATGAATTCGGCAGGAAGTGAGAGTCATTGCTCTTGCAAAGAAGTTGAAAGCGTGGCTAGGGACCTAGGAGGAGGATTGAGAACAGCTATACGTCGTCCTAAAGCGTCCCAAACATGCTCGATAGGATTCAGGTCTGGTGATCGAGCTGGCCACTCCATGTACTGAATTGTTTCCTGCTCAAGTTAAGCATCCACGATGCGAGCTCTGTGCGGTCTCGCGTTATCGTCCTGTAGCACGAAAGCATCACCTGTTGCCCCGGCATAAGGGCGCACATAAGCATCAAGGATGTCATCTCTATAGGTGAGAGCATTCACATTTCCACGGGGAAACACATGAAGGTACGTGCGTCCACCCAAAGAGATACCACCCCAAACACAGACACTGCCTGATCCGTATGCATCTCTTTCACGGATATGTGATGGATGAAAACGAGTTCCAGGTTCCCTCCAAATCAAAATTCGCCTACTATCACTTTGGAGGCTGACTCATCCGTAAAGAGAACAGCCCTCCATTGATCGCGCGTCCAGTGGACATGTTGACGTGCCCACTTCAAACATTCTCGCCTATGGCGTGACGTGAGCGGGACGCAAATGGCTGGTCGCCTCGCAAAAAGACCACCTTCGTGAAGCTTTCTACGCAGGGTTGACGTTGATACCAAACTTCCAGAGCTTGCAGCGAGGGTGCATCTGCAGACGGAGCTTGCAGACAGAGTTGCAATTCTATTCCTTCGTACGCAATATGACAAATATCGGTCATCGGCACTCGTCGTAGCGTATGGCCGCCCTTGGCTGAACCTCCTGGATACCGAATCCGTCGTTAGAAATTGTTGCCAAAGTCTATGAAACAGACGGACTCACATTTAGCCATCTGGCCACTTCTGTCTGACTTTGCCCTGTCTCTAGTCTCAAAATAGCTCGCCATCGCAGTTCTTCTGTCAAATGATGCCTGGAGGTCATTGTTACAATTTGGCTATGCCAGGTGTCTAATCTCAGCCTCGCAGATACAATTGCTGCCTTGCTCTAAGATATGCACTTTTATGCTCCTCGCAAATGACGTATTCCGACTGCAACGCCACTATTTTGCATAATGTAGTATTGTTCAGCACCTTTTACTTAACAACATATTCAAATTTTAAACAGATTGGCGTAGTTTTGAACGTGTTATCCCTCTTTTTGTGATTTTTCCTTAATTTTTGATAACTAGTGTACAATAAGGTAAAACAGTTTTCTGTACTGCATCAATGTCTTTAATAAATCTAAGATTTCACTCTCCACCCGTGTAGGTATAGACACATTGAGTAAGAAAGTGTCAATGCAGTTCATGTACAGTATGGGATGGAATGCATGTGCTTCAGTGAGATAAGAGCAAAACTATTTAGGTTTGTAAGATGGCGTTATGTACGGTAGAGCACGAAACAGAAATGCATTGAGTTTTTAAAACTTTGACAGTTATGGTACAGCAGTTAGACTCCAAAATCTATTCTTATCTAAATTAATGTCAGCCTTCCTATTTAAATTATTAATGACATCACGAATATTCAAACCACGAAAATTGACATGCGCAAGTCGAGATGCAACCATCTTATGTTTCCAAGTGAGGGACAAAGAGAGAGAGAACCTATTAATTTTTTATTGAAGGCAGAGGAAAAGCAATTCATCTAAGAAAATTTTCTTAAAGGTTATTTATTCCTAGACTGCGTTTTCGTCGTACAATTGGTACCAAGTTCCACCTCTCCCTAATTGATATATTCGTGTGACGTCTATAGTTTTTTCATTTAGAGGTCACACGTTTCTCATTTCTGTACTGTGTCATAACCTTTGATACTGTGCCTCGTGATACACCTACAATTTCTGCCTTTTTAGTTGCAGAAGACACGTCATCCTCACCCCAATTATCCTACAATCCTTCAAGTCCCTCGACTTGCAGAAAGGTATGATGTTCATTGTTTGAAATGTCGAATGACATTTCGAGCACTTATAACAAAACAACAAATTCTACATCGATTTTACTACTACTGCGTGGTAGCTGATACTCGTACATTACCGTGTAATATGCCTCTGCTGGCAAATGACATCGTCCTTAGGATCTGCATAAGCGCTCTTTTCAAAGCGGTGCTTTCATTATTTTGATAACCCCCTGAAGTTTCGGAACTTGCAATTTATAAAAAGGTCTCGTATGACGACATCGGCAAAAGGAAAGAAAATATCCTTCAATTCCCAATATCGATGCCAGAATTTGCAAGTCTGTTGTTGACAAACAAATCTCGACAAGTTATGCGGTAACCATTATCCAAACGACATTACTCTTCGCCTAACGAACTTGGAAGCTGTCGAAAGCTCGTATGGGAATCGTTTCGTAACCTCTCCACTCACTCTTTCTGGAAGAACAAGAGATCGGAGGCAGATTAAATTTCTTAGATAATAAACGGAAGTGTTCGTCGACAAAAGAACGGGGACCTTGAAACCGAAAGTGTGTTACGCCACCTGCTTATAATTTTCCCCTTTTCGCTTTCGCTTTCGACCAGTGAAGAAAAAAAAAAAAGTATTTTCTGTTCCCGATGCTCTAGGCGGGTCTTTTTTTGGCGCGTGTTTTTGCATACATCCACGAATGACAAACAGCAGGACCTGTAATGGCCTGGAAACAGGGAAGTCGTTTAGCACTGCCCGTTTCTTGCCATTGTTGACGCTTCAATTTTCATCCCACTGATCTTTGGCAATCATCGTTTGATTGAGGTATGGACTTGTTATTTTGGAAAAGTCCTGTAATTATTCAAGCACGATCGCCATATATATTTTTTATTTTATTGCCTGCTGTGCGGAAAATTTCCTTTCAATTTGTTTCATAAGAACTATTTCAGACGAGGAAAATATTAAAGGAACTTTCATCACACTTCTTTCTGTTTTGTGACAATTAGCGATGTGTGAATTTTTTCCCCTTCTATTGCACTGTTCTTTTCAATGCGACCAACTGGACAGTTGTTTCTCATTCAGGAATATGATCATTTTGAACATAATAAAGGAAAAGTAGCCTCTTAAATTCTTCTTAAGTTATTTAAATGGGAGAAACCTTTTCACCGTGTTAAAAAAACTTTGGCAGCCCGAAATCTCTAACGATAAGTAAATTAAACAACTGATCGAAAACATTCTATTAAAAAAAAGAAAAGAAGAAAAATAGTTGATTGCGTAACAGGAAACATTAATTCGGTGATCCTTAAGAATAGCCTAGCCTTCCTGAAGCTTTTTCTAAAATCATTCCAAGTTAGAGCGACATTTAATAACAAGCGATAGTCAACGGTTTTATGTATGATCCTGTACATAAAAAGATTATGTATCACCAACACGCAAATTCAATAACTGAATATATAATATGAAAAAACAAAGTAATGAAGATAATAAAAATTTCAATAATATAAAATAAAACAACTTCTAGGAAACTAGATGCCTTGTTATTTAAGGCTTATTAGATAAAGAAAACTGACAAAAGTGTTAAGTTTAAAGGAATAAACGCATTCTACTTTTTTCCTTATTCTTTCAATATTTGGGTCAACCGTGGACAGTTGAATTTTAATATGAATACTATTAATCACAGCTCGAAAACTAACTATTGCGAAATTATTAAGTTTATTGATGAAAGCAGGCAGTGGCGCACCCAGGATTTTTTCTTGGGGGGGGGGGGAGATGAACGGATAAAATATTTATAATCCATGGGGGGCCGAGATGAACGGATAAAAATATTTATAGTGCAAAATCAATATTCATAATGCAATTTCTATCTTTTTGGGGGGGACAGGGCCCCTTGCCCCCTCCCCCCTGGGTGCGCCAATGAAAGCAGGTTTCCTTGTGGAACTCTGGTTTCCATATGCCATTTCGACAGTTTTCAACCTTGTGAAAGTGTCTTAATACTGTTGATATAGACGCCATTCATTTAAGGGGGCACCGTATAGGTGGCCAGCAAGCGGGTCCCGTAATTCAGAACCGAGTCAAGTGACTAGACCAGTACATTTGACCCCGCACCTCCAGAGGTAAATTTGAGAACTTGGAGGACACTGCAGCCACGACAGATTTTTCGTGCACCAGCCGCCATTACCGTACACGGCGATGGATTTTGTCAGCGACGGGCATCGAACCAGTGACTTTCAGATCACTGGCTGCCTTTGCCAACTATGCCACCGCGCCCGTAAAGGCAAAAATTCACTCATGAACAGTGTCTGTTATCCTTTCAAAAATTCTTTTGATGAACATCATTTTGTAAACCTGCTTTAAATTTAAGAACTCGAACTGGTTGTAAAAAGAACAAAAGTTTTTTTACAACGTCAATACTATCTTAATACGAACTTCATCAGGATCCTAATCCAGGTTAAGGTCATGACCATGACTGAAGGAAGCAAATTCAGTAGCGGAACGGAAACGAGTGGCAAGATATCACAAATTATAAACAGTTCGATGACTTTATTTGTAGACTTCAGCTAAATAAATTATGTTATTTTAGTCTGATAGTTGACTATGGATTTACTATAAACGGATGTGAATGGGAAAACTTACTTCCTTCAGATTCGCAGAAACTTGCCAAAAATCGCCAAGATCGCAAAATTTCATCCCGATTAGATTCTTGTCCCGATTTATCCAAACACATAGAGGTTTGCCAAAGCAGACAATCGAAGTTCTCACGGAGTGTTCTGAAATAAAAAATAAAAATAATTAATCAAATGCGAAATGAGTTTTAAGACTGTTAATTAGATTAGAACTCATTTTTGTTCGGGAAATCTATATATCATTTCCAAGAGATTTTTTATTTGAAGAACTATTTTGAGAGAACTGTTGAACGTAAAAATATGGTTGATGTTTCCAGTGGCGCACCCAGGGGAGGGGGGGCAAGGGGCCCTGTCCCCCCCAAAGAAATAGAAATTATTGCATTATGAATATTTATTTTGCATTATAAATATTTTTATCCGTTCATCTCGCCCCCCCCCCAAGAAAAAAATCCTCGGTGCGCCACTGGATGTATCACAAAAAAGGTCTCGGCGTGTAGATGTGCCAGTCGAAGAGAAAAATGAAATCGGTGCAACGGTTCGGGCGCAATGAAGCTTCGAAGAAATGTAAACTTTTTCTTTTCCCTCCTGTAAAATGGGGGGGGGGGGCGAGATGGCGTGCGCTCTCTCGCCCCCCCCCCATTTTATCGATCTAAATTTTTAAATTTTAAAATCGTCTGCTTTTATTATAATGGTGGGAAATAATTCATGTTTCTTTATTGGAAACATCCACTTAGGTGTATATTATTCTTTTTTGCAGGGAAAGACGATTTGTTTTGACTAAAATCTATTTTCTTTCTCCCTGAAGAACATTTTATGAGTGATATTTTTCTTTGGTATGCCTTTTTAAAGTTTAACTTCATTTATTCAATTCTGTGTACATGACTGAATTGCATACGACAAAATTCTACCAGGCTGTCAAGAGAAAGCTTCTAACTTGTCTCATAATTAAAGGATAATCTGTATATTATTTCTATGAGATTTTTCTCGACATGGAGAACTATTTTGAGACTAAACGTAATTTGGCGCCTCCCTCTGATGTACCATGCAATTTTTCTTAATTCAGATATACCTACAGATTTATCCTCCTTTAAAGAGTCTGTGGCCCACTTTGTCTTATTACACCTTTCTTTTTCGTTCGGGGGCGGGGAAGGAGGGGGAGGAAGATGAATAAAAGGTAACTAATACAAGCAACCAAAAAAAAAATATTGAAACAAAAATCAACTTCTAATTCTCCGCAGTGAATCAGCAGTGATAAAAGTATGAATGAATGAATGGATATACGCTTCAATGTCAATGGTGCGTAAGAAATTCAAATCAAAGAACGAGTTTAATTGTTTGCATTCTGAGCTCATAATAGAAAAGATAAAAGTTTGCGGTTTCTACTTAATCAAGGCAATAGACAATAATGACTACCAAAACAACGTTTAAATTTCAAGGATCACCCAGGGACGGATGTGGTAAAATTAGCATTAAATGGTTAACAGTTGCAAACATCATTATGATTTGTGCTTTTAAAAGAGTTATTCAACAATATTTTTCCTCTTATTAAGCGTTTCAGAACATAAGTATTATGTCGATTCATATAGTTAGGATGTAAGACATTTCCTGTGTTGCGATAATCGATGATTACGTTATAAAATTCGAATTTTTTTTAAAATTTGAATCAAGTGTCAACAGGAATATACGATTTCAGGTCGAAAAAAGCTTACAAAGCATTTTTCTTTTATAAATTTTAATGAATCATTTTTTTCACTTATCACCTAGTGAATCCTGGTTGAGGAAAACTTTCAGTTAAACAAATCTCGCGTATCAAAAATTTTCCGAGCCTCCTGCTCCTGAAAACGTTGTAATTCCTCGTAACGCGATGGGTCTGTCAAATGATTTAAGCCAAACAAATGACATCGTTCCGGGTTAAAGAACAAAATGAAGCCCCCTTATTTATTATCTCCGACAGTCTGGATGTTAAGTCCCAAGTAATGTTTAGTCTTAGTAATTGTACAAAATTTCTTTTTTTGGATTTGCATCCTGTTGAGAATTCCATATATATATATATATATATATATATATATATATATATATATATATTAATTAAAAAACACGAAAAACATTTTACATATTTGTTTTTCAGTTTGTTGTATTGTTGTATTTAGCTGGGCACGTTGCGTTGGTGTTACGGAATGAAATTGATACAAACAGTAGCTACGATCTTATATCTGCATCTAATGGAAGGACATAAATCCAAGGACTAGGGCTAAGTTTGTTTAAAAATAAAAAAAAATTCAATATCCAATAAGCACAAGCTGTTTATAATTTATTTTTGCCTGCATTTGTATTTCATATAGACAATTTCAGTCTTTTTCAAGAATGTTATTAACTCCATCCACCACTGCTACCAATGTAATTCAGTCGGAACTCTCAAAAATCTGATATTTAGCATCTCTAAGTGTTTATGACAAGTTTTCTTGTTTTCATGATGTCGTGTCCATTTATTGGCCAAAACGTACACGTGGAAGGCATTTAAAAAAAAAAATTGTTGGTCCACTTAATTTGCAAGAATTCTCTCTTGGGTCTCCTGTTAGTTTTGATATGTTTCAGCTGACATGCATGTTTATAAAAATTAGAATTAAATAAACTCTACGCAGTAAATTTCCGTTTCGGGAACTGCAGACTCAAAATTTCAAACCCTATTAGTCTTTCTTTTCCTAGATGGGTTTCCCAACTTTCTGTGTTGGCTATGTTACAGTCTCCGTATAGGAACGTTTGCTACGAATCAAAATTTCTTCAGCCGCTCACACACTTTTTTTTTTTAAACCAATGAGGAGGCACTTGTTGTGAAGACATTCGCCTATAATTCACCGCAGTTTCGCTGGCCATTTTATTATGGGAGTACCATATTGGCGGACCAGCATTACCCCCTATGAGGGGACGACACGAACGGAGGCATTTTAGTGGCGCTTCGCCGGGATTCGATTCAATCACCCTCAGCACCAAAAGCCAGCGCGTTGTACCACAAGGCCTCCATGGACCTTACACAGAATAGTGGTCAGTGTAAAAATTAAAAATTGCGCAATAATTGTAAAAGTACATTTTATCATTTCTAACAAACTGCTGAGTGAATCACATCATTTCCAGCAGCATAAGTAACACTCAGCAATTTCTAACCTCAGTTGAAGAACAGATTTCTTTGCGAATGGACGTGTCGTTTGATTGTGTTTCAGCTTTGTTGTTAGTTTAAATCTATATTTTTTTGTGGCGTTAAGAATTAATGTTTTGAAATTAAATCAGGTTTACGTGTTGAAAAAAGGTAAGAGCTTTGTTTTAAAATATATAATAATTTACTTAGTTTTATTATTAACATATTAAAAAAAATTGAAAACTTGAAAAATATTTTTTTAAAAATCAATTTAGCTGTAATTTAAGTTTCTTAAAGCTTTATGAAGGTGTGTCGGGGCTTGTCGGACCTAATTTTAATTATAATCGTCATGGTTATAGTATTGAGAGTCTATTTCAAAGAAAAAATGATCCGCAAACAGCTGCCATTTTTATATAGAATTTTTTTTTAATAAAGAACCCTTTTTATTTTCATGATAATTTCTTGACGGGTATGATTTGAAAATGACTTACAACTATAGATGTAATATGTATAAATCTTGTTAACATATAAAACTTTATTTCTTCTTAAGCCTTTGAGACAAAAAAATGGTTTTAAGAAAGAAGAGTGATGAAGAAGATGAATTTGAAGAAGATGACGAAGGTCAGACATCAGGAGAATCAGATTGAAAAAGTTAAGCTTATGAAGTCACTAAAGAACTAAGACCCCTATAGTTACTAAACTTTGGTAACTATTAAATGTAATATATATATATATATATATATACCGGGTGGCCATAATTAAACTGACAGTGCTCACAGTGTTCTGTAGCGCGATCTATTTGCGAGAATGACGCCACATTTTGTAGGAAGATTAAACAAGACGGGGGACGAAGGATTCCGCGAAAAAATAAATTAGTTCCAAAAGTCACCGCTAGGGGAATATTTGGCGCTACGATGGACCTACGATAAATTCCGCTGTGAACCCACACCAAACAGTTACCTTTGGTGAATGTAAGGGAATTTCTGTGACTGCATGTGGTGATTTGTCATCCCAAATTCGGCAGTTCTGGGTATTCACAGTTCCATGCAGGTAAAAGTGGGCCTCGTCTCCCCATAAGATTTTCCACGGCCAAGCATCATCCACCTCCATTCTGGCAAGAAAGGTGAGAGCAAAAGTCAATCGCTTATCATGGTCGGGGTACACTAACTCCTGTACACGGCTGATCTTGTACGGATAGAAGTTGATAATCTTTCGTAAGATTTTCCATACCGTACTGTAAGGCATATCCATATTCCGAGCTAATCCACGAGCGCTAGAAGTGGCAGCAATATTGTCTGGTCCTCTGTCGACAATCGCCGTGGCAACTGCTTCGATTGTATCCTGTGGTACAGTTTTCGTCCTCTGCCTGACTGAACCTTCAGAGAACCTGTTTTCTCAAACGTCGCAACCATTGCTTTTAGCCCATTAACTGACACAGGACCGTTACCTTTACGCATTTTTTTGTGCGTTCTAAAAGCACGAAAAGCGGCTGACGCGTTGCACTGGTTGAGGTAAAAGAATTTGACCAGTAACGCACGCTCGACTAAAGAAGGAGACATTGCACATAAACTTTCAATCCGATTGATTCGAAACGTAACACATTGCCTTTTAAAACCCAAGCAGCTGGCACTGTGTCAATGGATGTAACGTGAAATTTAAACAAAGAACTTCTTCTGCTCAGCGTACGTGATATTGCAGATCACGAGACTTTATCGGTGTTTATGTAGATTTTACGCTTTTTTAAATGTGTTGCCATATTGCACTTGAACTAAATAAGAAAATGTGCATAATAAAAGGTAATTTTATTCCGTATTAATTTGCATTTGTTAACACTCTATTTTCTATTACACAGCGCCAAATATTCCCCTAGCGGTGACTTTTGGAACTAATTTATTTTTTCGCGGAATCCTTCGTCCCCCGTCTTGTTTAATCTTCCTACAAAATGTGGCGTCATTCTCGCAAATAGATCGCGCTACAGAACACTGTGAGCACTGTCAGTTTAATTATGGCCACCCGGTATATATATATATATATATATATATATATATATATATATATATATATATATATATGATAAAGATTGATTTTTAAAGCTAATTTAATTTTACAAAAATTTTAATTTTTAAATTTAAATTTTTTAAAAAAATTTACAAAAAAGGGAGTATTTACTATTACAAAGTAAGGTAAAAGTCAAAAGCAATAGTTTTAACTTTAAAACACATGAAAAATATTTTTGGCCAGGGTTTTGCTACAAATACTCCACTGTGCGGCGGAGGACTTCGGGATAAACTACCTGGCGCGTACCAAAAAATGGAAAAGAAAACAGGAAAAAAAACACATTTATTCAAGGTCTGGTAGTTAAATAATATCATGTGGTTACGGCTTACCTCGTATTACTTTTTCTGTTTTGTATTGTTTTTGTTTTTGATTAAGACTTATACGCTTTAGAAACTTCTCTTTTCTAATTTGGTCACCTTTTCTCCTTTTAAAATGCTTCTTCTAATATTCTGTTTGCAGCCGCCCGCATGGTACAGTACAGAGGTTCTTAACCGGGAGTGCGAGAGAGAATCCCCGGTGGTCTCTCGGGGGTGGGAGAAAAGGTTCTAAATTTTTAATGAAAATTACCAATTGAGAGAATCATTTGATGGATACTTTTCCTCACGAAATATAAGTAAAGTTAATAGATAGATACTCAATCCATCTTTATTTGACCTAAATTCAGTGGACTACAACGTTTTATTAAAAGATGATCTTATCGCAATACGAGCTAATGCACGTATTGAAATGGAATTGGAAAAACTGCACCTAGAACAGTTCTTAGTGTACGCAGTTAGAACTTTATTCAGAATTGGCAAAAGCAACAATAGAGACACTTTTACCATTTGCCACTACTTACCTTTGTGAAATGAGTTTTCCACCACTTTTGCACATCAAAACAAAAGCCAGAAATCACTTAAAGGCGTCTGATGACTTATGCGGGGCTCTTTCAAAAAAATATCCTCGTTTTAAAAGGATAATTATGAACAAACAACAACGTATGTATTATATGTATTTCATGTTTTCTCGTAATATTTTTTGTTTCATAGGTTTTGTATGATAAATTAATCTTCCCTTTTGCAAAACGAATTTACCTGAACAATTGACGACTCTTTTTATTTCGTATTTCAATGGGACCAGCCGTTATCCCTAGAACTTTCCCCCGTGCACACCACGAATTCTATTGGATACAGTATATTCTGAGAGCATTGAGTCAGTGATCTAACAGTGGTATAATTAGTGAGATCTGCGAAGGGTCTCCCCTGCAAATCCCGTATTTTTCAGCATTTCGAATGCTGGTAGCTACTTGCACTGACCACCATACAATATGGGCGGAATACAGATTAATGTTCTATATTTAAATATAAATCGCCAACGTACCCAACAGCCTCGGACCTAAGTTTCGACCGTGTTATGAAACCTCTCCTAAGCATAGTCGATAAGTACGGTTGAGGAAAATTAATCGGAAAATTAATCCAAACGCGGAATTTCTTTAATTTTTTTTTCTGGTGACTGACCACAAAGTGCCACCTCACAGCGGTTCTATTTTTTTATTCTATAAACCATAAACAGTCCCAACGTTCGAGTTAAAACTTCCTTATAAAAAAATTAAAAAATCGTTTGACAGAAAACAAATTTAAGTTAATGTGTAGACTTAATCTAACAAAATGCAAAACAAAGGTTGTTACTTCTAAATCTTTTTTATTTTATTGAATACCTTTTCACGACTTACGTCAACTTAAATCAAACGACTTATCTTAAATCTCGAACGTTTGAGACTTTGTTACAAAGGGACACAACGGTATATTATCTATATGAATATACTCACCTTTTAAATATATAGTATATCAGTGGTTCTTAACCGGGGGGTGCGGGCATCCCTGGGGGTGCGAGAGAGCCTTTCTAGGGGTGCGAGGGAAGGTTCTAAATTTTTAATGAAAATTACCAATTGAGTGAATCATTTGATGGATACATTTCCACAGAAATATAAGAAAAATTAATAGACGGATACTCAATCCATTTTTATTTGTCCTTAATTCAATGGACGACAACGTTTTATTAAAATACGATCTTATCGCAATACGAGCTAATGCACGTATTGCAATGGAATTTGAAAAACTGGACTTAGAGCAGTTCTGGTGTATGCAGTTATAACTTTATCCAGAATTGGCAAAAGCAGCATTAGAGACACTTTTACCATTTGCCACCACTACCTTTGTGAAATGAGTTTTTCATCACTTTCTCAAGCCAAAACAAAAGCCACAAATCGCTTAAAGGCATCTGATGACTAAGAAGAGTCTCGTTTTAAAAAGATAATTATGAACAAACAACAACAATGTAGCCATAAAAAATGTAGATATTGTTTTATATGTAATAATATAGTATATATTGTAAATGTATTAATTTTTTATGCAATTAATAAATTTCCTTGCAATAAATGTCATTTCCTAAATAAGAAAAAATAGAAACACATTTTTCAAGGGGGTCCGAGGGCTTATTTTCAGATTCAAGGGGTTGTTGACTATTAAAAAGGTTAAGAACCACTGGTAGAGTAGCTAGCTTAGTGGCTTGGGTTCCAATCCAGAATAAGGCTTGGTCGTAACCGTGTTTTCCCCCCCCCCCCAATAGGGAGCGATGCTGGCTCACCTAAAGGGTGCTCCCACGGTAAAGTAGTCAGCAAGACTGCGCGATGAATAACAAAAAGCGAATGTCTCACCACAAGTACCTCCGCATTAGAAAAGAAATATACATTCAGTTTTCAAAACAAGTACTGGCGTTAATAACAGGTGTCCGCTACAGAAATTTAATTTTTTTCCTTCAAATGTTTATTTATACGAAGAGAATCATACATGCAACAGTACTTAAACAATTTATTTATTTATTTAATTTAACCCTTCAGCGGGCACGTCCGTGTACAAAGTGCAAAATTTTCGTAATTTTGAATAGTTTGTTTTCACGTGTAAGGTTTGAATCTTCTAAGCAGTTTCTACTCGTATTTATAGCTACAACCTTTCTAATGTAGGTCTGATTTTATGACCCTTGTATTCTTTCCATTCATTATTAAACGTGATTTAACCGTGGTAAATCAGCGATTATACTGGATTACAATACGATAAAAGGAGGAGTTGATGTAGTCGATCAAATGTGCAGCTATTACACGGTATCCCGCATATCACGAAGATAGATAATCTCGTTGATTTTTAGGTTTCTGAACATAATAGGAATCTATTCGCAAGTTGTCCTTAGCTTCAACAAACAGGGCAGTTTTGAAATAAGACGATTGTATCTGTATTCTTTGGCCTTTAATTATAAATAAATCTCAATATTATTAACATTTTATATCGTCATAAAACGCAGAATTATTATTTTCAATTAAAAAAAAGTGTTTTACAAAAGGAATAAATAATCAAGGTTGAAAGAGACGTTGCACTTTGTGCCACGCGCGCCTCCTGGTGTTCCAAAAATTGGCGCTCCCGCTGAAGGGTTAAACGTGCTGAATTTTTGTACATAAAATATATCTGTCGAACAAATAACTCTGGTTGAAGAATATTTTTTCACGTTTTGGACATAGGACAGTTTTAACCCTCTAACGGTACGGTGGGGATTAGATCCGACACAAGGGTGTGTTTTCCCCCTCCCGTACTCTCCCTTCTCATTGCAAGAGATCGAGTTGACAAGGAACCCTACGATGCAGTCTTGCAACAGGTGTTGGAGCGTTTGCAGTTATAAGTTTGCAGTAAATATAAATGTCTTTGTTAAAAAACGTTGTTCATGATCACTAGTCATTTTTTTAAAATTTTAGATTTTTAATTTTTTTAATTTCGATTTTGAAGGTTAAGAATGTCAGTATATATTATTTTTTACGTTTTTGTGCTCGGAAATTTGGTTCAGTAACTACTAAAACTAGGTACAAGACTAAATTACATATTAGTCAAGTTCAGGATTTATGATAAAAGGTTAGCTTTTAACTTCGAGGTTATCACGTTTACCAATTTCCATAGCAACTTAAACTATAAAATTTATTATAATATTTTTTACTCACAACTTTACAGAATAAAAAACATATGTAACAACGCTGGGGATTTTTTGGAGGCATGTAACATTTTCGAGGAAAACTTAAGTAAAAACGATTTCAATAAAAATTTTGGCAATTTAAAAGTTTTAAAAAAGTGGCATTTAGACTCAGGAATTTTTAAAGATGTTTAGAATAGTACTTATGTTTTCATTTAGTTAAGCTGTAATGGGGGGTGGCGCTATAGTAATGTTACAATGACGTAACTTTTAGGATAGAATTGGCTGCTGTTTCGCCATAACCGTCACTTACGGAATTGGGGTGTGTATGCATCTTTTACTTTGCATTAGGATTATTTGTGTGCTTGCAAGTACGGTGCGTTGAGCCCATACTGTAAGTTGTGTTTGTCTTTTCCTTTTCTTTTTGACTTATTGCTTCCTTGGGGGACTCGGGGCCTTGGGATGTCTTTTGGGCTTACCTGCATCCTATTCAGGAAGTTCCCCTTGAGGTAACTGATATGGTTAGGCTCCCTGATGACGAGACCTGTCGGTTACCTCTATGTTGTTTTATGGTTCAGTTCCGGCACTTATACAGAATATTGCCGTTGGTGCGTGGATGCCCAGAGTGCTTGATTTCTGTTTGTAATTTGTCTATATTCGTATTATTTTTATCTATCTCTGTTGGATTATTTATTTGTTTTTTTCATTATGGGGATATGAAGCTTCTGCGCTATCCTCTATTGAAAATGTTTTATGTTTTCTTTGCAGGATATGTTTTATGTTAAAGTGATTTAGCAGTCTATGCTTGAATTTTAATTTTTGTTTATTTGTATTGTTTATATTTTACATATTAGACCTAATATATACAACATTCTATGTAAATGCGAGAGAGATTTTCTTTATTTAGCAAAATTACAATTCTTTGGTCTTTTTTCTACTAAAAGATTTTTATTTCATGTAAAATATTATCAATAAATGTTATTATACAACAAAAATGCCTAGTACTTATTTCTACCAAAAACCTCATCAAAAAATCGGGTGGGTACCGTAACATCTATTTCGTCTCAAACCACTGTACCGTTAGAGGGTTAAAAATAATCTGTGATTTTGGCTCAAGAACATGTTTATTTACTAAAATTTCATCATTCTAAAGAACATAAAAAAAGTTCAGGGTAATTTTTTCTTCAGGTAAATATTTTGAAAGTTTTTTATTCTCTAAATCAAAAATCCTGAATACGATTTGATGAGAGAACAATAAATGCACAGCAGTTCATCGCTATACCTTGCGAGGAATTTAAATATATCCAATTAAATATGAAAAACTAGTAGCTGAATACCCGTACTTCGCAACAGAATACATTCAAATTAAATACAACGGTCAATGTATGAAATTAATGTAAATATATATATATATATATATATATGTATACCATATATATATATATATATATATATATATATATATATATATATATATGTGTGTGTGTGTGTGTGTGTGTGTGTGTGTATATATATATATGTAACATATCTTGTAACATAAGGGATGTTCGTTTAATCGGAAAAATCTAAGATTTTTTCAAAAATCTTTCTTAGCGCTCCCCTACATAATAAGAAGAATCGCCATGCAAAATTTCAGCCCTTTAGGTCCAGCGGTTTGGTGGTTATATGTCAGTCAGTCACTCACTCAGTCTGTTACGGAACTGTTATATATATATAAATTACGTAAGACACCATACCGTGATAGACTGAAAGTATACAGATGTACAGTATGGTACATGTTGATGGTAAATCATTAGAATGCTGTATAAAAATTTCTAGTCATCGTTGACACAAGCGGTTTGTATAATTTTATATTTAAAGCGCTGCATATGTTTTAACCCAAGGAAACTAATGCTCTCTTTCAGGATTTACTGTACGCAGACTAAAAAAGTAAATCAGAAAAGGTGCAATCTAGTTTAATCCTCAAATTATTACGATTTTCACAAAAAATAGTAATAATACATAAAATTTCCTTAGAATCCACTACGCAACGCAACCAAGAATGCGTTGATTGCCTCACGCCGTGACATAACCGTCGGGAGTAGTGTATGGCGCACATTATTCAGTGAACCTTGGTATTATTTCGTTTCTATTTTTGCTTAATTGGGAAAAGACCGTTTCTTTATTCTGCGTTCCACTTCGATGGACACGAAGAAACATAACATGAATCTACAAGCGGCAGGCACGTAAAAAGATAGTAAATAGCGCACATGGAAGGAAAACAGAATTGTGTGGAATATACGCAGGCGACACATTTCATCTCGCGGAAGATAAGCCCATATTACCAGCGCTGGACGACATTCTGCGCTTGTTAGCCGGATTATTTTCTTAGTGCCAAGTGTAAAGGTAGATCCCATGTAAGGGAAATGTTGCAGTGTGTTATTTATCATTTTGTTTTTATTGCTCGGTAGCATGAGCTTGGATATATCCCCAATGCATTATAACCACTTTACGAATATTTAAATGACATTTCGATGAAAACTGTGGCAACAAAAATAATCTTGCATCATACGGAGATATTTAGATTAAATTTTGCTTATCTCACCTACGGCTTTAATCTCGAAACTGAGATCTTAAATATTTATAGATTTGCCCCTCAATTTAATTCTGGCTTTCCGACTGTTCTCGGTTGAAAAGTTAATCGTATCGGAATAACAGATCGACTCAGTGAACCAAATAAATAGAGATCACTCTGTTGTTGAGAAGTTTGTAAATATAAAACTGTTTATCCTATCTAATCTAAATTATACTTAGGAATGAAAACATGGGTCTTGAAAGAAAAACAAAATTAAGATATTAGTGATACGAGTGTTCGTAAGTAAGTGATGAAAACATGGGACGTGTGCTTATCATTGAAGAAATGAAAAAAAAATAAAAGTCAACTAGTATCTGTCGAATGATTATTATCTCGAAATTAATACATCATCTCTAAAGTGTGCATAGTATTTTTTTCTATTGTTATAAGAGGCAACTTGGAATTTATTTGTATCTAGGTTTAACCATAAAGCGTTACTTGGACTTAAACTCTAGTATTTTTGAAACGCGAAAAATCGAAAAAATAACGCAGTAAAATTATTTCATAGTGATACCAGTTTACCTATTCATATTGTTTACTATTTTGTTCAACTTTCAATAAGTACTTACGTATTATTGAAACATCGATGATATATCATTCTAGTACTTCGCGTTGCAAAATATTTTTCGCTATCTTCTCCACGGCGAAAACGTTTTAAATATTTTTTCCTACCAGTTGTGGAGCAAACACATGAAATAGATTTTAAGGAGCCAAGCTATCTCAAGTTCAGGTGCATAATTAAAATTTAGAAGATTCAAAAAGTCACTTTTTCCTAAGAAAGGAAATTGACCAATCGCGTTTTTATCCAGGAATGACGTCCCTTATTGCATAGTGGTCTCTGGTTGTGCGAAATTTTCCAGCTTAAATTGATTCGTCTCTCATGTCTCTGAATTTTTCCACAGCCACCTGAAAGCATTTTAAATCCTCCTGTCGCAATGGATCCTTTGCGATTACTCAACAGCCCCATAAATCGAAGTTAAAATTCAAAACTTTTCCTAAGAAATTCGAGTAAAAAAAAGAGCCTCGCTTAGAAAAGTGACATCAACATCGAACATTCACCGAAAAAGCAAGTATCGTTAAAGCTGTTGATGTTGATCAGTACGGGTTGTTTATTATAAAAAGATATACACTTGATTAAAAATTACTGAATGTCATATCTGCAATTAATCTGAAAAGTGAATGTGCATGCTTCCTCATAGTTTCTTCCAGAAAGAAAGGTAACGTAAAATCCCGACAAATGAGGCTTCAATGAATATTTTTGCCTCGGGAATAACCAGACCTTGATGAGGGGGGAACCTAGAGCTGAAGCGAAAGTGCTCTTGTAGAAAAATATTCAACCTCATTTCGAAGAATAATCTTCTCAGAATAGACCTTCAAGGTGACAGGAGTTTTCACCGCGGCGCCACCTCTTCTAAAACAACTTTACGATCCATTAAAATTCCCCAGAGATTAAAAGATAGTAGGTGAGCTATCAACAGCGGAAGAGATACAATAATGTTGTAGCTCTGTATGAAAAAAATCTCCCTGGGATTTTTTTTCGTATCTCAAAAAGAAACTGCTGAATTATTACTTACGTCTGCTAATTTATAGCAAAAGAACAGCGGGTTTAGAACAGCCTTGTTTAGAAACACTACGGTGTTCACTTGTAACACGGTTGTTATTTGATTAATTTAATATATTTCAAAACAGATTCTCAAAATATTCCGTAACTACGCATGTGTTAAAATTCTTCAAAGCATTGTAGAGATAGATTTGTTTAACACTTGGGTAGAACCAGATTGAGAACTTACAGTGATTCATGTTTAAGAAAAATAAATGAGCTAGTCTCTAAATTTCTTTTGTTTTTGGAAATGAAACAGCCTGACCCATATCGAATCACCGCTTTGTTGCAGCGCTTTGTTTATTGATGAAGAACATTTCTTCTTAAAGACCGCTCGAAAACACAGAGTCACGACCGACAAAGATATGAGAGTTACATTGAAACAGGAATCTACGCTTTTCAAAGTATGTACAAACGCTGTTTTTTTTCTTTTCTCAGTCGTGATGTATTTTTGTCATCCTTACTTAGGGTTAATAAGGATATAAACAAAGCTCGACCAAAACGAAAGAATATATTTGGGAAATAACGTTGTAATAATGACTGATAAAAGGTTGTTTTATTGTGAAATACAGATTTCGCGTTATTGTTCCCGAAATCAACCTGCATATTTATTTATCATGAAGGGTAAAAAATATAAAAAGCAAACTATTCTATCAATCGAAATTTTCACAGCGTTTTCTAATTCAGCGGTGAAGAAAAGGCGGCTTTTCCAGTTTCAACTGTCCCCTGAGTTATGAAATTAATGTTTGGAACAGCGCAGAAAACTCCAGAGGGTGCTTTTAATTAAGGGGACCTTTCAAATTACCGAAAATCGAATAAAAATTGGAAATTTATTTTTCGTGTATTAGTATTTTAAAAATATGTAAATATTGGAATAAAATGTATTTAAAATATGTATTGAAAGGTTAAAATGAAAACTTGGTAGTTTTAGAAAAGTAAGTATTGAAGGTAGGTGAAAAAACATCTTTTATAGGGCTTTTTCTCGAAATGAGTCATTTCCAGATTTGCAAGTCTTTGAAATTATCCTTGCGTCATAATTTTTGACGAAATTTTATAAAATTTATTATAAAGACTCCTCTAATACATTAAAATAAAGTTATGTATCCATTTCAGGTTTCGACATCATTCAGATTATCAAAGTTGAACTTAAGTGTAGAAAAGTACAAAAATTTCACAAAAATTCAGAGTACAAGCATAACAATATTTCCTAAAAATTAACTATTCAACGGAAGCACAAAGTAATACATAACTCTGTTCAAAATACATTTATAAGCAATAAAAATGCAAAATCAAGGGGGAAGTTAAAAATTGGGTCGCAAGGAGCATTTCAAAAATAATTTCAATTTTTAAAATATAAAAAATTAAATTATATAGAATTCTATATGGTGCTTGATATAGCTATACTTTAATGGATATATATGCAAAATTTCACACCTCTGAGGTAAAAATTTCAAAAATCGCTTTGCAATGTCCACCATCCTCTTAAAGGGCATACAATAAAAAATTGAATACTTTATAAAAGGAACAGGTTAATTATTAGAGAGATAATAGGGTTTTTAAACACTGATCATTATGATATATGTACAGTTTTTACTAATATGTAAATGAACAGAAAAATTAATTAAAAGATTTGCAGTTCCAATTAAGGTATCTGCCTACATTCGGGACACTTTTTTCCCAAAATTATACAGTACTGATTAAAGGGGTCCAGGACACAAAATTCTTCAGATTTTCGAAAAAAAATATTAAAAAATTTTGTGTTCTTTTCCGCTTAAAATGACGTTTAAATCATATTTCTATCTTAATTAGAGCAGGAGATACTTTTTTTTTTTTTTTTTTTTTTTTTTTTTTTGTGTGTGCAAAATTCTAATAGTAGCCAATCTGTGTTTAAACCTGTAAATGCGTTTTTCTGCATGATGCGTTTTTTCACTATTTCTCGTCTTTAAATTGTTATAAGCCAAGAACCGTTAAAGATAAATAGTTCAAACTTGGAACATGTCTGTTTAAATTATTTTACTGTTTCAATTAATTTAATTTTGACTCAGGAAATTTGAAAAAAAAAATAATTACTTTTGGAAATATGATTTTTTAAAAATAAGTTACATAATTTTTTTTGAAATTTTTACTCTAAATATTTTTAATTTTTTTAAAACTAATATTTAGAAAACGCTGAATCAAAATTAAAACTTGTATATTTCCGTTTAATGAAATGAAAAAATTGGGAAATTCGACAAATAATATTACGAGTTATAGCGATTTCAAATTACCCCACTTTTTTTAAAAACTTTAAATTTAAAAATTTTTTGAAAACTTTATGAGACGTTTTATCATGTGATTTTGTTTACAAATTATATTGTTAACCATCACCAAAAAAATTCAAAATTTTAACTCAATAAATGAAATATTTTTTAAATGTGTACTATACCCCCTTAAATACATATATTTTTACTTCAAATCTGATATAAAATCATGAAAAGAAATATAATTTTGGTAAAAATTTCATAACATTGCTATTTGCAAAAATCACTGAAATAAACCAAAAAATAAGTGAAAGAACACTTATTTTTTGAAAAAATTATCTTTTATTAAGTACAGGTATCTGTAGAATGATTAAAATAACACATATAGCTTAGCTTTTAGTTCAATTCATAGTCGGTAATATGTAAAACGCTTGCAAAATTTCATTTAAATATATTGAAAACTTTTTGAATGATTATCTTTCTCGTTTACTGAAAAATGAGTTTTCTCGAAAGCGCATTGAAATATAACGTCCGGTCTTTTAATATCGCTTTCGGTTTATTCAATGGGTCATCAGTTCTCATCCAATGATCATACGAATAAAAGAAAAACAGTTTTAGAATCCTAAAAGATTGGCCTTTGAAATAGAGCAATTAAAAAAATTCGGAATTTTGCACCAAAACAGCCATTTTAACGTAGGCAAATACCTCAACATGAAAGCTTGAAAAAACTAAGCCTAGGCCTAACTACAAACCTTGGTAAATAAAGGCGACTAATTCACATCAGCGGAAATTGAGAAAAAGGGCTCTCGAATACTTTCAATGAAATTTTTATTTCGTAAGAACTTTGTTTAAAACTTTGTATGGCTATATGCAAAAAGCTCTCCCCCCCCCCAAAAAAAAAAAGCTCAAAAGCATGACCTTCCCTTGAACTGATTCCTAAAATACCCTCATCGCACGTGACATCATTGTTCAGAAATATTAATGTAAAAGTGTAGAAAAATGGTGACGAAAGAAAATATGACAAAATAGATAACTTTGCTATGTGAAAACAAAAAGTGAGCATATATGACGTCACAAACTCCTCAAGTCGAGCGCCGAATGTAAGCAATGAGTACATTCGTTTCATCTTTAGCGTTAGATCACTATATGGGCAGAGTCTGATCAACCGACCCGTAGACGAATAATATATGAGGTCTTAAGTAGAGGGAAAAGGCTATGCATCCGGCTCTGGGTACCATCGAAATTGTAAAATAGTTAACAGAAGACTTAGAGCATTTTGGTTGTGTTATGAAGCAGCTGACCCATTCTCTCTCTCGCTTTCCTTGGCGGTTCTAACAGTTGTTTTCTTAGATTACGTATCAAACTTGAGTAATGGGTTAACCTTTCAACGACGTTACAGGAATTTTATGCGAAATTCAGCGTTTTAACTCTTGATACATTTCATTTTTGTTTATTTTGAATCAGTGGCGCACCCAGGATTTATTCTTGAGGGGGGGGGGGGGCGAGATGAACGGATAAAAATATTTATAATGCAAAATCAATATTCATAATGCAATTTCTATTTCTTTGGGGGGGGCAGGGCCCCTTGCCCCCCCCCTTGGGTGCGCCACTGTTTTGAATTGTCTTATGGAGGAGGGGAGGGGCAAAAAATATCTGATGTCCACGCTCCTCTAATGCCTCCCCTGATTACAATTCTGTATTATATTTTGCGAAAAGGATTTAGTTGAAGTATCAGTTACACTACATTCAAGAAATTTAAATAGATGTTCAGACAGTCAGTAAACTGATATAATTCTATATTTTCTTCGATTTCTTATTAGGCACTGACAGAACCTCATACAACATTCCTAAAAGCAAAGCTCTAATGTAATATATTTAACACAATTCAATATATTATTGATAGTGTACGATCAGATTACTATCATATAGTTATTTAAAATTATAGTAAATAGTATTTCCTATGAGTTTAAAGATGCGGGCGAAAGTGTAGTGCGAGATATTTAAGTCTTTATAGACACAGTTACTTTTATCATTACGGTGTAGCGTACTGGAAATAGAGGTTATTTTTCCCGAAACCCCACAAGCTCTTGGAAAACACAGCTGCGTGTTTTCAAGGAATGTGTTGTTCGGTTCCACCAGTTTCGGAACCCGTGGAGGAATTAAAGACCGTTTCCCTCACAAACAAGCCACTAAAGCTGTCAACTTAACTTTTCAGAATGTAATAAAATTCGGCTTCTCCAGAAGAACTGTCAGCCGATAATCTGGCGGCTCCTCCGCCCCTTCTGAAAAATCCAGACATTGAAAGAGACGCTTCATAGATCCCGCACAGGGTAGACGTGTTTTTACTAGGCTCCTGTGTTGTCGGGCCGAAAATGGGCTTGGAGCGTGTATTTGTGAATCTGCACGTAAAATTGAGTGAATTGTGTCGAAAGTGTTTAATGTTTAATTCTTTTTGTAAATAAATCTTGTTATGTTTTGTTTTAAAAATTTGGCTTTCGCTTTAATTAGAACTCTGTCTTTCTTTGGTATGGATCAATAGTAGTAAAAATTTACAAATGCCTCAGAGAGTTAACAGCCTTGTCGTGATGCCACAACGGTAACATACTTTAAAACGTATCCTGTTCCGTCATAGGTATAAAATTCATCGACGCTTTAAGAGTAAGGGCCTGTTCACGTAGTATCCGTCAGCGTTAAAGATTCCGTTGGTTGGTTTAATGGCTCAATGATTGGTATATAGTTGGTTAAAAATTTTACGCTAACGCTGACGTATTCTACGTGAACAAACATAGAATCTGCCAGCGTTACTCGTATTGAAATACATTTAACGAATTACAAACCTCTAAACGATTAGCAACGAAATTGTCGAGGCCTGTGATTTGTTTAAAATACGTCAATACGAATAACGCTAACGCTGACGAATTCTATGTGAATTAACAATCACCTCGAAACTCATCTATCGACGACATTGTCAGCAAATTAAATGCATAATTATGTACAACAATTAGAAAGTTATGTCGCGTATATCACTGCAATTTCATCGACCCCTTTTATCTTCAATCACAATAGAAAAGATGTCGATTTTCGTTCAGATTTCCTTTAAGCTAATTTTAAAAGTCAAAACTAAGGTCTTATGCTCAACCTCGTGCATCCCATATGTGATCTTGGATGACATATGCAGAAATTATTCAGTGATAATTCGAAACTTATACTAAACAATAAATTTCGAGTGTTCAAACCTAAACATTTTTTCAAAGGAAAATCCCAAGAATAACATATCACTGCTTCTTGAAAGGCAAGTGGCGTTAGAGTAAATTAAAAGTAACAGATGAAAAAGATTGATGAGAAAATAAATTATCTGTAAGTTTTCCGCATAGCACGGCAATCACTGATGAACCTTTTATCTCACCTGATTTTTTAACACTGATTTTCCTTAAATTTTCATTCCTTTATTATTTTTTCAGGGAGGGGTATGATTGGAGGGGGGTTCAATTCTCGTTCTGGTTACCCCGTATCTTATAACTTGAAAAGTTGATACGACCAAATCAATGATGCAAAGTGACCATGTGGCCACTGTCGGAAAATCGTTATACTTTAGCTAATTTTCTGATTCACGATTCCTTAATTTTGTTTGGTCACCTTTGATTTGTCACATTTCTTGTTAGTCCATTATTTGTTAACGACATATCCATGCACTTAAACGCAGAATATCCAGAGTAAGTGCGAGCGTGTGTGTGTGTGTGTGTGTCTGTGTATATCCAGTGGTGGATTTTAGACTAAGTCAACTAGGCCGCATCCTAGTAATCGCAAGTCCGTGAATAAAAAATATTTTACCTTGTAATTTTCCTAACTTATCTAAAATATTTATAAACAAAAAAAGTTTGAATTTGTTTTAAAATAGAAAGAGTAAAAATTGTTTTAATAAATAATAACAGTAATATTTATAATGAACTTTATTTACAACGTAACAAGGCAAAACTCGGCGAACTTATAATCTTATTAGTTTGTAACTTAAATTTAACAGAAAAAACTGTGGAGCTTTTCTGAGCTTCTAAATCTATATGTATATTGTTTTAAAATAAAACAAAAGTTATAGTGTGATAACGCTTCAACAGCAAATTTTTTCAGGTAAACGGTAACCGTGCATGTTTAATAAATAGGTTATCAAACAGATTGTAAAAAATTATACTTTTCTTATTCCCTTCGAATGAATCTGAGAGGGGCCAAAAAAAAAAATTTGTCCTAGAGCCCCAAAACTTCTAAATCCTCCACTATGTACATCCCGAATCAATCATGAGAGCTGCTAGTCAAAGTGTTCATCAAAAACAGCATGGAGATAAATGAAGACCGCAGTAAAAAACAGCAAAGGTTATTTGCTGTATTGCCCACCTGCACTGGTCGTTGACGTCGTTTCTGTCTGATCGGCCGGTAGGGTTGAGCTCTTCGTTGATGATCTGCCGGCAACGTCTCATCGTGTCGTTGTTGCATTCCTGACCCAGGGCTAAGGAAGAGAAGAAACACCAGATTAAATAAATAATAAATATTCTCCATTATGAAAATCAAAATGCTTGTGCGGATTGCCATTCAAAATTGAATTGGTCTTCATCGCCAAGGTAGCATTACATCGTAATGCACCCTCTGTAGATCCGAAAATTCTTGGTTTGAAATCCTCCTTAGTTTCCAGTCGTAACAGTGGTGCCCGACCACTGGATACGACTATAACAGGTTATTATGAGAACAAGTGCAATATATTGATGCTGGAAAAATTAAATAATTAAAATTTTCCCGAGTGTGGCAGGCACTTTTCCTGACATTTGCACATCAACACCACGCAGTCTTATTGGCTACTTTATCGTACAGCACCATTTCTACTACTTTCTTATATAGCATCATTTAGGTGAGCCCAAATTGCTCCCTATGAGGGGACAACATGGGAACGTCCAAGCCTTACTTGAGATTTGAACCCAAGACCACTGGGTAGAAGCTCAAGATGCTAACCATTATACCATGCGGTCGAAAAAAAATATAAAATAATTAAAATAATACACTGCTGGCCACTGTAAATGCAACACCCTGAAGGAAACATGCAAATAACATGAAATTTACAACATGCATTAGCGGAGGTGAGATATGCAAATGATTAGAATTTCAGCGCAGGCGCCCATCACGCACACCTGTGGCGCCACTTCAAAGCGCTATTTAAGGCTTGGAGATTTCGACGATTTCAAGTTCGGCAATTGTGTTTTTCTTGTGGTTTTTTCAAAAAAAAAAAACGATCAATTATGGCTCGTCGAAAACAGCGATCATCTTTTGATCAAGTATCCGAGTTCGACAGAGGAAGGATAGTGGCCTACCGAGATTGTGGATTATCTTTCAGGGAAATCGGTAGTCGTGTTGGACGAAACCAAACAACTGTAATGCGGATATGTGATCGTTGGATGCAGGAGGGTACGACGGACCGGCGTATTCGATCGCATGCACCTCAGCGCACCACTTCACGTGATGACAGGCAAATTGTGCGCATAGCAGTGACGGATCGCTCAGTCACATCACGAACCATAGCACAGCACATGCAGTCTGTAACGCATCATCCAGTGTCTGCGCGTACCATTCGACGCCGTTTACAGCAGAGTGGTCTGTCCGCAAGACGTCCATTGCTTTGTCTACCCTTGACGCAGAACCACAGACGTCTCCGCCGCCAATGGTGCGATGACAGAAGGATGTGGACGGCAGAATGGAATGAAATTGTCTTTACTGACGAGTCTGTCTGCAACACCACGATGGTCGCATTCGAGTCTGGAAACACCGTGAAGAGAGGATGCTGAACAGCTGCGTTATGCACCGCCACACTGGTCCTGCACCGGGTATTATGGTATGGGGCGGTATTGGATATCACTCTCGCACACCTCTAGTACGCATTGCCGGTACTTTAAACAGCCAGCGCTACATCTCCGAGGTGTTGGAGCCAGTTGTCCTTCCTTACCTTCAGGGCTTGCCCACAGCCATATTTCAACAGGATAATGCGCGACCACACGTGGCACGCATTGTCCAACGGTTCTTCGTCAATCGCCAGATTGAATTGATTCCCTGGCCGCCTTGCTCTCCGGATCTTTCGCCGATAGAAAACATGTGGTCCATGGTTGCTCTACGATTGACCCAGATTCGATCCCCAGCTGCCACAGCAGATCAACTTTGGCAACGTGTGGAAGCTGCTTGGTCTGCTGTACCCCAAGAACTCATCCAAAATCTCTTTGAATCAATGCCGAGGCGTGTGGCAGCGGTGATCTCCAACAATGGCGGCTACTCTGGCTACTGATTTTGGCAGGAACCACACTTCACAGAAGTCTATAAATTTAATCATTTGATACTTGGACAACATGTTATCTACAAAATAAATTTTGTTGTGATATCTCTTGTGATATTTCTTGGTGTTGCAATTTGGGTGGCCAGCAGTGTATAACACAGGTAGCCTCTCCTCACGAGAGAAGCATAATTGGATAATGCACTGGTATGTCAATAGAAAGAACTAAAGTTCGAGACCCGCTAATAGCCATTGGCCGTTGCAAATTTTTTTAAATCCAAATCTACAAACCATTTCCTTATTTAACTATTACCTCTTGATAACGATCAGCGAAGAGAAGACAACAATGACAAACTTAATTGGACAATATCAAGACAACAGATATAAAATATGTCATTTGATTTATGGAATAAATATTTACTCGCCATTGCTTCATCTGTTTCTGTTGTTTAGCGCGTTTATCTTATTATGAGAGACTATACAACCAATAGTATCAAGAGGTACTGTTGGGGGGGGGGGACTTGTAACAGTGTTACCCAGACAACACCCTTCGTCTATTTTGAGAAACTAGGGCAATATATATCGATGGGAGTTTTAGAAATGCGGAAAAGTTCTGTCTTTCCATTTCAGAATTTTTTCATTTGAATTTTAGATGTCAGATAATGTTGGATATCATTCAGAAATATTTCTTTCTCCCTGCCTGGTCCCATCTATCTACGTGCATAGCGTTCGATAGGAGACATTACCCCAAAAATATTAGAGCTGTTTATTCTCTAAACTAGTAAGCTTATATTACTGCTCCATGGACTTAAACAAAGCTATTTTAATTGTTAAAATACCCATTCTTATCGTTAGTCTTCTCTTTACCTTCCATCTCTGATTTTTAAAAAAAATTCTACAATGCAAGTACATTATTTCTAATTTGTAGAGGATTTGTATTGGTCTTATCAACTTTTATACTATGTTAATATTGTTTCCAAGAAAATATATTTTGTAGGTTAGTAAAATATTCTGGTAAGTCAATAAATTTGGCATGAAAGAAGTTTAAAATCGACTATTTGAATCCACGAAGGCTAAAGTTCCCTCCTCCCCCCGTTTTAAACGTTTGTCAAGGCTGCGAAAGGTTCCATGGGTTGTCTGAATTTTTATGGCACAAAACCAACGAATATTCTGCGCCAAAAAGACTAAAACCTTACAAAAACTGCATGCATGAAACGCATAGGAGCGGTCAAAGGAAAATATCTATGAACGATTTCGAATAGCTTTATGAAAATTTAGCAAAAGAATGCGTTTCTGTGCTTCAATTAAAAGGATCTTTTACTATTAGAGTTGGCTCTCTGTTTAACGACTTTCAAGAGACCGTGAAAAATCGTCCTTAAGAGCGCTTAAACAGAATTTGTGAACATAATTCGTTTACTATATCTTCAAAATTTTGTTCTACATTTTTGTAATCTGTTGTTAAAACAGATTCATCACAATTGTAGAAATCTTGAATCGAAACATCCTCATCTTCAACAAGACTTTTCCATTCTTCAGGGGTAATGTCTTCTTCGTTGATTTCTACATCCGTACTTTTCAGTTCCACTACAAGTTCTTTGTGAATTCCAGCAACACAAAAGCAGTTTTTTATTGTGGATGAAGAAACTTCTTTCCATCCTGATGTTATCATGTGCATTGCTTCCAAGATCGAAAATTTTCTAATTTTTATACTGTCAGCCGAATTGTTTATTAATTTCCTAATTAAAGACTTTCTATAGTATGTTTTCACACTGCGAATGATACCCAGGTCTAATGGCTGCAACTTGCTAGTGCAATTAGCTGATAACAAATGAATAGTCAAATTTGTAAGTCCAGGGATTTTTGGTGAATGTGCAGTGCAACGGTCGATTAAAAGTAAAATTTTTCTCTTTTCTCGACGCATTTTTGCATCAAATTTTCTAATCCAGTCAATAAAAATTTGCGATGTCATCCACTCTTTATTGTTATTCCGGTACTCACAAGGTGTCCTGGTGATATTCTTAAAACACCTTGATTGCTTTGATTTGCCTATAACTAGTGGGGAAATTTTCTCAGATCCATCCGAATTAGTGCACAGTAAAACAGTCAATCGTTCCTTACAGTGTTTTCACTCAAAGCACTTTTCGCCCATAAAGTTTTATTAGGCCCATATTGTAGAATTGGCCCGTCTCATCTGCATTGAATATGTTCTCATCATATCCATCTAATATCCCCTTCAGCACTATTTTTCATTCTTCCACTATTTTTTCATTTACGGAGTCACTTTCGCCAGATATGCTTTTAAATGCAAGCCCATATCTTTCTTTGAACTTTGCTAGCCAACCAGCCGAAGCATGAAAATTTTGCATTCCAAACTTTTCTGCCAGAACAATAGCATTATTTTAAAATATCACTCCGGAAATTGGAATGTTGGATGCTCTTGCTTCGTGAAACCATTGCAGGACTGCCTTATCAAACTCTTCTGATCAGCCACATTGAATTTTCTGCCGTTTGGATTTGGATCCCAAACCAAATTTTGGTGCTGCTTCAAGAATTTTCTCTTTACTTGCTAAAATGCCTTTGATAGTAGACTCGGATAGCTGAAATTGTCTTACGAATCGGACTTTTCTTATTCCAACACTTTCTAAGTCTTCAATAATTTTCACCTTTTCGCGTAGCATAAGATGCTTTCCCTTTGATGCCTTTTTGCTCTGCTTACCTCGTATTCGTACTGGAATGAGCTCCTACACACAACCATGAATTCTCTAAACATGGACACCTGCTTCTCGGAAGGAGTGAGAGAGGGCTGCTATTGGACAGTTCGTAAGTCCCATAGGGACTTACGAACATATGAGACTTCCCCGTAGACATTACGAACTTCCCCGTAGGGACAATAGAGTGATTCAGCTCCCGAACTAAGAGCTCCATGAAAGAATATTCGATCTTCCTAGAAACAGTAAATACCCCCCCCCCCCTGTTTTTCCCACTGCAACAAGTCTATGATTGCAACATTGCAAACATTAAGGAAATTCCGGGTATGTTATTGAAACCAAACTTGTTTTCCCCCACAGAAGGTTCCCCTCCTGCAGATAAAATGTTGAAGAAAAATTTTATCATGTAAAAAAATTCGTCGTTAAACAGAAACAACTTCGTCTTTAAATAGAATTTTTTTACGGAGGGGCCGGGACTGGAAAATATCGTCTTTAAATAGAGATCGTCGTTAAGTAGAGCGTCGTTAAACAGAGAGCCAACTGTATTATTTATTTATTATTTTTTTAAGCGGAGGCACTTGTCGTCAACACATTCGCCTATGCTTTGCCGCAGCTTACTGTCCATTTTATTATCGGTCACCATATAGGTGGACAGCATTAACCCGTATGAAGGGACGACACGAACGCAGGCATTTTTCGTGGCGCGACGCCGGTATTTGATCCGAGCACCCTCAGCACCGAAAACCAGCACGCTGTACCACAGGGCCGCCACAATCCCAGGATCCATTTCTATGCTTTCATTAAAAGCGTATAAAGTACGGTGAAACACGGGCTTCTCAATTACACGTTGAGAGAGATATGATATTGAGCTCCATTTGAATTCAGGTAAGCTTAAAAAATAAGCTGATGTTTGCGATTCGAGAAGTATGTCACTAAAATCGTTCCGGGTTATTCCTAACAGAATTTCGGACAGTTTTTTTTAAAATTTAGATAAATTCTGACGCCCTCCCTCTCATCTTATTATTTCAACATACTACCTAAAGTAATAGGTACACATGCCTGCACTGTCTTAAATATCCATTGTTATAGTTATAAAGTATTATTAATCTATTTAAATTGTAGCGTACTGGAAATAGGGTCTTATTTTTTCCCGAGACCCCACAAAGGCTTGAAATACAGCTGCGTGTTTTTCAAGGAATGTGTTGTTCGGTCCCAACAGTTCGGAACACGTGGGGGGATTAAAAACCGTTTTCCTTAGAGATGCAGCCACTAAAGCTGTCATCTTAACTTTTCTGCAATGTAGTGAGCTGTCAGCCGATAAGCTGCCGGCCCCTCCACCCCTTCTGAAAGTCCAGACATTACAAGAAGACGGACCCCGAATTGCCAGCCGAGAGGAGAGGCTTGGAGTTGTTTTTTTTTCGGGAGAGCGGCGTAGAACATCGACCCGAACGGTTGTGATTTTGTGAGGCTCCTGTTTTCTTGGGCCGGAATGGCCCTGGAGCGCGCACTGTAAATCTGCACGTAAATGAAGTGAATATGTCGAAAAGGTCTAATGTTTAATTTTTTTTTGTTAATAAATTGTTGAATTTTTTGTTTTAAAAATTTGGCCTTCGTTTGTTAATTAGAACTCTGTCTTTCTTGGTATGGATCAAAAGTTGTGAAATTTCTTCAAAATGCCTCAGAGAGAATAGCCTTACTACTTGTCGTGACGCCACAAAATCAATAGTTTTGAACCGGGGGTCCGGGAAAACCCAAAAGGTGATACGCAAATCCCGCAGTGATTAAAATAAAGGGGGCGGCGGGTCATTTTTCCAAAACTACCGTAAATTGAGCAATTTTATAGGTCTCGAGCTGGCCTTGTGATAACGTGATAGCTTTCGGCGACGAGGGTGCTCGGATTGAAAAACGGCATGCACCACTAAAAATACCTCCGTTTCTATGCCGTATATGGACACGTTAAATCCGCAGATTGGAAAGTCCCTCTATGAGGTCAGAGAGGGTAGGAGAGGATACGATCGCCCCGGATGCCGCCCCTGGGGTTGGTCGATCAAAATTGCGGTGGCACCTGACTAAATCGGACTCCGATCCTTGTGGTTCCGTTATAAACTCTCAGCCCGCTAGCCTATATGGACCTGGTCTGGAATGAATTCCGGCCAGGAGGCTTTAGAAACAACATCAACAACAACAAACCCATTTCTGCTACTAAAAGAGTTGGTTGTGAAATGGCCCCGGAGAATTTTTTTTTTTTTTTTTTTGACAAGTGGTCCCTGGTTTATACACAACGGATTTAATGAATACCCAAGCAAAAAAGTTTAATAACGCCTGATATACTACGAAACACTTGGAGAGAACTTGGAGATTACTGATTACCATTTAGACGTTTGTCGTGCTACAAGAGGTGCAGACATCGAAATCTATAATACTGTGATCGAAATCTATGATTGATATTAAAACTTGGTGAGATATTCTTTCTATTTAAATAATTTTTTTTAAAATTCTAATTGGTAGTTCCGTAAAAATAAGTCATAAATATTGGATACTTTTAGCCCGGATACTGTGTGTATATATTACAACCCACCGCAAAATTGTGCCAGACATGTGCACCTGTTGTAGCACGACAAACGTCTAAATGGTAATCAGTTCTCTCCAAGTGTTTCGTAGCATATCAGGCGTTATTAGACTGTTTTGCTTGGGGATTCATTAAATCCGTTGTGTATAAACAAAAAAATTGAAACTGTGGATGAGTTGAAGAAGCATATCATTCAAGCAATTCGTGTAATAACTCCTGATATGCTACGAAACACTTGGAGAGAACTGGATTGCCATTTAGACATTAGTCGTGCTACAAAAGGTGCACATGTCGAAATCTATAATACTATGATCGAAATCTCTGGCTGATATTAAAACTTGGTCAGATGTTCTTTCTAGTTAAATATTTTTTTTAAGTTCTAGTGGGTAGTTCCGTAAAAATAAGCCATAACTTTTGGATACTTTTAGCCCGGACACCTTGTATTTGTGTTTCGTTTAAATCGTAGTTCGGTCGTGGTCTGGCTCTCTGAGGTTGTACGGCACCAAACATTTATGATTGTACAGAGCTGTTGACGCGTCTGCCCACAACATCAGAGTAGAAAATATATGGCCAGCCTTAGAGGAAGTGGCTTTATCTGTCGCGATGAGCCGACGTACTTTAGAGAGTCAGAGAAACCATAAATATCGGTTAACTGTAAAATAAGTCTGCGCTACAAGCGTTCAGATTAAGAAACTTAGGAATAAGACAGAAAATTATCAGTTCTTTGCCGTGAAAGGGGGAAAATCTATTGGATACTAGAGGGCGCATAGCAATTGCTCTAAATTTTAAAAAATTTGTCGAGTCATTTCAATTTTACAGAGTTCAAGAAGGGGCCCCGGGTTGCCCAAATTTGTCGCCAGATGTGTACTGTTCGTCCGGCGCCCAGCCACACCCATACTAATTAGCAAACAGGTGCTTGACCATCGGCTGAGTATGCAGGTAATGCTACGCAGCGACTGGTCTTCAGATTCATAATGCCGCATAACCACACAGGTTGATTGGTTTAAAATTTTGGATTACAGAGTTCGAGAACGAATGATATCCAGTTTAAAAGTTAATAATACGTAATGCTACAGATATTTTTCAATCGTTTCATACGTCAGATCACGCACACATTTCCTGATGCTTGGGGCTCTTTGTGGGTTTTACGCTTAAAGCAGGCCTTAATAACAATAATCTTCCATAAAATGGGAGAGTGAAGAGCAAATGTCAACTTTCTTAACCCTTTGTAAAGGAAAACAGTTAGCCTCGCCGCTCTGAGATCTATTAAAGATCATTTACGTGTGCAACATACTTATTGACACACAGGATATTTCATTATGTTTTTTTGCGAGTAAAGGAAATACCTTGTAAACATATTTTCCGTAAAACATACTTGATGAAGTTAAACAACATAGCAAAGGCTTGCTCCCGCTGTTGTCCTTTATGCAAACTTTCCTTGTGACAAAATTTATGGCTCATAAAAAGCATTAAAGCTCTATAGGTGACGCTTTCATTCTATGTCTGCGCTCAGAGCCTCTATTGCAAAACAATTTGTAAGCCTCACCACTGTCATGAGGTCTCGATTTGTTCTCAACTTTCAAGGTCTTGGTAAATCATGGCGATAACTGCCACCTCTGCAAAGGAAAGCTACTTTTAGAACGATTAGCCGTTTTGTTGGGCTATCTATTGTTTGTTATTATACAAAACAACAGTCATAAGGACATGTTCTCCCTCTTCCAGTGGTAATTGCCGCCAGCAGTGGCAGGAAGTCGAAAAAAAATTCCGAATGACGTCACTGAGGCTTGCTTGATTTTTAGAGGACATTGTTAGTCATCGGTGATTGATTCTTAGTTATGCTTGACCAGAGGCGGAACGGAACAACTTCGGAATTGCCAATGAGTCGGTCAGTGTACACCGCTTATTGAGCGACGACGGCAGTATTTCTTAATAAATTATTAATTGTTTTTTTTCAGGTCTGATAATATTATCTGAACTTTTTAAACTGGAAAAAGAGAAAGAAGAATATTCTTATTCATTACGAATCAAGCGCGAAGACCAATTGAAAGTCAAAAGAAATGGGCGAGGAACTGTAGAAATGGAATTGCAAATCATTATGAAGCTTAATTATAGTATTGTCTCTTTATAAGAAATATCCATTTAACGAGTTAATCGAGTTATCGTAATTTTCTTTAGAACCTTAAACCTGAACGACTTTTGTAATACAGAAATACGTTTACGTTCGAATTAATAACTATATTACGAAAAATAGTATCTATGTAGAGAAGTTTTTTTACGATTGACAAAAATTTCTAACCATATTTTTTTTCTCGTTCGTGTGTGTGTGTATGCAGAGCCAATCCCATGAGTGAAGCGCCAAAATGAGACAGAGTAAAATTACGAAATTTTTAACTGATAACGGAAAATATTAATACTTTAATGGCTGAAGTATGTAACTAATGCAATAATAATACTTTTATACATAAAATATTAATACTTTAATATATATACTTTAATGTATGTACTTCATACTTTTATGTATGAAGAAATTCATAAAAATATACAAACAGAAGCGAAAATTTCGACTATTTTTTCTTATACACTCCTGAATTTGAGAATATGAGAATTAAATTTTGAAAGCCTATTTCCAAACGTTGTTATAGCCCTAAAAATTCTACTCACTCTACCTGTAACTGTAGCAGTAACCCGACCTGTAACTGTAACCAGAACGCACGTTTTCTAAACCGAAAACTAAAGAAAATATATCTATGAACAACAACTCAAGAGCAATAGAAAGATCTATAATCATTTCTACAGAAAAGAAGGTATGATTATATCTTTACAGAAAAGACGGTAAATTTATATCGTGAATTATTTAATTATAAAACAGGCTTTAGATTTTCTATAATTGCATATTTTTGAATTTTTTATTCACATTTTTTCATGTTAAAAATATATGATATTGTTAAATAAGGTGTCAAACAGTCTTACACGTCTACATTTCTTCCATTCGCTTTTACCTATATGTCTGTATGAGACTGGGTTTTCACAGGGTAGCATTCTCAAATATTTAACCAAATGTTGAAGTAAATTATCTTAGATCCAGGCTCACCCTTCATTATTTACTTCTATTTCAGTTTCAAATAAATAAATGAAGCTTATAATTTTTTACATCGTAATAGGAAGTTTAAATTTTAAAATAATGCTCTTTTTTTAATAATAAATTTTGTTAAATTTAAGCTAAATTAATTACAAATACATATTAATATTTAAGTAAGAAACTTTAGTCACATGAGATTTGGCAAAAAAAAATAAAATAATCACAAGTGTAGATGGCAAGGAAGACATTTTTTTTTCATTTTTATTATGCAAAGTGAGTATATACCCAAAATCTACAGTTTATTGATTTTTGAAATAGTTTCTCAAAATTTGTTTAATTCGTTTTTTTATTCTTTTGTTAACATTTTTAGAATTTAAAAAAAAAAATTAACTATTACTGTAAAACCTCGTTTATCCGGACTAACTGGGACCATACGCAACCCGGACAATCGAAAATCCGGATAATTCGTTTCATATGGGTAATAAGCAAAACAAAATCCTTAACTAAGCAGACTTACCATTTATTATGATAAAAAATCTATGTTTTGTAACAAAATTTCCTAGTACTATTGTTTACAAGACATTAAAAATATAAAAATAATTTTTCACATCATTTCTTAACAAAGAAATTGCAAGTCTAGTAAAGCTTTCTTAAACTCGACAAAAAGCATTTTATTACCATAATTTATTGTACATTCTATGCAGGAACTGTACATTGGATCAAACTAAAATGCGAATATTTGGCGTACTTGTAGTGACGTTCTTGCTATCATAGTTAAAAATTATTATCTAATGTGAACATTAAATAAAAATAATGTCTACAAATCTGATCCAAATTATCCGGAGATCAACGAGGGCTGAATAAAAGAGGTTTTACTGTACCAATAAATTTTCATTGGGATCGTGTGATTTTTATTTAAAGAAAATGGGTTACGGTTGAAAAAAAGTTTTCGCACCACAGAGCTAGTGAACAGGACGCCTGGATTCGAAATCCCGAGACTCGGGTTCAATTTACTCGCCTAGAAAGGTGGTCGTTATGAGTTTTATTATTATTTTGATAACCTCCATCGAAAAATAAATGTAATTCATAAAAAAAGAACTCCGAATAGATCATTTTTACGGTATACAAGGCTATTTTTGGATTATGCGTGTTTGCCGGTTTTCTGGGTACAACGGCGCATTAACATGTGTTGAGTTCAGCGCGTACGGAATGCGAAATTTAGAAATCTTTGATTTGCCTTATCTAGGAATTACAGAAATTGGTCTCGTTACTGCAAGTTTCGATTTCATTTTTGTTGTTTATTTTTTAACTTTATTTTTATTCTTTCGATTTTTATTCGATTTAAAGGAATGTTTTTTTAATATGTATTTCATGTTTTCTCGTAATATTTTTTGTTTCATAGGTTTTGTATGATAAATTAATTTTCCCTTTTGCAAAACGAATTTACCTGAACAATTGACTTCTTTTTTTATTCCGTTTTTCAATGGGACCAGACGTTATCCCTAGAACTTTCCCCCGTGCACACCACGAATTCTATTGGATACATTATATTATGAGAGCATTGAGTCAGTGATCTAACAGTGGTATAATTAGTGAGATCTGCGAAGGGTTTCCCCTGCAAATCCCGTATTTTTCAGCATTTCGAATGCTGGTAGCTACTTGCACTGACCACCACACAATATGGGCGGAATACAGATTGATGTTCTATATTTAAATATAAATCGCCAACGTACCCAACAGCATCGGAGCTAAGTTTCGTCCGTGTTATGGAACCTCTGCTAAGCATAGTCGATAAGTACGGTTGAGGAAAATTAATCGGAAAATTAATCCAAACGCGGAATTTCTTTAATTTTTTTTCTGGTGACTGACCACAAAGTGCCACCTTACAGCGGTTCTATTTTTTATTCTATAAACCATAAACAGTCCCAACGTTCCAGTTAAAATTTCATTATAAAAAAAATTAAAAATCGTTTGACAGAAAACAAATTTAAGTTAATGTGTAGACTTAATCTAACAAAATGCAAAACAAAGGTTGTTACTTCTAAATCTTTTTTCAATTCCTACTATTAGTTCACACTCTCTATATATACAGAGGCTGTTCGCACATTTTTTAGACGATTTTGGTAAGCGGTAATAAAAAATCGTTTGCTGCAAAAGAAATAATTGCAATTGTACTATGTTTTTAAAAATCAAAATTATCGTCTTTGGCTTAAAAGTTTTGTTTTTATTGAAAATGGCGTTTTTAACAAAGCAGGGGTTCGAAGGCTACATTTATGCTCTTTCCGAAGAGAAATATGCATACTCCGTTATCCAAAAATGATGTGAGAATCATGGTTTTGTGATATCTAAATCGTCGATAGGTAATATCGTCAACAAGAAAGGAAAAAAACGTCAAATTGGAGCCTCAAGTGGGACAAAAATTCCAAACAAGTATCCAAGGAAAAAACGGACATCTTCGACTATTGCAAAGGTACGTTGTTTAGTGTTAAAAGAAAATCCCCCTAGTCAAAGGACAGTTGCAAAATCATTAAAATGCTCGGTGTCCACTGTAAACAAAATGATAAACGTTGATTTAAATCTTAAGAAAGCGAAAAAACGCAATGTGCATCGTCTTCTTCCAAATCATATCGCTGAACGCAGGACACGCTGCAGAATTCTATATGAGAAACACTTATCCAAAGAAAATGGAAAACAATTGTCACAATAGATGAATCATGGGTGTATTTAAATGATTGCAACAAAAAAAGAGCCATTTATTATCATAAAAGGGGAGAAAAAATTTTAAGTACATGGTTCAAAGAATCGAAAGAAAGTTTTTCTAAGGGATTCATGATTGTTGCTGGTTTTTCTTATAATGGCAAGTTAAAAATAAAGAGAGTGGAAAAAAATGTCAAGATTAACTCCAAATACTATCAGGAACATATTTTATTGCCAATTTTTCTGAATGAAATACCATCGCTTTACCCACAGTGCCATCAATCTGTGAGACTCCATCAGGACAAAGCTAGCAGTCACACATCAAAATCCACTGTAAATTTCCTAAAAGAAATGGAACAAAAAACTGGTATCAAGGCCATACCCTTCACTGATATCCCTACTAAATCTCCCGATGTATCACCTATGGATTTTTGTGCTTTCGGACTTTTAAAATCTGCATTATCCAAACGTCGTCCGAAAACCCTTACAGGACTCTGGAAAGCTGTTCAGGAGGAATGGGATAGAATACCTCTTCTGACACTTCAAAAGGCATTATTATCCTGGAAATTGCGGTGTCGAAAGATAGTTCAGAATAAGGGATGTCAAATAGAACATTTAAAACACAAGAAAATTATGTAATTTATTTTTGTGAATACAATATACATCGTCTAAAAAATGTGTGAACAGCTTCTGTATATCTTGTTCAAATTTTCAATCGTTAATAAAAGTACTTTTTATTCATCCACTCAAGTTCAAATACATTTTTTTAAACTTGTAGTGGATGACACTTGATGTTAATACAGTTTTTTTCAAATATTAATTCATTAATTAAATTTAATTAATCAATTTTAGTTTTAGACCTAGAGCGTCTCTTGCTCTTGAATAGTAATTTCCCTCGTGTTACTGTGTAAACGGTAGCACTGCGGTATCGCGGGCTTCTCCCGTCCTGTAGGTTGCGAGATCGAATCCCCAACCTGACAAAATTTTTCTCTCTTTCCCCCCCCCCCCCCTCCTAATCTCACACTGTAGGCAAGGTTCTGGCAGGCAATCCTTTTTTTCAATTCCTACTATTAGTTCACACTCAAATTTTTCTTTGTTGACCTAAGTAGGAATTGACTTTAAATTTTTTTTATATATATTACTTGTTATTTTATTGAATACCTTTTCACGACTTACGTCAACTTAAATGAAACGACTTATCTTAAATCTCGAACTTTTGAGACTTTGTTACAAAGGGACACAACGGTATATTATCTATATAAATATACTCACCTTTTAAATATATATAGTGTATATCAGTGGTTCTTAACAGGGAGGTGCGGGCATCCCTGGGGGTGCGAGAGAGCCTTTCTAGGAGTGCGAGGGAAGGTTCTAAATTTTTAATGAAAATTACCAATTGAGTGAATCATTTGATGGATACATTTCCACGGAAATATAAGCAAAATTAATAGACGGATACAGGGCCCGATTATGAACGCTGGGGGCCCCTGGGCAGATGCTATTTGGGGGCCCCCACTAACGAACATTTATAAAAATAAGAACTATCCATGGGCTATACATACTATTAGAAGTAATAGGTGCATACACCAAGAGGGTTTTGGGGCCCCCTAGCATCAGGGGGCCCTGGGCAAAGTCCCGATTTGCCCATGCGATAAAAAGGCCCTGGACGGATACTCAATCCATTTTTGATTGTCCTCAATTCAATGGATGACAACGTTTTATTAAAAGACGATCTTATCGCAATACGAGCTAATGCACGTATTGCAATGGAATTTGAAAAACTGGACTTAGAGCAGTTCTGGTGTATGCAGTTATAACTTTATCCAGAATTGGCAAAAGCAGCATTAGAGACACTTTTACCATTTGCCACCACATACCTTTGTGAAATGAGTTTTTCATCACATTTGCACATCAAAACAAAAGCCAGAAATCAATTAAAGGCATCCGATGACTTACGCGTGGCTCTTTCAAAAAAAGTGCCTCGTTTTAAAAGGATAATTATGGACACACAACAACAACGTAGCCATTAAAAATGTAGATATTGTTTTATATGTAATAATACAGTATGTATCATAAATGTATTAATTTTTACATGCAATAAATAAATTATCTTGCAATAAATGTCTTTTCTTAAATAAAAAATAGAAAACACATTTTTCAAGGGGGTGCGAGAGCTTATTTTCAAATTCAAGGGGGTGTTGACTATTAAAAAGGTTAAGAACCACTGGTGTAGATTGTCTGTGCACCAGAAGAAGAAAAAGGTTGACATCTGTCTACAGAGATTGGAATTTCGAGAACTCTAAACCATTGTACTGTTCTCTATGTAATATCGATGAGGGTTACTCATATCGAGAACCAGCCAAGCAATGGCCGAATGCCCTGGGCGCTGGCATTCGGTACCGGAATCTGCGGGTTCGAGTCCCACTATTACCATGGATATCTGTAGCCGTTCGGAATCGGCTTTAAGCAGTAAGTCCCGGTCTCATGAACTCCCATGTAGTAAGAAATGACCGTGGCCCTCCCAACCAACGATACTCAGAAGTTTCTCATAAAAGTAGAAATAAAATAAAAGTTTCCCGACAGATTATAAACATGGCTCATAAACAAATGAAGATTGTCGATTTTAAGGGGGTCCAGGATACAAAATTGCTGAAATTTTCGAAAAAAATTTTATTGCATTAAAAATTTATGTAATAAGCGTTCATAATAATTCTTTAAAAGGATAATTATGAACGCTTAAAATAACGTTTAAATCATGTTTCTATCTTAATTAGAACAGGAGAATTTTTTTATTGTACAACATTCTACTAGTTGCCAATTGTTCTTTAAACCTGTAAGTGCGTTTTTCTGCATGATGGGTTTTTTCCCCATTTCTCGTCTTTAAATTGTTATAAGTCAAGAACCGTTTAAGATAAATGATTGAAACTTGAAACATGTCTTTTTCAACTATTGTACTTTAATTCAGCAAATTTGAAAAAAATATTTACTTTTAAAAATAGGATTTTTTAAAAATAAGTTACATCGTTTTTTTGAAATTTTTAATCTAAATATTTTTAATTTTTTAAAAATTAATATTTAAAAAAATTCTGAATCAAAATTAAAACTAATATATTTCTGTTTAATTAAAGGAAAAAAATTTGAAATTCGACAAATAATATTTCGAGTTATAACGGTTTTAAATTACACCACTTTTAAAAAAAATTTAAATTTAAATATTTAAAAAAAACTTTTTCAGAAGTTTTATTATGTGATTTTATTTACAAATTATATGGTTAACCATCACAAAAATATTCGAAATTTTAACTCAATAAATAAAAAAATTTTTAAAATGTGTCCCGGACTCAACGTTAGAAGGAACAGATGATTTAAGTCAATTTATTATTATCTTAGCTAAACCCTTTTTAAATCCTTATAAGTACTTCATTTGTATTTTCGAATAATTCCTTCTTTGCGGTATACGGGGCCATTTAGTTTTCTGTGTTTTCTAGTATTCCACGCACATGCGCGCAATATTTAGACGTACCATTGTGCTCCCTGTATATGCTGAAAGTGTTTTCCTCCAGATAGAATGGCCTTCGAGGATAAAGAGAAAAATCTTCGTCCTAGCCTCGGAAAGGGCAATACTGGGGCAATACGCTTACAGAATTATGATATTTTGTTAGGAGTATAGTAACTAGGATGTTTATTTAGATGATTGATGTTGTTTTCCTCAAGTTTGGATGGCCGAAAGGGTAGAGCGTTGGCATCCGCTTACCAGAGAGACTGTGGGTTCCACCTCTGAGCGTGGCATGTTTGTTTGTAGCCATTTGGAAACGACTTTAAACTGGTAGGTTCAAGTCTGTGTAACAAAATATGCGCTTGTGATGTACCGAAAGAAAAGTTTTGAGCCCGAAATTGATAAGAAATCACGTGATTTACATTTCGCTTTTGGATACAATATGAAATTGAAGGGATATAGTAATAAATTTGTCTTTTTAATTGAATTGTAAAGTAATTTTAATGAACACAGTCCTATAAGAACTGATTTAATGGATCTATTACCAATATTAAGTAAATGATAAAAATTCAAAGCATAAAATTAAAGGAAAAAAGATTAAAACCAAATTTTCTGCCTTTTTTGAAATTTCAAAAGAAAATTAATTTTTAAAATGAATCACCCTATTTAATGCTAATCTTACTTGAATAAGCAAAAAAATCAAAATAATGAAATCTTTGGCGTTCTTATCTTAATCAGCTCATCGATGATCATTAAAATTTTCTTTTAACTGTATTATCTCATATTGGGTCTCAGTTTCTAATTTTTTCTCAGAAATATACAACATCAGACTCGATGCAACATTCAGGATCGGAGATGGGGTAAAAACCTCGGCAAATTAGAACTAGAGCTCTCGTTCCAGCCCAGCAGTCTCGCGCTGAATCACGTGCAAGTAACATTATTAAGATGACTCGGGGGAAAATCACAACTTTCTGATGTTAGAGAGGAAAAAAAAAGAAAAAATGGAAAATTCGAGCAAAACTCGGTTTTGATGTAATTGGGCTGATTGGTCTGACGTATTCGGTCGTCTTTTGCGGCGCAATATTAATTTGGGATTAATATGTTTGGGCGCGATATTAATTCCACGTTTGAACTAATGTTTAACTAAAATTAATTAATTAACTTTACACAAAATGTCGGGCTATTCATTTTTACTCGGTAGAAAGTTTTTAAAAAAATTTCTGAAGTTTATCACAAAGCTCATTCGAATCCAACTCAATAAGTTTGTTAAGCCACAGAAAGAAAGATCATTCAATCCATGCCTTCTAACAGGGTTCCGAATTCAGATCGTGCGCGTAAAATTGGAGCCTTTTAAGAAAGATGACAGAGACACACCTTTTGGCTATTTAGAAAATTTTTAAAGTCTGAAGCTAATGAGGTTTTATAACTTACGTAATATTTATGGAAAACGCAAAACAGGAACACACAGCTTCTTAATATCCCTACTGGACAATTCAAACACTCTCCATAGAAACCCTCATACCCAACGCTCTTCGGTCTGATGCTGAATCCTTAATTAATTCGAAACTAATTGTCACCCTATCTGACATTTACTATCTTAGCTACTTTATTCTAACCACCTTGCCAGGGCTTTATTGGTCCAGATGTTGTCCTTAATTCCTTTTTCACTGTATTCTACCAAATGGCTATGTGTCTTTGAGGTTATAAATCAAAAAGGGTTGAATTCAACCTCCCCCACCCCCTCGGCAGTTTTTAACGGTGGGTCGTGACAGAGAAGAGTAATGCATTTAAACTTTAGGTCCCGATTCAGTTTACCCCTCATGTAGCCAAAGATGACCGCAGCGCTCCATCCATAACCTAACCTAACCAGAGATATAGCGATATTACGGTTTAGAACTGCACCATAACACGAAAAATCAAGAGATTGTACGAGGATGTAACCGTTGAACCAAACCATCTAATATTTATCTAAATATTAAAATCAATCTGTGAGACACTTTGATCTCGTATATAACATTAAATATATTATTCATGTATGATTTAATTGATTTCATTATTTTCAGTTTTGTTATTGAATATACAAATGTAGTTAAAATAACTTGATATGCTACGGTACACAGTTTAGAGAAGAACCATTACTCTGAAATAAGAAACTATGCAAGAAGATAATACAGTAAAAACTGTTTGTAAGAACACCGGTTATAAAAACATATCGCTTAAAAGAACGGAATTATTAGTTTCCGGCCAATTCTCATGTGTAATGATGGATATAAAATCCGGTTATAATATAACATCGTTAATAAGAACATATCGCTTTTAGTGACTTCAAATTAATTGGTTTCTGGGAAAATAAATCGCTTATAAGAACATGTTAATTGTGAACGGACAGGAAGTAGCAGCACGTTGTTCTTCAACCATTTTATCCATTTTTTTATCTAAATAAAAACTTACTAAAATTAAGAAACTTCGAAAAAGTCCACATGCTGACATAGAAGAAGCCCATTTGGATTGGTTTAAGATTCAAAGGAGTGCCAACATTCCCCTAAGCGGACCAATTTTGCAAGCGAAAGCAAATGAATTTGCGAAGCTCTTTAAAAAACATGATTTCTTTTGTTCAACTTCGTGGATTCAGAGATTTCGGGAGAGGCATTCCATTGTGATCGGGAGAATCAGTGGAGAATCGAAGGCTGTGCCACAAGGAGTTTCTGATAACTGGCTTAAAATCGTTTGGACTACGGTAAGAGAAGGTTATGAAGACCGTGAAATCTTCAACGCTGATAAAACTGGCCTATTTTATAGGACGTTGCGTTTCCAACACGAAAACTTCAGTAGTGGTAAGCTTTCAAAAGAAAGAATAACAGTTATGGTTGCTGCAAATTTAACTGGAACTGAAAAATTGATGCTTTTAGTAATCGGGAAATACAAAAAAACCGAGGGCATTTAAAAATATAAAATCGCTGCCATTATTAATCGAATTCTAAAGCTTGGATGACAAGAGAAATGTTTGAAAACTGGTTACGGAAGTGGGACCAAGAACTTATTGAACAAAAAAAAACGAGAATTATTTTTATTGTGGACAATTGCCCAGCCCATCCTTCGATTCAAGATCTTCATGCCATTAAATTAACTTTTCTTCCTCCCAACACAACCTCCGTATTACAGCCTATGGACCAACGTGTCATCAAGTCCTTAAGAGTTCTTTTCAGGAAGAACTTGATTCTACAGATCATCGACGATATTGAAAATAAGAAAGAACCAAAGATTTCAGTACTGGACCCTATCATAATGCTAGAAAATGCATGAAAAAATGTTAAACCTTTAACGATTTCGAATTGGGGCTTGTGGCGGCCCTGTGGTACAGCGCGCTGGTTTTCGATGCTGAGGGTGCTCGGATTGAATCTTGGCGTCGCGCCACAAAAAAAGGCTTCGTTTGTGTCGTTTCGTCATAGAGGGTAATGCTGTCCGCCTATATGGTGGCCCCATAATAAAATGGACAGTAAACTACGGCGTAGTATAGGGGAATGTTTGACAACAAGTTCCTCCGCATTGGTTTTAAAAAAATCGAATTGTTTCCGGCATGCTGGTTTTCTTAGGGTTGAAAATCCTCCCATATTTTGAGTTTAAAATATGGGAATAATGGTTTTAAATAATGGTTTTAAAGACGCTAGAGATGAAACGTTTCAGGACTGGGTTCGTGATTTGCCAATTGAACAAGATTCACTTCAGGAATATGTAGACATAGATTGGGCTCTTGAAACTCATGGGAATATAACGGATGAAGATATTGTTGCAGGCGTAAATGCAGAGATTTCTGGCAGAGATGATGATATTGACGACAGTGCCAGTTCAGAAGATCTTTTGAACGAGATTTCTTGCTCGAGTTTAAAAGAAATGTTTTCAGCAATCAATACTGTTAATAAATTTTTAGCTTGCAGTGGTGATTTTGGGAAGGATGAGATAAAAAAAAAGCTGTCAAGAAACTTGTCGCGATAACCGAAAATTATTTTTATTTACAAAAAAAAAAAACTAAACAAAAATATTACTGACTATTTTTCAGAAAATGAATAAACATGTAAAAAATAAATATTGCATTATGTATGTACATTCATAATAGCTACATAATTTTATTAATTTTTTTTGACGTTTTTAGAACTATGTATTTGAAAAAGTTTAAAATTTCATACTTATATGAAAATAAGCAGTGTGTTTTTCCTTGATTAAACTGGAACCTTTTAACTATTTTTTGAACGTCCTGTTTCAGGTGTAAATAGAAATTATGGGACAATGAATTTGGCATTTCCAGCAATTTTAAGTTATCTATCGGATATAAAAACTATCGATTATAATAACCAGTTTTTAAAGTCCCCTGGATGTTCTTATAAATGATTTGTACTGTACCTTGATCGAGATAATCTTTCTAGTAATTCACCGAATATTTAAAAAAAAAGTGAGATATATCTGTCTTGATTTTAATATTAAAAGTATTATTCATGTATGATTTAATTGAGTTCACTATCAATCAGTTTGGTTGTTAAATGGACACAAGTGAAAAACATTATAAATATTTAATACCTTTGCAGTCATTCTTTTGAAAATAGTACACAATAGTATAATTTATGCTAATTAATGAGGATTAAAATTTATTCATAACCATACAAAAGAATGTACAAAGTATATAAAGAAATTAATGGTGGCAAATGAAGAAATTACCAAGTGATTACCAAGTTAGTTTAGAAAAAAAGTTGAAAAACACGGCCCTATATCTAACAGGTTTGATTGTGTCCCATACGGCTTAGCCTGGAGCCACAATAAACTTTCAAATTGTTAGAATCTGGAGATAAAAGAACTCATTAAAACAAGAAAAACTGTCTTCTAATTTTTTCAAACCATCTAAAGCCCAATGATATCATCAAAGTAACTATATGCACTTGGCTGCAAAGGGTTTTAATGAACTTAGGCCGCCAAAAGTCATTTCTCAAAAATCAAAGACTCAGATACTCCTATAAAAATACGCCCATTGCCAAAGTGATGACTGACAGCTTGAAGAGTAGTGAATACGCAAGTAGAATTTTCTGGTGGCCATCTTAATACTCCCTGTCATAACTGTTATTTTATGCCAATGCTTGTACCAGTCCTGTAAGATCGATCAATTTCGGAGACCTTCACATCGCATCTTTTTCTCCTTTTCCCTTTGCGCAATAACCTTGATCACTTTCTTCATAACTTTAATCCCCCCCTCCTTTTTATAACGTTCTAGGTGTCTGTGGTCTGAGATATATGCAGGATAACTACTTTGTATAAAATAGCAGCCACAATTTGGCTAATGAGAGAGATTGTACATTAGCTGCTATAAATAAAGACCTCTATGGTACCCATGTTGATCTATATGTTACTCATATAGATACTGCATTAATCTCCTGCTATTTAAAAAAAAATGTTTGTCAATGCGGGGCACTTGTCAATGAAAGCATTTGCACATAATCCGCGAAAATCGTCGGCTGCTTTCTATGGGAGCATCGTATAGGTCAGTGGTTCTTAACCGGGGGTGCAGGCACCCCTGGGGGGATGCGAGAGAGCATTTCTAGGGGTGCTAGAGAAGGGTCTAAATTTTTAATGAAAATTTCCGCCTAACCGCTTATGAGAAACATGCCTTATTCTCTTCGAGTTGAAAATGGGAATTTAGCAAATTTTCCTTTTCTAGATTCAATAATTTTGGAAAATGATAAAACAATAATTATACCCGAAATTAAATTACAACTCCACCAATTGAGTGAATCATTTGATGGATACTTTTCCACAGGAAATATAAGCAAAATTAATAGATGGATACTCGATCCATTTTTGTTTGACCTCAATTCAATGGACGACAACGTTTTATTAAAAGACGATCTTATCGCAGTACGAGCTAATGCACGTATTGAAATGGAATTAGAAAAACTGGACTTAGAACAGTTCTGGTGTACGCAGTTAGAACTTTATTCAGAATTGGCAAAAGCAACAATAGAGACACTTTTACCATTTGCCACCACTTACCTTTGTGAAATGAGTTTTCCATCACTTTTGCACATCAAAACAAAAGCCAGAAATCGCTTAAAGGCGTCTGATGACTTATGCGGGGCTCTTTCAAAAAAATATCCTCGTTTTAAAAGGATAATTATGAACAAACAACAACAACGTAGCCATTAAAAATGTAGGTATTGCTTTATGTGTAATAATTTGGTATGTATTGTAAATCTCTTACTTTTTTCTGCAATAAATAATCTTTCAATAAATGTCTTTTCCTAAATAAAAAATAGAAACACATTTTTCAAGGGGGTGCGAGAACTTATTTTTAGATTCAAGGGGGTGTTGACTATTAAAAAGGTTAAGAAACACTGGTATAGGTGAACCAACACCACCCCCTGGCGCCAACTCCATTCTAACCGAGCAGCCCCCCTCTCGCAAGGAGCGACATCTGGGGCTCGTACCTTCTCCCACTCTCTCTGATCTCATAGAAGAAATTTCCGGTCTAAAGATTTAACGGGCCTATATACGGCTTAGATGCGAAGGAATTTAATGGCGTTAAATCTTTGGAATTCGAACTTAGCACTCCCAGTCCCAAGCCTAACGTGTTACCACTAGGCCACCTCGGACCCTTAAAAAAAGTATCTATATTTGTGCCATCTTTATTGTCCGAAAACTTCGTCATAAAGATGAAATTCGTTATAAAGTAGAAATTAACAGTCGTAAAAACTAAATCTAAGGAATTAAGCAGGTTAAGCTTTTTACTCGCAAACTCGGCAGCAACTTTGTCCCCAGGACATCGATCCACCTACACCGCGAATTTGTGGGTAACTTTATTATAGGAGCACCATGTAGGTGAACCAACACTGTTCCCGTTCAGGAGACAGTCAGTGGAGCAACGTCGTCCATGCCATATCCGGTATTCGGACCCGAGTCTACTTTGCAGAAACTCGGGACGTTCACCGCTTTGTGATGCGGACCAGGCCCTGATTTTCCATTAGGCCCGGTAGGCCCAGGCCAAGGAGCCCCCCAAATTTTTATTTTAAAAGAATAAGAAAAAAAATTCCCAATTAATTTTTTTTTAATTTTACCTTTTTTAATGGCAGTTTTTTTTTACATCCTTTCAAATTTGATTGATTGGTTCATCATATGTATAGTTATATGTATAGCTCATCATATGTATGTTATAGTGTTTATAAGGGATTAATAAGTTATTCTGGTTGCATTGTATTGGTGTTTTAATGACGAAGTTAATATGTTGTATTGCTTTTTGTTATTTGATAATGTTCTAGGCTTCTACGCTTCAAATAGCCAATTCTTGGTAAAATGGTACTTTCACAATGATTCATGATTATTATTATTTATTTATTTTTTTTTTGTGCGTCAGTTTTGGAATTTTTACGCCCACATCAGTGTTAGGGGACCTCCATCCCGAGTTGTGCCTATACTCAAGAATTTTCTAAATCGGGCCCTGAATGCAGATGGCAGAAGAACTGCACTAAACTACTATTAAACGTATATATAATGAAACATCCGTTGTTCAGTTAAACTCCTTTTGCATAAGTAACAATACGTTTAAAGCTAAACGAAGCAAAAAACTGATAATATAGTAAAAATTTCGCAGCACAAAACTTTTTCGGAATAAATGCATAAGGAACATATCTTAAAAATGGATAAGAAACGAAATGAAACTGTTTACGAACAATTCATGAAGGAAATTCGTTGTGATAAGTGCAGATTCCGATTTCTATATACCATAGATTACAAAGCTATGGTACGCGTGCCAGAGGTGACACGCTAAAACCTTGCTGGCACTCGGACTACCGATATTTTTTATTTATTTTTATTTATTTGTGAGCTCGGGGACAGCATTTCAATAGTTCATTACTCAAACGCCATCCCGACCTTGCACTACACTAAAGGAGGGCAATTGTTTTGTCCCGGGGGCCACTTTGTGTAAGCGGGGGTTAGCGGATGGCCGCAACTTTAAAAATTAATGCATTTACTAGTTAACTTTGCATTTCAGAAAAGGTATAAATTGTATCATAAAAATCAATAAGCATAAATTAAATGAAATATTGGCAATTTTTCTGGGTGTCTTGGCGGGCCGCAAAAAAATCTGTAGCGGGCCGCTATTTGCCCACCCTTGCACTATACTATAAGTTCAGGTAGAAGTAACACCTCCCAAAATTAATCTTTGCGAAATCTGCCGGGCTCTGGAATTCGGTCGAGAGTCTACGGGTTGGAGTCCCTCTGTTGGCACGAATGCTTCTAACCGTTCGGAACAGACTTATAATGATATGGCGTTGGTCTTAGTCGAACTGGCTGGGCCCCAATGATGCCAAATCCTGGCAAACGTTGACGTTGAATGAGTGCTAAAGGACCCAATATAGTAACACCAAGACAGCATCACAATGGCATTCAAGATTTCACGTACTGGAGTGAACAGAAATATTTTGGTCTTGCCAAGAGAGTTTGATTTACCGATAACTGTTTAAAGGACAAATGTTCAGGTGGACTTTTTCACGAGTAGCTACGTTTTATCTTTTGATAGAACAAAATAATAGAGGGAAGAAAAAAATATAGACAATTTAAAATTAAAACTATAAGTATTTCTAAACAATTGCTTCTAAACAGTCTAATTGATTTTATTTTTATGAAAATTAGTTTAAAAATTATTGGTAGGGCCGGGCCGGTTTGGCACCTTAAAATGAGCCGTCAGTGTGTATATTTATACAATATATTAATAAATACACACACACACGCACATATATATATATAATATACATATGTGTATACATACATATATATATATATATATATATATATATATATATGTATGTATGTGTGTGTGTGTTTGTTTGTGTGTATAAGTGGTAAAATAGCTTGACAGACAAGTGAGAGGCTAATGTGTGTACATACACACATGCGTAAATAAATAAAGCCGGAGAATAAATGTACGAAGTAAGATTTTAGTAAGATGAAGAAAATTCCGATGACCATTGGAGCCTAAACTTCGTACCATCCTGCAATTGATAAGTGTAACGGTGGTTCCGAGAGACACCATGAGATTTAAAAAAAAAAATAAAAAATTCCCCACTCACCTGCTATCAGAAGGGACACGATGACCGCGGCGGCGAATCGGCTGGAGCGTAACTCGGAAAAGTTGATCATTTCGTCTCGAGGCGCTGGACAAAACTGAGCGCGGGTACCGACCACCGCTCCCAAACGAAAACAAACTGCTTGCCGTTGCGTCACCCGCTCACTTTCTCCCAAGGCTGAGGCGAAAGAAACCCCGAGACAGGCACCTTCTCCCTCTTGCGAAACGACACCGGACAATGAAAGGAGAGTGATGCTAATTAAAGAAAGGAACGGCCAGTTATATACTAGGCACGTTCCAGGTGGACTTCCGTCTCCTCTCTGCGTGGGACGGAGGCTTGTTCGGTATTCTCGGAAGTCCTTCCGAGGTTCGGGAGTAGGACCTCGGATCGGGTGTAGAAACATTAAGTGATTATCGTTAATTGACGTCGAAATCGGCTATGATTTCGCTCTTTAAGAAGGGCGTTATTAGATGTCGAAGATAACACACGTTTGAAATTATACCGATTGACACACGAGAATGGAGGTGATATTCTGAGAAATTGAACCCGCAGCTAATTATAAAAATATTTCGAGCATTTTATTGACCGGAAAAGAATCATCAGTCACCAAATTCGTCATGGTCTATTCATCGGGGGCCGGACAGGGTCGTAATACTATTGAAACTCATGCAACTGCTATTGCAGGTTGCTCATCGCGCATGGGCCCATGGCGTTAAGAGACGCCCGAAATATTTTTTCTTTATATATATATATATATATATATATATACAGTGGCTCCCAAAAGTGTTCGTACACTTACGATTTTCAATGAAATAGGGCTCTATCCATTAATTAAAATGAATATTTCAGAATGGGTATCTAATAATAAGATCTATAATCTATTCATAACAAAACTACATGAAATATTTTTAAAACATAGTAAAACTTTTTTTTAAGAAACCAATAATCAAAAAGTAACAAAAACTTTATCTCACAAAAGTCATCGTACACTTTTGTGAGATAAAGTTTCTCTACATATTAGAAAATCTCTACATATTAGAAAAATCTCTACATATTAGAAAATCTCTACATATTAGAAAATATTCTAATTTTTCGTTAAATTAATATTTAGTAGGATATCCTTTAGCATCCACAACAGCTTTTAAACGTCTGGGAATAGATTGCACTAGTTCTTTTGCAATTTCTGCATCAATGTTCATCCATTCGTCCATCATAATTGTTTTTAGTTCGCTTTTCGTGTGAATGTCGTGTTTTCGTACTTGAACCTCCAGTTCTCTCCAAATATGTTCTATTGGGTTTGAATCTGGCGATTGAGGTGGTGTTTTCAAAACTTGTGGACAATTATAGAGACACCAGAGGCAAACGTTGAGAGCCGTGTGCATAGGATTGTTATCTTGATAAAAAACAAAGTTGTTTCCAATACCCAAATTTTGGGCTAATAATTTTAAATTGTCTCTTAAAATCTATACTAATATATAAAGAGAGAGAGCGGATTTTGTATGTGGAGGGTAATCTCTGAAACCACTGCACCTATTTGAAAAATTCTTTCACTATTTGAAAGGTACATTATTCCAGATGGACATAGGGTATATATCATGTATATCTGATCAGTAGAAAGAAAGTTAGGGGCCTAAATGTTGAGCTGATGCTTCATTCACCTTTCAACTTTCCTTTGTCAACCATAGTCAAGTAACCATATAGCAACTCATCAAACTACATTTTCATTTATTATCAGTAAAACATTTAATATTTTAAAGATTCAAGTGGAGGAGGTATTGATAAATGCAAAAAGGATTTTTGAAAATGGTAGCGTTTAAGGGTTTATTGAAGAAAATTACATTTGGAACTACGCTTTTTATTGGGTATTTAAGGTAAAAAAAATTTACAATTTATTGGCTATCAACTGGACATTTATTGCTATAATATTACAGAACTTTATTTAAATTATAAACTTTATGTTTTTGAATTTATGTGCAATTTTATGCACAATTTGCGTAAATCGAACTTGAATTATTGAACTTTATTCAAAAATCAGTGTGGTGTTTCATTGAAACTGTGAAATTTATTGATTATTTCGAATAGGCCTATGTTTGTTCCTTTATAAGTGAAAAAGTAGTGCTTCAATTGAGCTGAAATTTTGAATAGCTATAGTTGATAGTTCAGATTAAAACATAGGCATATTATTTTTTGAAAATCGGGCCCCGGAGTTATTTTAATTAATGTTTTAATGATTTTGCCCCTAAAAGTTGCTTATTTCGACAGCTTCCGCGGCTGTCCGCGCTGACAGCGAGACTATGGGGCCGAATCGTACCAAAATCGGCACGCGGGTGGCCCCGGACACGATGTGCCTGACGTAGCCGGATTTTTTAATTTTTAATTTTAAAAAGTTATTAATTTTTTGTGCCATTCTTGGTGCTTTTTTCGTGTTTTTTGTGTGCAGACTCTGTAGCGGATAGGCTATAGGATCGAATCGTATCAAAATCGTCATGCGGGTGGCCCCCGGACACAATTCAGTGCCTGACGTTACAGTTTACAATAAAAATTTCTTTTGCCATCACCATTAACAAATCCCAAGGTCAAACATACAAATATATTAGACTTGACTTATGGGAAGATTGCTTTACTCATGGACAGTTGTATGTTGGTCTCTGTAGGTCAGGAAATGAGAATCAATTTATTTTAAAACCTCAGAAAAACGAAAAATGTGGTATACCATGAAGTTTTAAAATAAATTATACCTACCTAATATCTACTTAAGATAGATGATTGTTCAACCCGGATAAAGTCGGGACGGGCCGCTAGTATTTATGTAAACAGCATAATTCATTATGCCATCAATAAATACCAAATTACCTAGTCCTGATGCTGACATGCACCCCCACACAAGGACACCTCCATCGCCATGCTTAACTGTTCCTACTAATTTCTTGGGATTAAGTTCCTCATTTTTCTTCTCCATACAATTATACACCCATCGGAACCAAAAATGTTAAACTTGCTTTCATTGGCAAATAAGACATTATTCCAATACGTTTGGGGCTTATTTATCATTGATAGTGCGAAGGAAAGCCTAAGCTTTCTGTTTTTCTCACTCACAAAAAATTATCTACAGGCAGAACGCCCATGTAATCCAGCTGCTCTGAGAACTCGTCGAACAGTTTCAGGTGAAATTGAAGTAGAAAATGTTTCATTAAATCTTGCAGAAACTTTTACAGCACTCAGACGTGGATTTTTCACCAATTTTCTAATTATAAATATCTGATCACGTTTTGTTAACTTTGTTCGGACGATCTTTTCTTACATTGTTTTCGATACGATTTTCTTCTTTAAAGCATTTTATCCCATACTGCACAGTAGAATGGGATAAATTAAGTAATTTAGCAATATTCCGAACTGTTTTACCACTACTATGATGAAAAATAATCAGATTTCGAATGCTGTTTGCTGTTTCTTTACGACTACTAGCCATTTTTAAATAATAAATAGAATATTACGGAGTAGGCAAGCAAAAATTAAAGTCAAACGATATTTTAAATGCCACTACAGTTAAAAAATAAAAATAAAACGCCAGACGATAATTTTAATTATGAATTTATCAAAAAATATTTCAGTGTACGATGACTTTTGTAAGATAAAGTTTTTGTTACTTTCGGATTACTGGTTTCTTAAAAATAAAGTTTTACTACGTTTTCAAAATATTCCGTGTAGTTTTGTTAAGAATAGATTTTAGATCTTATTATTAAATACCCATTCTGAAATATTCATTTTAATTAATGGATAGACCCGTATTTCATTGAAAATCGTTTGTGTACGAACACTTTTGGGAGCCACTGTATATATATTATATATATAAATACATTGCCGTAACTAGCCATGCCTGTGCCCTGGGCAAGAATTTGCATTTGGGCGCCTTAATTAATTAGGTTTGGGAAAGTAATAAAACAAATACAGCATTTTGGGCCCCCCTTCCAATTGGGCCCTGGGCGGGTGCCCCTATTGCACCTACCTAGTGCCATATATACCGTGAAACTTCTCCATGACGGCCAGTCATGGTTCCGAAAAGAAGTGGCCATTTTGAGATGGTGGCCGTCGAAAAGAGGTTTCTTCCATAACATTGGCTCTATGGAGTCTTGAATCGATTCTGAACAAAATATGGCTGTTTAGAGGGTGGACCGTCGAATAGAGGTTGCCGGCTAGAGAAGTTTCACTAACTATATGTATGTATATATATATATATATATATATATATATATATATATATATATATATATATGGGGACGCTTGCAACACAGCGCTGAGTAAATGAGGCGATGACAGTGCCATTCCGCGGAGAGGGGTGTTACTCATCAGTTGACCCCTGGAAGCCGACGCTGACGGTCGAACGAGAGAATGGGCAGACGGCCCTGTAACTGAAGATTGGGAAAGACGGCCCTAGAACTCTATTTGTTTTTTCCAGTGACTGTTGTAGACGTTACCTTGATCTCAACTCTTTTTGTATATAGCTTCCTACTTTTATATCTAATTAAGTTTAAATATAGATAATCTAAAATTACACATCGCATTGTGAATTTCTTGAGGACTCTTTAATTCGCTTCCCACACACTCGCACACACACACACACACACATATATATATATATATGTGTGTGTGTGTGTGTGTATACATATACATATATATATTATATATATGTGTGTGTGTGTATATATACATATACATATACTGGTACAGTCAATAAATTCGGGGACTTTATTTACTCCAACAACGAATACACTTACAAAGTATTCTGAACACAATCACCTTCAAAATATTGTCCTTCCGCAACTGTATACTTATGCCAGCGTTGATACAGCTTCTGGAAACAGTCCTGGAAACCGTTGCGTGAGAGCTGTCGTAAAGCGGTTGACGGTGTTGCCATCACTTCTTCGGCATTTGCAAACCGCTTGCCCTTGATGCGATCTTTCAGTTTCGGGAACAGGTAGAAATCGCAAGAAGCGAGGTCTGGCGAATACGGGGGATGTGGCAGAACTGTGGTGCCGTGTTTAGCAAGGGGTTGTTGCACCATCAGGGATCGGTGCGCCGGGACATTGTCATGCAACAACATCCACATGTTGGATTTCCAAACGTGGGGACGTTTACCACGGATTGCCACCCGGAGACGACGAAGAACCTGTACATACCATTTGTTGACGATGTTACCTTGTGTTTGGCGCAGCTTATCCTTTCTGGACCTTGCGCCAATAAACTTCAACCAACCAAACAACTACTGCTCCTACCCGTTGGATGTTCCCCTCCGTTTGTGGGGTCACTGGCCACCCACTTCGCGGATCATCTGCAACAGCGTCTCTCCCATTTTTAAACAAGCTGTACCATTTGAAAACTTTCGATCTGCACATAGCTTCATCTCGATACGCTTTTTGCAGTAACCGCAACGTTTCTGCAGTGGTTTTTCCTAATTTGTAACAGAATTTAATGTTGGAACGTTGCTCCAAAAAGGACATTTTGCTACATCGACATCATAGGCTGACAGTCTGCAGCCAAATGGTGAGCTGCGCGCCTTAGCAGTTGTGCAAAGCGTCATGTGACGTCTCACGCGTACGCAGATAACCAGACTTGCAAACCACATCATTATTTCGGTTCCCCCCCACACTAGGCATGAGGGGGGAGGGTAGTCCCCGAACTTATTGACTATACTGGTATATATTACATATATGTGTATATATGCATATATATATATAGAGAGAGAGAGAGAGACACACGTCATGTAAGTTTTGGTATAAGCCGCAGTATTTGAGTAGTGGAGACTTTACCGACACTCTCCGCAAATACCCAATATTTCTAATTATGCCCCTGGGCGTAATTGAGTTACGTTACTTGGTACATTACGAACGCTAGTGTCAGTTTCCGATGCAAAATGTCTGAAAGTGCCGGCATACGTATATTGTTTAAAACCGATTCAAGCGGCTACAAATATAGATCCAATTGCAACTCACGAACCTGTACACTGCTGTACCAAACTAAAGAGGTTTAACTACTAAAACATAGGATACGTTTCTATGGGTAATCAATAAGCATGCTTTAACGAAATATTACTGCCGACATGACGCGAAACTTTCGTGCAATGTTTTTGTAGAGAATATGCCTGCATTTCTTTCCTTTTGTTGACAATCAATGGATAGAAACGTGCAGTACTTCCGAAAGCCTGTATATCTGAAGTAAATGTTATCTGAGATATTTACTTGAGATATACATGTATAAGACGGAAAACATTGTTTGAACTTGATATCTTCTTGCCGAGTTTTAATAAATATAGGTATTTAATAAAATATAGACAAAAATTTCTCGTTCAGTACAAAAAAGGCAATATTTCATGAAAATCGAAATTTCTGTCTTTTTCAGAGAACTTTATGGGTGCTATATGTGCTAGTCCATTCTGAAAGTCCCCGCAAACGGGATCAGAGACCTAATTTTTTTTTTCAATAAAACCCTTTACCACTTTACAGTTTTCCTATATCCAATTAGTATATACACCTGCTACGTTTTTCTAATATTGAATTAACATTAAGAGATGAAAACTTTCTGTATACTAAATTGAGTAACATTATGAACGAAAAGTTAATATTTAATGTAGATTGTATTTTTCTTATTTTACTGTTTTATAAAAATTTAACTGTACCACATTCCATTTCAAATTTTGCTAACATCAGATTATAAATAAAAAATGGGTGTGAATGATCCTTCGACATTACTGATACAATTATATATAAATAACAAGCATTCGAACAAATGGCGACTCGTGATGTTTGCAATTACATAATCTGATTAGTGAAATATAAATATCTTTAAAGAGGAGTAAGCGAAGATTAAGGCCATTGGTAGCCTATCGGTAGCGCGTCGGATTTCGGTACTGAGGGTGCTCGGACCGAATCCCGACAAGCGCCGTTAAATCCATTTGTGTCTAAGTCGGATATGGGCACATTGAATCCGTAGACGAGAAAGTCCTATGAGGTCAGTGGGTGGGGAAGGTACGATCCCCCAATATGTCACCCCTGGGGATGCTCGGTCAAAATTGTGGTTCCACCTAGCCAAGTCGGACTCCGACCTTTGTGGTGCTATTATAAACCGGAGCCGCACTACTCAGCCCGAACCCTATATGGACCTGTTCTAGCACTTCCGGCCAGGGGCCTCTAGGAACAACAACAGCAACAAAAGAAGTAGCAGACCAAGATGTTTCAGACCTACAAAGTATGTTTTAAATATAGGTCAATCTACAGAGAAAACCATTTAGTCATATTGAAAATGCAAATAGTAACCTTTAACCCCCAAAATGATAAACTCTCAATATGATATTCAAATACAAATAAAAGGAACGCAGTGTTTCCTGTTCAGATGGTCTAGCAAATTTAATAGTTAATTTACAACTGGGATTAGTTATTCAAAAACTGACAACAAACAGTCTGGAAAAGGAAAGAAAAACAATTGTCTCCCTCCGTATTTCAAACCATAACAACAATTTACTTATCTCAGTTGCAATGACAAAATTGTAGGCTTGCTTTTCAAGTACTGCAGTTTTTTCCATCAAAATTTCTTAACTTAGAGGAATTTCTAATGCAACTTTCATCATCGTCATAAGAATAATAATTACAAGATAAAAAGAACTTTTTATATACCATGTTTTTAAATTTTCTGTTGAATCATATAAACTTGACAATTCTATGTATTAATAAATACTTTTAAAAAAATTTTTATGAATTATCCCATCAACTTGAAAGAAAATGAAGTTAATTGGAAGTTAACTTGCGCTTTACTTTTCGTTCCTGTCCCTGCCGATAGATGGCTGCACCAGTCTACAAAACAAAATTAACTGAAAAGAATTTAATTCTGCTTAAAGATGGCTAAAAGTATTAAGATAATGCATTGTCATCGTGTTCTGAGCTATTCTAAAAGTTTCAAATATCTAGCCAGTCGGGAAGTTAGTTAAAAATCGATTGCAAGATTTGTACCGGACAAACACACACACACACAAACAAACAAGAAAGCGAGTTAATAAAAACATGGTAAAAAAATGTATAGCAATATTTACAGCATTAACATGATTTGATTTATAATTGATACAATACACATGCGCGCTAGCGCACACACGCATTTACACTATATACCAGTGGTCACCAAATGGCGAACCGCGGTCCGTATCCGGACCGCAGGCAAGTTTTGTACGGACCGTGACGAAATTGTCTATTTTCAGAAAATAGCAATTCAGCAGTGATCCAAAGTGCAATGAAAATATTATATCCTCCCACTGTATTATTCATTAAAGTATATTTTTCTGCAGTCTGAATCCCAGTCTTCAGAATAAAATGCAAATGGTGATACAAATAAATCACCTCTTAAGTACCATCAATTTAAATAATTTCTTAAAGAGACTGGTGCTCAGTTTGACGACTTGCTTCTCCACAACAATGTGAGATGGCTAAGTAAAGGCTTTGTGCTTGGAAGATTTTTTTTTTTTTTTTTTTTTGCAGTATTGGAGGACACCAAAGAGTTTCTTTCAACTAGTGATCAAAGAGTAGCAACTGAGCATTTAGGCTTCCTCCTTGACGTTGAAGAAAACGTGGAAACCCTCGCATTTTTGACTGATCTTTTTAGGCACCTAAATCTTTTAAACCTCAAACTACAAGGCAAAGGTAAACTTGTGGGTGAACTTCTCTTAGAAGTAAAGAGTTTTTCAAAAAAGTTTGACCTCTTCTCCGAATATATCGGGGGAGAACGTTTACACTTTCCACACCTTAAGTCATTTTGTGACAGTAATGAGTGTATTGACATCAGTCAATTCGAAGATTTTTCGGAAAAACTTAAATATGAATTTCAAGAAAGATTTACTGACTTTGAAAAAATTGAGAACATTGGGCAGCTGGTTAACAACTATTTTTCACTTATGTTCAATGGTGTATGGACCAGAGTAAAGGGGCAGATGTTTTCAAGAATAACAAAGCTGCCTTGCAGTTGCAAATAATCGAGTTCTATGAAAATGTTGATTTAAAGGACATTTATCCTGAAGTTCCAGAAACTCTTGGTAGTGACCAATTATGGATTAAAAATGTGCAAGTCGCCTAGGTTAGTAGAGTAACAAGGTTGGGAAATGGCGGTAGGAGTTGGGAGGCTTAAGTATTCTGGACCGCGAAGGTTTGACAATGTTTTGAAACGGACCTGCAGGAAAAATAATTGGTGACCACTGCCCTATAATAATGGACCGGACGCCAGCGGATTTGCATATAATACGACTGCAAGTCGGGTTTAATGCAAATCCAGTGCTCGCACGTGACCTGTTAATGTTAATAACGATACGCGAAGTGGTACCGTCGTTAGTTCTGTGTGAAATTGTGACAATATGTCGATACGAAAGGAACTTAGTGACCTTTGAAAGAGGTTGTCATATTAGTGGCAAGTCTATTCGCGCAATTGCGGTAGAATTCTCACAGCCACGGTCAATTGTTGGTGATGTCGGAAAGAAGTGGAAGACTAGGGGAGTTGGGAAACAAACTGCACACGTTGTCGTCTCCGTAAACTGACCGAAAAGGGATCGACGTGTCCTGACGCATCATGTTCGTAAGAACCGCAAGAAAACAGTCCAAATCATCAACAGTGAGTTTCAACAGGCAACGGGGATTACGGTGCATACCAATGATTTGCGGAAAAAACTGCACGCACTCCATATCCACGGATGTGTTGCCGCACACAAACCAAACATCACCCCATCCAACAAAGCCGGCAGCGTCGCTTGGTGTTTGTAATGTCGCAACTGTACTGTGCACCACTGGAAAACTGTTTTATGGAGCGACGAGCCAAGCTACACGCTCTTCTAGTCGGATGGGCGTGCTTGGGTTTGGCGAATCCCAGGTGAACGTCTGTTACCCGAGTGCATCGTTCCAACTCTCAAGTTCGGTAGGTGGGGTACTTGTTTGGGGGTGTTTTTCGTGGTATGGATGGGACCTTTGCATGTTGTTCCTGGTAAATTGAACGTCGACGTCTATATGAACATTTTAGACAATCAGGTTCTTCCTAAACTCTGGCAATTTTATGGAAGGGGCGAATGTTACTCCCAGGTCGACAACGCTCCATGTCATGTTGCATCCTCTGTCAAGCAATGGTATCAAGATATGGATGTAAAACGTCTTCCCTGGCCTGCTCAGAGTCCTGACCTAAACCCCATAGAACATTTTCTGGACGACTTAAAGCGACGCTTACGGACCAGAGAACTCTGTCCGAAATCTGCAGCTGAGCTGGCGACATTCTTGCAGCAGGAAGGGACACAAATAACATTGCTTTGTCTCAAATTGTTGAAAGTATGGCCAGAAGGGTTGCTAATGTAGTTGCAGCACGTTGGGAACCGTCCCCCTATTAAAGCGTGTATTCTTTCCCTTAAACCATCATATCTTGCTGTCCAGTCCATTATTGCAGGGTAGTGTGTGTGTGTGTGTATATATATATATTGTAATGACTTGACTGTCCCCACGGGGAAATTCCAAGGAACACCTCTTTGTAACCTAAGCTGTTTCATCAGTGCCGAAAGGTGACCGTCCGTTTAGTGGCACAAAAGCCGCGACGTAGTGACTCTTCGATATACTTCTAGAAAAGAACATCTTTTGACGGGGCAGATTGTAATGGCTCGAAGGCTCGGAACAAGTATTTCCGAAACTCCACGACTCGTGGGTTGTTCGTGACCTACAGTTGTTAGTACTTATGCAAAGTGGATGAATGACGGTGAAACCATCAGTAGACGACATGGTGTTGGACGTCCACACGCTATCAAAGAAAAACGTCGTCGGAGACTGTCTCGCATGGTGAAGCAAAACCGGAGCCAGACAGTGGCTCAGCTGACAGCCCAATACAATGCAGGGTCAAGTAGAATAGTATCGCAGCACACTGTTCAGCGGACACTGTTGGATATGGGGCTACGCAGCAAACGTCCCACTCGTGTGCCTTTGCTGACCAAGCATCATCGCCAACTGCGCCTGCGCTGGGCCCGGGAACATCGCGACTGGTCCATGTATCAGTGGGAGAGAGTTGCCTGGTCAGATGAATCACGGTTTGTCATTCATCACGCAGATGGCCGTGTCAGGATACGCCGTCTTCCAGGCGAACTGTTGCTCCCTCAATGTACAGTAGGTCATACACAGGCCGGTGGTGGCGGTATTATGCTTTGGGGGACGTTCTCTTGGGCGTCTCTGGGACCCGTGGTTGTGGTAGAGCAGACCATGAATGCTACAGGGTATCTGAACATCATTGCGTACCAGTTGCACCCTTACATGGCCTCTGTTTTTCCAGCTGGAAATGGAATGTTCCAACAGGACAACGCCCCGTGTCACAAGGCTAAAATTGTGTTGGAGTGGTTCCAGGAACATGATGCTGAATTGTAGTTAATGTCCTGGCCGCCTAACTCACCGGATCTCAATCCGATAGTACACATTTGGGATGTCATGGGACGGCAGCTCAGAGTTCAAAGACCACCAATTCGCAATATCTCGGATTTGCGTGACCGTTGCTTAAACATCTGGTACAATCTGTCTCCGGCCATCTACCAAGGACTTGTGGCATCCATGCCAAGGCGGGTTGAAGCTGTGTTGCGCGCTAAAGGTGGGCCAACTCGTTATTGACAGGTAGTCATAATGTTTTGGCTCTTGAGTGTATATATATATATATATATATATATATATATATATACACTGAAGTGCCACTGAATTAGGGATAGCAAAGCCTATGCAAATTGTGTAGCGCTGCGCATCATGTATGCGCAAGTGAGGGCGCTGTGGTAACTGCATATATAGCGCGTACTGTTCTTGTTCTGAATTAGTTGTTGGAATTGCCAGTATGGGTAAACTGCCTGATTTAGACGCCTTCGATCGCGAACAAATCGTAGGTGCGCGACGCATGGGCCATTCAATTTCCAAAATCGTCAGAAAGCTAGGATTTTCAAGGTCGACAGTGTCAAGAGTATACCAATACATGGATGGTGGAAAAAAAACTAGCGATCGGGCAAACTGCAAAGGACAATTAGCCTTGACAGTGCGTGGTGAGAGACGGCTCAGGCGTATTGTACGTAGCCAGCGAAGCCAAACATTAGCTCAAATTACCACCCAGTTTAATGACGGTGCCAGTCGTATAGTCAGTAAACGAACTGTGCAACGCTCGCTTCACCGCATGGGTTTCGGAAGCCATCGACCTACGAGAGTACCATTGCTCTATACTCGCCATCGTGCTGCACGTCTTGCCTGGGCAGCACAGAGACTGGAGTGTAGAGGACTGGAAACGAGTAGCATGGAGTAATGAGTTTCGATTCCGACTACTTAACGCCGACGGGAGGCTGAGAATATGGCGTCAGGCTCATGAAGCCATGGATTCTGCATGCCTGGCTGGAACTGTACAAGGGCATGGTGGCTCAATCATGGTCTGGGGTGTTTTTTCGTGACACAGTTTGGGATCTTTGGTGCGTGTAAAAACCTCCCTCAATGCAATCCTGTACGTAGAGTTGCTGGGTGATCACCTCCATCCGTTTATGCTGTTCTGTTATCCGCACGGTAATGGAGTTTTCCAGCAAGACAACTGTACCTCTCACAAGTCCCGGTTGGCTACTGGCTGGTTGGATGAGCATTCCTCTGACTTCTCTGTCATGAATTGGCCACCTAGAAGCCCACACTTAAATCCTATTGAGCATCTTTGGGATGTTTTGGAACAAGGCGTGAAAGGCCATCACACAGCACCAAAGAACCTTACTGATTTATGGACAGATTTAGCCAATATTTGGCAAGCCATTCCCGTGGAACGCTTCCAGAAACTTGTTGAATCTATGCCTCGTCGTGTGGCAGCCGTTATCAAGGCCAGAGGAGGCCCAACTCGTTACTAGGTAGGTATCCCTAATTCAGTGGCACTTCAGTGTATATATATGCGAGTTAATGTGTGTATATGCTTAATTCTTCTATAGTTATCCACACTGTTACTACGCTTTGATATATAACTATACTAGACTTAAATGCAGAAACCCTTGTGGATTTTTTTTAAAAATCACTTTTTTTTTAATGAACATACATTCTTTCTTGTAGTAAATTGATAAACTTCAATAATTGTACTTTAAAAGGTATAACAAAGTCAATAACTTTTAATGAAAAATCATTAAAATAATATGAATATTCGTGGAATATACGTAAATGCAGAATGCAACTTTTCTCTATTCAGCCAGATTATTAAATCTTAGAGAAAACACTTCTTTAAAACACGTACCATATCCAGACTTATTGAACAAAAGGCACATACACGCAAAGAATAATTCAGGTTATAATTTGTGAATGAAAGTTGAAATTGATACAAAATTATGGATTGATCTTAAAAAATAAAATATAAACTATAAATTTAGACGGTACAAAATTCTAGTGTTATGTATCGCTTTATAATTAAAAAAATATATAAATTAAATATACAGACAATTAAATACTTTAATAATTTTCTCCACCTATTGTTTAACTTTGATGAGTGTCATTGGATTAATTTTCGCGCGGATTAATTGTAGTGGCATTCATGAAAGTTGAGCAAATGATAAATCATGTTTTATGTACTATAAATGTAACATGCAGGAATTTAATGTATTTTAGTGTTTGATTGACTGACAATTTTAAATTTATTTTAATTTTTTTTTCATGTGGATTGACTGACTCAAGGTAAAGTTTTTTTTTTTTTTAAATTAAGCTTTGTTTAGTCTTTTTTATTTATTTTCCCCCTTTTTATTTTAAAGTTTTATACGCTTAATTTTTTTCTTTATATATATATATATATTTAAAATTATCACGTATTGGTTTGAAACACAGAAGTGCTTCTCGAGAATCTTTAAAAAAATGGCGATACAGTTTATACAGTTGCATTCAAAAAAAGAGACGACGTTACCCACTTTTTGCAAAGGAATATACTGATAAGAGGACCACCTGGGGCTCCCCCACCATATGTTTGTACCCGGATGTGAGAGGGTCAGAAGCTCTTGGACATGCTTGAGGCCAGTAACAGCACAGATGATGTAATTAAAAGTACCACGTGGAATGGACTAAAAAAGATTATAAAAGGGCTGCACATAAAAAATAAGGGGGCATTTCCTTTTTTCCTGGTTGTCGTCTCGCTGACGGAAACTAGCTGGTTGTCACTGTCCTAATCCATGCTGCCTGTTCGGTGCCTACGAGAACTGGGTAGAACGCCAAGATAAAGATGTTTGAACAAAAACCCTGGACCTGGGGTATTGACTCTCCCGATGTACGAAGACGATGGAGCATAGAAGTGATCTATTTTAAGCTATCCGATAAGATAAGGTTTTTTTTAGCCATGGCATAATTTAATTTAAATTTTTTTTTAAAGTTTTTTCTGTCAGTCAATCAAATTTTTTTTAAATTTTATTGTGGCCATTTTTTTTTCTTAATGTTGTTCAAGATGATACTTATTAATTTATTATGAGAGATATTATTAGTTAATATTATGTTTACAAGTAGAACAAGTGATATTATTAATATGTATGTGTATATTGATGCATAAAGAAATTAAGGCATTGAGATAAGATTTCACTAAATTCAATTGCTTAACGTAAGGTGTTAAGATTTTATTAATTTGTGTTAATAGTAATGAATAAAAATTTTGGTTTGTTTCCCTCAGTTAAAATTGTGTCTGTCATGTTTTGTGAGTAATCATTTGTGAATTTCTGTTAGCCACAGAATCTAGTTTTAGTTAGGTGAATTATTACACAACGCTATACTAACCACTATACGTTTTAAATATAAGGAATAAGTTTAAAATAATTAATACTCTTTGATTGATTTAAATAATTAAATTAACTTAGTAAAAAAAAAGTAGAGATACAACACTAGTAACCACACTCTTTGTTGTTATGAGGATATTATTAATAAGTTTACAGAAATCAAAATAACACAACAAAAGTTTGAAAATTTTTTAAAATAATTTAATGTTGTTTTATTTTCAATTTAATTCTTTATTTTATTTTATTTATTTTTTCAATCTCAAACTAATGATATGCAGAGACACGACTTCAATTTTTTTTAAATTAAACAAATTTTACCCTCATTCTTTTTTCAATAAAAAGGGGCCCGGATTTTCACTTCTATGTTTAGGGCCCGAATGCTCTAAACGCGACCCTTATAATTTCGGTTCAAGCCTGTTTAGTTGTAAGCCTTTAAAAGAATATATAAAGATGTATAGAATTATTTCCCCCCTGCTGAAACAACTGCAGACCAGGGCAATAGATGGTAGCGGGCAGAGTTATGTGGGTCCAGTTTACAGTGTCACCACAAGGGCCGGAGTCCGACATGGCCAGGTGCCACCACAATTTTGAATGTGACCTCCTAGAACGACATCTGGGGGAGAGAGGCTCGTATCTTCTCCCACCTTCTCTAACCTCATAGAAGTTTCCGGTATACGGATTTAACGTGCCCATAACAGGCCTAAACACGAAGGTATTTAATGGCATCCGTCGGAATTCGAACCGAGCCCTCCCCAACCCGAAGCCCAACGCTCTATTTGTTTGCAGGAGATATGTTTGCACGTTCGTTTATATGATAATGAGACAGTTGATTTACTGGCAAAGAAGGGTTGCGATCAGGTCATCCCAACAAACAGAGGTCTCACTGCCTTGAAAATTTATTCCTTATACGTTTCGAAAAGCTACAAAACATGGATTGTCCCTCTCCGACATCCTTGGTTTTCTGCAAACCACAGTGGACTGGCATTACAGTATGAAGTTCCACGACTACACCAGACTTCTCTGACAAGTCTAAAAAATAGGCATACAAGACACCTTCCTTTTGTGAAAGGAGTTAAGAATTTTCCAAATTGTCCATGATATTCAACTCCAACAACATCTTCCCGCACCATTAAATGCATTGGTGTGCCTGTGGGTCCGCTCCTGGATGACCTGGCTGCCTGACCTTTTTCAGTAGGGTCTATTGGGAGATAGATTGGAAGAAGGGGTTTAGCAATAAAACAAATGCGTTGATGCAATCTAGGGCTATTTTTTAGATTAAGAGTACTAAACATTCTCGTTTTTTTCCCTTTTCTTGTTGGTTTATTAATTGTTATTTCTCAAAACTCATACACTTAAACTAAGACTAAAAAAGAATTTATTTATGATACCGACTTCTGTTGTCCAATGACTGCTCCCATGTCCTAGTTGCTATCCAAAAGAAATTTCTGGAGAGTGTGGGTAACTCTTGATATCTCCACATTGCGGTTATGAACACCTAGAGAACTATTCCAGTTTCCTCGGAATGTCGTTCTGAACGCCTTGGGTTGCCGGTGACAAGCTCAAGGAGACGTTTAAATCGCGTCCTATGAACTAACTCGCGTATTTGAACTAACCTACTGCTGCTAATGCAACCCATCGTCCGCAGTAAACGTGAATTTTATATGCGTGAAGATAGCGCATTCTGCTTTTCTGTATGTCTCTGAGCATAAGCAAGCCTGCTTACTATGAATTCTTTTGGAGCAATAGTTATCACCATTCTCGCAGTATTTCGTTTTCAGATTGTTATCGTTTCAGCCCGCCATTCAACATTTCCAACCTGTTCCACGGGCTGAGATTCACGAACAGAAGGTTTTTGTCGAACTTTCTACATGGTACTCTATACAGCAGTTTGATGCAACGTCAGTGATACAACCTGAGGAAAAACGAATGGGATAAAATGGATTTGGTATGGTTTGGACCTCTACGGTCAACTTCTGCTACACGACGTCTAATTAGACCGGGACCTACTGCTTAAAGCCGATTCCGAACGGCTACAAACGTGCATGCCTAGAGTGAGAATCGAACCTACAGACTCTAGGGGCTCTCTAATTCCAGCACCTAGACATTAGGCCACCGTCCGGCCAGGATAAAATGGATCCCATGTGTTTAATGCGTGGTGCTCTATTGCCTTCAATTTTCAATGGCGCTATTGTTTAAGGCCTGTTCACATTGCAGTCCGTTAGCGTAAGCGTAAAAGGAAAAATGGCGCTGAGACGGAAATAAACCAAACATAGGTCTTAACAATTTCGTTGCTAATCGTTTGGAGGTTTGTCATTGGTTAATATATATCAATACCTTTACGTTTACGCTAACGGCTTCAATGTGGACAGAATCTTAGGGCCTGTTCACATAGGAGTCCGGTAGCGGGAGCGTTAAAGGAAAAATGGCGCTGAGACAGAAATAAACCAATCATAGGCATTAAAAATTTCGTTGCTAATCGTTTGGAGGTTTGTCATTGGTTAAGTATATTTCAATACTTTAACGCTCTTCTACCGGACTCCTATGTGAACAGGCCCTTAGGCTTACAGTTCCGTATCAACTTCAGTAGTTTATGCGTTTTACCACAGTTTTAACCTTCGTATTTGCAAAGGTTGAGATATTACATGCTGCGTGAAATTGCCTTATTTGCATCTTTCGACAATAAACTTTGACAGGGATTTATTTATGTTTTTTCTTTGCTTAGCTTGTAAATGGAAATTCAAATGTAATTTTTCGATGGCTCTTAGAAATAATAAGTGTGACTACTCTTAACTGTTGGTTTGTTATGGAAATTAATGATTTTGATGGCTTGTTTTTGTTATTATAAATCTTCAGCAAAAGAAAATATTCTCGCACAACTCGATTTAAAGCGGTAGAGTGCATGGAAAATAATACTTAGTAACATCTATATTATCTTTGGGGCTTGTGGTGGCCCTGTGGTACAGCGCGCTGGCTTTCGGTTCTGAGGGTGCTCGGATCGTATCCCGGCGTCGCGTCACTAAAACACCTCCGTTTGTCGTCCCTTCATAGGCGGTAATGCTGGTTCGCATATATGGTGCCACCATAATGAAATGGCCAGCAAACTGCGGTAAATTACAGGCGAATGTTTACACGACAAGTGCCTCCGCTAGAAAATAAAGATATCTTTTAAATTTCCTCGAAAAGAAAGTTCGTAGTAAAAATTTTGCTAAGAAAAATATCTCTGATATTTGATAAGATTGTGCATGTTATCAATTTTGTTCTGTATTTTTAATTCGAATATTTAATCTAAATTTGTTGAAATTGAATGTTACATCAGTGTTGGGTCAAACAGTGAAACAATGAAATTTAAGAATAATTCTCTTCTGTTTCGATATTTGATTCTATCTCTTGTATCTAATAGCTTTATTTCAGTGGCTTACAGGTATTACATATCGTTTGATGTCTTAGTGCCTGAAACGATAATTACAATATACAGTGGTATTTTATACTTTTTACAGTGATTTCATTTGCCTAATTATTAGCTTTGTCTGTCTTACTATTCATATACTTGATGTGTGAATATTTTCATTTCGACTTTGTTAATTTTGAATTAATTATGATTTATTTTTACTGAGCATCAATGTAAGTTTTATGAAATCATTGGTCAAAAATTACATTAGGGTTCAAATGTGATGGCTAGATAGATTGTTATCAAAGACTGGAAGTTTTTACTAATGGTTCGAGGACAAGCTTCCTCGATCTTTTTCAAACTAGTAATATGAAAGATAAAGTATACGCTAGGTTATGAAAACTGAAAACAGATCGTCAGGTTTATTAAATTCTTAAGATTGACAACTGCTGAATATTTCAAGTAATAGTGATCAAACCGCAAAGGTAATAACAGTCGTGTAGTGGTTTTGAAAGTATGAATTAGGGGCTGTACGCCTCCGTCAGCGTCAGACCCTGACAACTTCGTAGCTTATCGCATTGAGGTCTGCGATCGGTTGAACATTTTTTGCCGCATGTGGGGGAGGGTACGAACCCACCAGATAACGCTCGGCACCTTGCTAAGTCGGATTCCAATCTTTGTGGCACCGTTGAAATCCGGAGCAGCATTTCTCAGCCTGTAGCCTCTATGAACCTGGTCTAAAACGTTCCGCATAAGTCGCAACAACAACACAGAGCCTAACGGTACTGTGAGTAAAAGTGTTTATTTTACCGAACAGATTTCAAGTGCAAAAATTTACATTGAACATATGTGGGGAGCACTTTATTATTCATAAATGCCACCAGATGTCAGCGAAAGCAAACATTGGTGTATGAATACATGCGCTAGTGTCTACTCCGCGAACACTGCGCAAATAGCTCACTGGTCTGCCCCTCCCCCCCCAAAAAAAAAATTAATTAATTAAATAAAAATATTGATCCCTGACACCATTCCTGCTAATTCTTATGTAAAATGACTCCCTGAATCCGAATATAACGCCCGTTTTCCCCCCTCATCCGCCGTTTTCGGGGGAAAGGATTATTTTAGCTGTAAAGAATAATAAATAAAAAGTAAAATAATAAATGTAAAGAAGAATAAATAAATATGGTAAGTACCTTCATTTGGTGCTTGCTTTCCTTTTGTACCTTGAGGTAGAAGTTTCTTGTACCAAAAAACCAGCAGTACTATGCCAACAGGCTTGCATTCCCTGAAAATCTCCTCTTGAACGTAGTGATGTCTTGATGGAACCGTTCCCCGTGTTTATCCGAAACTGCTCCTAAATTTTCAGGGAAGAACTCCAGGTGTGAGAGAAGGAAATGCACTTAAGAGACATGTTACTCTCCGTGGCTTTGTACGCTTACGGCAATTCCTCGACATGAGCGACATAATAATCATTTTGTTGTTACCCAAAAAGTTCTCACACACGTTTTGGAATGCAAACCAAGCTCATTTTTCTTTTCGATTCAGGTGTTCAAATAAATGTGGAATCTTGGAAAAGTTGTCTAATCTGAGGGCCCACGAAAACTCCTTCCTTGATTTTAGCTCACTAAGACGAGGAATTTTAGCTTTCAAAAATTGAAACGCATCACCTGTCTTGTCCGTTACTTTCACAAAGTATTTGATCAATCCGAGTTTGATGTGCAAAGGCAGCAAGTAAATATTTTCCTTCGGGACCAGACGATCGTGAATGACATTTTTCTGACCGGGAGTAAAACTTTCTCGCAGAGCTAGTTCCGTACGATGTAATGCTTGTCTCGGGCTCGGCTGTCCCATTCACATAGGAATCAGCAGTATTTTGTGAAGACTAATTGCAGGCCCGTGAGTAGAGCAATAACTTTAAATCAGCGCAAAGTTTCCAATTATAATCATGATAATTGATTTTATCAAGGATTTGGCTGATGTTTTCGTATGTCTCCTTCATATCCACAGAGTATGCAACCGGGACTGATGATAACTCATTCCCATTGGTCAACAGGACAACTTTCAAGCTTGTCTTTGATGAGTCTATAAACAGTCTCCATTTGTCTGGATCACATGGCATCTTCAGTTCTATCATCAATGCATTTGAATTAGGGCAGAACACTGAGCCTTCATCTTCCGAAAAAAGTTATTTCAGGGTTTACTGACTGGTCCTGTAAGAAGATATCTTTACGCCCTTTTCTAAGAGATTCCACTGCTGAAGTCGAGATCCTAGAAGTTGAGATTTGTTCTTAGGTAACTCCAAATCCCTGACGAGATCATTCAGTTCCGACTGAGTAACGAGGTGAGGTAGTCGTCGATGAGCTGAATCACCTCATCATCGGTGGACGTATCATTTGATGGTCCAGGCTGTGGCCAATGCAAGTTTAAACTTGTCAAAGCAGGAAAATTACTGCGCAAACCTGTGAGCGCGAGGTATTAAGAGCGTCAGCGTGGTACATTGAATCTTCCGAACTCTTGCTATATGTTTTTACTATTATTGTTGCTATATATTTTTATTGTTTGGGGGAGGATGAGGGGGGCTGGAAGCTGGCATATGTCGAAAATAAGTGGAAAAACCGGAAAATCGATCATTTTTAATGATATTTTTACAATTTAAAGGGGACCCCCCCCCCCAAAAAAAAAAAAAAAAAATCTACCTCCTTGCTACAAATGCTCCTGTTTTAGAACTTTTCACTTCTCTAGCCCCTGGGAAGAAATGTAAAGGCTAAAATAATCCTTTTCATCCCTCCAAATTATCGAAAAGTGATAAAAATAGGAGGGGGAAGGCCTCCCCCGAAAACGGTGAATGATGGGGGAAAACGGGGGTCATATTCGGATTCAGGCGGTCGTTATACATTAAAATCAACATGAATGGTGTTAGGGCCGATTTTCACGAAGACCAGTGTAGTTGATGCATCCTATATTTTTATGTGTCCATGGTATAACGAAGAATTAGGGACATTAAAACTATGTAACTAATTTTAAAAATAAAATTCCTTGACTTACCTTCTCTGTCCAAATGAACCAGACTTCATTTTTGATACTTCAGATCAGCACCCAACAAAATCTTCAGTATTTGCAATTTCACTACAGGTGCTTGGTTTAGAACAGTGGTCACCAATTTTTCCTGTAGGTCCGTTTCAAAACATTGTCAAACTTTCGAGGTAGAGAAAACTTAAGACTTCCCCCCCCCCCAATTACTTCTACCGCCACCATGTTACCAACTACTCTACTGACCTAGGCTACTTACTTTGCTTAGTAAAACCTTTCTTTGGAATCAGCTGTTATATTACGGGCAAAACACAATGGATATCAGTGAAATGAAGTGCATAAATATCAAATCAAGTTTTTTATTATGATATTAGAATACGAGAAAATCAATTTACATATAAATTCAAAATGACATCTCACAAAGCTTATCGTGTTTAATGTTCAATGGGAAAAATGGCATGTTTTATTTTGAAGAACCTTCTTGAAATTGGAGTCATGTTCGCGCAGCTGATTCTCATCAAGTGGTTAAGGTGGTCATCTGTGAGTCGAGGTCTGTCCCGGTTCTTAATGAAGTTCATTTTTGAGAATGCTGCTTCACACACATAAGTTGAGCCAAACATGATACACAATTTTATGGCCAAAGCTTTAAAATCAGGATACTTTTTTCCACACACATTTTAAATTCAAAATTGTTCACTCCCAAGAATTTTTGGAACTTGAGCATAAATGTTCTTTAAAACATGTTCTTGGAATTCGATTATTTCCAACAGTACAGCAGCTTCGTTGCTCTTGAAAACATCTGCCTCTTCACTGGTCCATGCACCCATGGGCATAAGTGAAAAACTGTTGTTAACTATGCACAACGTTCTCAATATTTTCAAAGTTAGTAAATCCTTCTTGAAATTCAGATTTAAGTTTTTCCAAAAACTCTTCGAATTGACTGATGCCAATACCCTCATTACTGACACAAACTGACTTAAGGTGTGGAAAGTGTAAACGTTCTCCACTAATATCTTCAGAGAAGAGGTCAATATTTTTTGAAAAACTCTTTGCTTCTGAGAGATGTTCGCATACAAGTTTACGTTTGCCCTATAGTTTGAGGTTTAAAAGATTCAAGTGCCTAAAAAGATCAGTCAAAAATGCGATGGTTGCCTCGTTTTCTTCAGCTTCAAGGAGGAAGCCTAAATGTTCAGTCGCTATTCTTTGATCGCTAGTTGAAAGAAATTCGTTGGTGTCCTCCAATACAGCAAAAAATCTTTCAAGCACCAAGCCTTTACTTTGTCATCTCGTATTTTTGTGGAGAAGCAAGTCGTCAAACTGAGCATCAGTCTCTTCAAGAAATAATTTAAATTGACGGTGCTTAAGAGAGGATTTTGCCCGTATAAAGTCAATTATTTGTATCACCGTTTGCATTTTATTCTGAAGACTGGGATTCAGACTGTAGCACAACACAATTTGATGAATAATACAGTGGTAGGATATAAAATTTTCATTGCATTTTGTATCACTGCTGAGTCGCTGAGCCAATCCTTTCCTACACCCAAGCATTGCTGGTGCCGAAGTATTGTTTGTTGTTACCGATATAACTTTTATCATGTCCAAAGCAGCTTGGTTGAAATATTCTGTAACAGCCTTGTACAAATCCTCTCCTGACATAGAAAAAATAGTCAGTAGTTCTTCAAAAAACTGTTCACGGGTTTTGTCGAGATAGCGGGAAAAAAAAAAATAACCAGCTTTGCTGTGTCTCTAAGGGCCTGTTCACATAGGAGTCCGTTGCGTAGCGTTAAGGAAAAGATGACGTTGAGACGAAAATAAACCAATCATAGGCGTTAAAAATTTCATTGCTAAACTTTTTAACGCCTATGATTGGCTTATTTTCGTCTCAACGTCATCTTTCCCTTAACCCAACGCCACGGACTCCTATGTGAACAGGCCCTAATGTGGCAAGATTCGTCCAAAGCCATAGCAATCAGCGGCAGTTAAAGTTTGTTTTAAAGTTTTATTGTTTTCCTCTGCCAAAACTTGTGTATTCCTTGTGCTTGAAGAAGCAGATAATGGATTATGTCGAATAGTGTTAACGATATCCTTTTTATTGTCAAATAATGCATTTCCAGCATCCAGCATGCACTCTTTTACAATATCTGCATCATTATATCGCTTCATATGTTTGATTAGAGTCCAAGAAGTACGTAACGAAGTATCTGAAAATTTTTCTTGTTCAGTCGTAGGTCTGTTCATGATTTGTGCCGATGTTTTGTGATTAGAACATAAACTCTGAATTTTACTTGATACGCTGATGACAACCGCTAGACCAGCGCTAGAGAGCGGGTGACTCATAGCTCAAGGTGAAAGTGGTAGCTATGTTGGTAGGGAGAGTGTAATTGGGTTGTAGAATGAAACATTTTCTGAGAAGGTATCATTATTATTTTCTGAAAATACACAATTTCGTCCCGGTCCTTACAAAACTTGCCTGCGGTCCGGATACGGACCGCGATCCGCCATTTAGTGAACACTGGTTTAGAATATCAAATGGATGCTTAATTTTATTTTTCATTAACGGAAAGGTAGGTGACAAAAGATGCAAGTACAGTGTGACATAAAACGGATTCCAGACTAAAGTGTACCAAATGCTGTGCGCTCGCCTTTGGGCCTGTTCACATAGGAGTCCGTACGTTGCGTTAAGGAAAAGATGACGTTGGGACGAAAATAAACCAATCATAGGCGTTAAAAATTTCATTGCTAATCGTTTGGAAGCATATGATTGGTTTACTTTCGTCTCAACGTCATCTTTTCCTTAGCGCAACGCACGGACTCCTATGCGAACAGGCCCATAGGGACTGTTCCCATAGGAGTCCGTTAAGGGAAAGATGACGTTGAGACGAAAATAAACCAATCATAGGCATTAAAAATTTCATTGCTAAACTTTTTAACGCCTATGATTGGTTTATTTTCGTCTCAACGTCATCTTTTCCTTAACGCAACGCAATGCCACGCACTCCTATGTGAACAGGCCCTACCTTTTACCGACTTTGACGTGCCGATGACGATAATGTCGAAAGTAAATTCACACATAGAATAAAGCAGCACTCGAAGATTTACTTGCTCCATGGTTAATGCTCTCTAATTGGTTTGTTTAACTGTGTTTGTAATACATAGATATTGAGGTTTGTTGGTGTTTGTGGTCGCTGGTCAAAAGAGTTCATAAGCATATAGTAATAGAAAAAACAAGTAATTGGAATAAGAGGTTAATTAAAAAAGGATTAAATGGTGTATAAAAGTCATCTGCGTAATGTGCATTTGAAACAATTTTAGTTAACTTAATACTTCAAGGCAATACCATATATGCATGTTGGGATAATCATGGTGTGTGGTTGAAATACATGCAACATTAGCCCGACCTGTGGAAATGTTACCATAAGTTTCATACTTTTTTTTAACAATTTATAAGCTATGCTTGGTTAGACTTGAAGTGTGAACATTCCATTCAGTTTTTTTTTGTAACAGCATAGCATAGAAGTAATCATAATTTGATCACTTTTAATATGTTAATCGAAAATTCTGACGCTTTGAAAAAGTACCTGATGGACGCTTTGGGACGCATGTAAGTTAAATATTTTATATTGAAATAAAGTATAATATTTTAAGGGATAAATCTTGTTCCATATTGATGTGTATATTTCTCACTGAAACTCTATTTTTGCAGAATTTAATAACTTTTTATCAAATAGTTGATTGAAAATGTAGATTCCGAGAAGAAAAGTACACAAGTAAAACTTATTCATGCAATCGCTTGATTTCATTGTTTTTTCTTTTCTGCTAGTAATGAAGTACGAAATTTTTTTGTATGTGAGTGCTTAGGATATATTTTTTTAAAAATTTGATTAATTTTATTTCTTTTCAATTTGCAAAAGCTGCAAATATGAATTGCTGATAAAATGTATTTTTTCGCATTTAGAATGGCCGTATGAACAACATTAAAAAATTTATATTTGTTATGCTACCTTATTTGACTGCAAACGTTCAGAAACAATTTTCAAAAATATCAGATATACCCAGTATCTACTTACAGTTCTACAATTTTAGCATCTTGGATTGTGCTTATTGCTGGCCCTAGGAATTACAGATATTTAAACTGTGTTGAAACTATTCTGATATATTTCGCATGTGTTGCTAATGCTGCTAATTTTCATCTGAATTTACATTATGTATAGTGTTTTTATCATAAAATGTCTGTTGAAAGAAGTTTTAAGAATGTTACAAGGAAAAGTAATAAACCCTTTTCATGTTTTATATAAACATGAGTTTTCATTTTAACTGTCTTCATATATCACAGCAAAAGAACTATATTGAAAAATTCAGATTACAAATTGCCCAAATTACAGTTAAATTATTAAAAAGTAAAATTTATTTTCCTGAAGAATAATTTTTAAAAAATGAATAATAATAGTAATAAATATTTGAATAGTACTAGTCTTATTTGACTGTTAATGTTCAGGAACAATTAGCAAAAATATTTTCAAAACGTTAATATCTTCCCAGCTTTCATTTGGATTCTATATCTTGAATGTTTTAGGCTCTCCTTTTCTAAATAGAAGCCTGAAATATTAACGATACAATGAATACAGGCACAATAAAATAAGTAGGAAGCTAGACATCAGAGGTACAGTATTTAAATTCTAATTCAAATTTCTAATCAATCCTCATGGATTTTATGATAAAATATAATTATATTGCTACGGTTTTTATTTTTTAATTAAAAATTTCTTTTAATGTGAAAGAAATTTAAAAACTTTAAAAATTATGAGTAATTTTTAGGAATTTATTTTCAAAAACTATTTTATCTGATTTGTACTAGTCTCTCTCAGATCTCAGATAATACATGGACACTCCCATGCTGTCCCTTCATAGGCAGCACTGTTGGCTCACCTATATGGTGCACCCATAATAAAGTAGTCAGTAATTCACATTGTGGATGGGTCAATATCCTCAGGGCAAAGTACCTACCGCATTAGAGGAAAATAATGTACCAGTTGTACTTCAACTGACCATATATTTATTTATTTACTTTTAAACTTTTATAATTTTAGCATAGTGTGTTGTGCTAAAGGTTTGGTTAATTAAATTGTTTAAACTATATATACTGATATATTTGTTAGGCATCACAAATGAGATATCGATAGAAAGCTTACACATTTTCAATTCAGTTTATAATATGTTCTATATTCATAACCTAAAGTTTTTTTTACCAGCAATTTAAAAATTGTCATTGGGCAAAAATAAAGATTTGATATTCTATTCAAAATATTAAAGTTTGTGTTTGTTTCCTTAAACTATTTCAGCATCAATTAAGTAGAAAAATTTTGGCTTATGAATTATAGTGGAGTTGTTGGAAAGATAAATTTTCTTCACCTGCAGAATGGCCTTTTGAAGAAAAAAAATCTTAAGTACTCCTTCTGCTGTTGACTGCAAATGGTGAAAAAGAATTTAAAACTAATAATAAAAGTTCATGATGTTAATATATATTCTGCTTTTATTTAGTACAACTTTGAAAATAAAAACAATATAATAAATATTATCTTGCAAATAATGATTTTCTGCATGTATTTGGAAAAACTTACTTTTTAAAAAATTGATCCTTTTTTAAAGATTTTATAAAGAAAATTAAAACCAACATTTTCAAAAGTACATAAACTATTTAGGGTATAACTGATGTTATATTATAAATTTAAAAAGCATACCAATAAGATTATACTATGTTGTTCTGGAAAAATAAATTTAATTTTTCTATTTGAAAATCTGTTGATTAGAGGTATGTAAATAAATTAACATATTCTGCCTGCTGTGAGGTAGTATCTGAAAAGTGATCATGCAGCAGCAGATTATGAAAGTACATGGTAGTATATGATTTTTGTAATGTTATTAAATTACCTTATACATAGGTGTAGCATTGGGGAGGCTAAGGGGGGAGGGCACGTGCCCCCAAACTTAACTTGGGGTGCCCCAAACTTAACTTAAATAAATTAAAACGTTAATATAAGTTCAGTTAAAATCGGTAAATCGTAGAAAATTTTTATGAAAGTTGGATTTTTCCCTCTTTTCCAAACTGTGAAACTGAAGATTCTGATTATGTCTTTAGCCTTAACATAGTTTTTAACAATATGATCCATAACAAATATTCGATGCTATATATTTTTTCTCTTTTTATTTACATTATATTTATTTTTCTCATTATATAACTTTTGAATACTACTCAAACATGAATTCTATTGTTAATCAATTTAAAATAAAATCATATTTCATATTTTAAGGACTGCCTGGCAGTCAATGCACGGAGGAGGGCCCTACTTGAATTTAATTCATGCCCCCCAAAATGTTAAAAGCACGCTATGCCTATGACCTTATAGTCTCTCTTACCGACTGTTTAGAAATACACTTTGAAAATAAGTCTCAGAGTTAAGGAAAATCTTATATGCTTGTTAAATGCAAACTGACTTTATCCTACTACAAAAAAGGTTTAAGGACATTTTAAAATATCAGCTTAGGTTTTAAATCATCAGCATAAGAATTGTCAGCTATCCTGAAGCTGTTTTAACTGCATTAAAAAAGTGCAAATCTCTGAATAAGCTATTTCTGGTGTTGAATAATGAAATGAAGTATAAAAAGTTTGAAAGAGTTCTGGTGATTGTAAACAGATGAAAAGAGTACACATATTGTTCAGCCCACCCTTGTAAGTTTTTCTTTCAGATCAAGAACTAGAAATTATGACCTTTTGAAGTCTACTTACCCCATTTTTAAAGCTATAAAGCTGATGTTAATATCCTGAACAATTCACTTAATTTTATAGAGGTTTTTTAAGTTGAGAGAATTTTTCAAAACATATTTTTTAGCTTTAAAGAACTAATTATTGTAACACTCACAATTAATATTTACTTGGTATTTAAATATCAGTAATATAAAAATATCGAAAATACAATAGTTATTGTCAAGATTTTCTAGGTTAACTTTTAAACTTAAGTATTCTATAATATCTAGTATATTTTCCTAGATTTAAAAAAAAAAAAATGCTGAAATATTTGGTGATATTAGTATTCCTATTGAAATTAACATTTCTTTTACAAAAATTTGTCTGTTTGAAGTCTGATATAAATAATTATGATCTCAGGCTGAAAATTGAGGGCCAGGATCGATGGATTGCTGCCTTTTTTAAAGATCTTAATGATTTCATCTAGGAAAGGAAAACTGCTATACAACAAACATGATAGATATTTGCATTTCTTTGAACTCTTAAGAAATAAGTTAATGACATCAACTGCAACAAATCTTCTGTACTTTTTCATAATAAAATATGTCATAATTCTCAGCATTATACCAAAAAAAAAAAAGAGGGAGGGGGAAACTTGGCCTGTCTGGGGATCCCTGAATCATATTTATAAATTAATTAATTTTTAAGACCTTTAAAAGCTAGTTGGAAAACTGTTTAGTTCATATTTTGACAAACCATATACAAAGCATATACATACAGATAGGAAGAAAATTTTACTTTACAGTTTGTATAAAAAGAATGTCAAAGAAGAAGATTTGTATGAAACAGTTCCTCTTTAAGAGTTTTGTTACTGTAATGGTGAAGAATTATGTAATTAGTTCAAAACAGTTCATTAAATCAATGATAGTAAGGTAGTTTGAGATATCAAAGAAAATGATTTAAAATAATACTGAAAATAGTTCTTAACAGCCCCTTATATACTAATTAGAGTGAATATTACCTATTTTGAACTTGTTCACTTTAAGCTGAGAAATAAATTAGGAATTTGATAGGTTACTTCTATATTAAAGAAACTTAATCCAGGAGCTAACACACAATGTATCATATTGGAAAAATAAGTCATTTATTTTGTCTTTTATAAAATTTAGTAATTTTCATTTTGTTTTATAGGTAGATACTAGGTACTTTTTTTTTTTAATCATTATGCATCATTTTAATGATTTAGAGCTATAACTTTAGATATATCCAAATTACTTTTATTTTTAACTTTCAAATATTTGCATTTTTTTCTTTCTTTTTCTTGTATTCATACTAACACTGATAAAAATACTCAAGTTCTAAATAGTTTAAAGTGTAGTTCATTGTGGCATTATTGAATCATCTAAGGGACTCAAAATAGTTTGAGAGTATAAAGTAAGCATAAAGATCATTTTACATGAGCTTTCTAATGGTTCTACTGAATTGGTTCAAAACTTCAATTTTCATTTTTACAAAGAGTTCATTTATAAAGAAGTTAATTATTATCTTAAAGTTCTTAAACTATGCTTTCATTCAAAATTATATTACTCTACTATAATTTCTAACTTAAAACTGGTTATTAACTCAGGCTTTTTAAAAATTTTAAAATCACTAACTTTAAATCACAATTTAAATAATTTTGATTTACATAACATTAGCACTATCAATCATTCTATTTCTAATCCATCGATTCATTAACATGAAAAACTTTCATTAAAATGAAAAAAAGTTCAAAATATTAAAATACTACTATATTCCTAGTCTTAAATTTAAAGTTTTTTTTTGTTTCTTTGGATTATTTCTGAGCAAAGAGGTTTTTTTTAAATAAATATTTGAATTCTAAATAAAATATATTGTTTAAAAAAATTAAGAATATGAAAATATTTAAATGAGCACATACACCAAAATTGGGTGAATCTAATATAAGTCTGTGACTTGAAAATGTGTTTTAGATTTTTTGAAGAATAAAAAGAAAGCACTGCGAAATTTATAATCCATGTACTTAATGTCATAAGGGATGCCTAACAGTTGCTTTTATTTTCAGTAGCTTTTAAGGAATGTTAGAGAAGCAGCCATCATAGGTACTATTAATTTTTGCAGTGAGTTTTATTGACTGCAAATGTTTTTATGATTGTATGTTTTTAGTATGAGTTAACTTCAGAAGCAGAGTAGTTATCAAATCTGTTAAGACTTTAAAAAGTCTTGAAATTTAACTGTAGATTAGATGTGGGACCCTGTAGACTTTGTTTCACAGCTGTGATTATCAGTTGAAGTACTGAATCAGATCTTGCCTTGCCAATTATGCTCATTAAGCATATTAATATATTGTCACTCTTTTTATGAAACTACCTGTCAACTTTTCTGCTCTAATTATAAATGTTTTAAATATATAATTTATTTACTCTTAATATTTTTATTTAGATCTGATGCAGATCCTGCTGCTTTAAGTAGATATATACTTGCCTTGTTGAAAAAGCCTAGGACAGAAGCGGATTTAAGAGTTTTTTTTCTGGATCAGCTTCAAATCTTTTTGATGAAAGATACTGCTAAATTTGTAGAGCAGTTATTTGAAGTTATTAAATCAAAGTCCTATTTACCGTCAAAGGAAAGAGAGAGCACACCAAAGTTAGAAAAGAGTGAAAGTAGAGGGAGAGACACTGATAAAGACTCTGTAAGTATTTGCCTTCTGAATTTGAATTTCATTCTGTATCCTATAGAGAGATTAAAGTAAAGCCCTCCTCCCATGTTTGAGCATGATACTATGTATGATTTTTGAAGAATTATGTAAATATTTGATAAAAGAGTAAAATTAATTAGTTTTATAGTGTTGATTATGGATTATAACCAGATAACAGAAAATTACGTGGAATTCATTACTTTCAAAACAACTTTAAAATAAGAAATGAATCTGATGTATTTTGATCACAGCATTTTATAAAGTCATGTTAATGAAAAATTAAATATTGTAGAAGGTGTAGTCTTTATTAAAACTTGAAATAAATGATCTCTTATCATGAAAGCAGAATTTCCTTGTTTTGAGGAATATCTATCTACAGAAAGATTTTAAATTCATGAATAGAACATAATGACAATATGCCAGTGTATAAATTTTTTTTATAACTTAATTAGATTTATTAAACTTGAATTTTTATTTACAGTAGCAAGTTCAAGGCAAATATGTAAATGTATATATAGATTTAAATATCTACAAACTTAACAATTGCAAGACATATATATTTTTGTTTGGCTTGATTTTAGAAATCATCATTAGACCTTTGCATTATGGGTCCGGTGGCCTGGTTGGCAAAGGCGTCAAGCCAGTGATCTGAGGGTTGTGGGTTCGAGGCCGGTCGCTGACAAAATCCACCGGCATGTTCACTAATGGTGGCTGGGGCACGTAAAATAGGGCATAGCTGTAATGTCCTCCAAGTTCTCAAATTTACCTCTGGAGGTGCTGGGTCAGGTGGTCTGGTCCCGCCACTTGACTCGGTTCAAAATTCGCAGACCATCAAATGGGTGCAGTGTGGACCCACCCCCTGTGGTGCACCTGGGGCAACGTATATGGCGAAGTGGTCACACTTCCGGCTGCCCTCGTAGAAGAGCCTTGGCTCAGTTCTCCCAGCCATTAGAAACAAAAAAAAAAAATCTTTGTATTACTTATAGAATCTTACCTAACAGGTGAACCAGTTCAGTACTGACATCATGTGTACATTATAGCAGTGATACTGCTCCTTTTCCTCAAAGAGATACAAATTTAATTGAATGTAGGAACAATAACACTCTCAAACCAAAAAATTTACAAACAAGACAGCCAAATGAAATTTTTTTTTTCATCTTTAAATGGTAAATGGGTGACATTAAAAGGATAGATTAATTGAATTGGATAAAGTAAAGTGTATGATTATTGACTTTTGACTGAGTTCTGAAATCTGGTGTGAACTGAATGGACTTATGGATTTATTTATATAGCCAAGTTATCAACAATGCTTTAACTGCTTGATTATTGAGATTTAAAAAAAAGAAAAGTATCCTGTATATTAAAATGGTTTAATTTTCAAAATCAAATGAAAATAAGCATCATTTAACTATATATTGTATCTAAGCAGTGATTGCTTTTTTTTTCTTTCTTCTTTTTAATTGAAAGTTGTCTGTATTTTCCCTCTCTTTAGCCAAGTTCTGAAAGCCATAAGTCAAGAGAAAAGAGAAGAGAAAAGAATCGTTCAGGGTGAGTTATATGTCTTGTTATGTTTTCAAAATAAGGGTCAGTGAAAATTTGAAGTTTCTGTATCCAGTACCTACAAATTTTTTATCATTCTTTTAAAAATACTTGTAAAAAGTTCATTGTTTTTATTCGACCTTTTTTTTTCTTTTTAAATTTAGGGCTGAATCACATAATAAAAAAAAACGATCATTATCTCTGTCATCATCACGTTCAAGATCTAGTTCTCCAGAAAAGAAAAAAAGTATGTATAAATCTCTCTTGCTAATTTGAAATATATTTCAAGAATGAGAAACTTAAAGAGACATTTTTCACAAGCAAATAATATTTGTAGAGAGGAACACAAGGACAAATTAGTTTATCCTCATACCTAAATGATAGTTGAGGTTTATGTACACTGGTGTCAAACTAATTGTACCCTAAACAAATTCTGTTTATGCATAAAACTGCTCTGTGAAATTTAATGGAGTTTGGCTCTTTGGTTAGTGACACTTCATTAATTAATTTCATAACTAGGAATTAGTCATAAGTAATATACAATTTGCATAAAAATCAAATTACTGTAAAATTAATTGAAAACTTATTAAATTAATTAAATATATGTGATCAACCCTAAAACTTTATGTAATAAGTTTCACTTTTCCATTAAAGGAAGAAATGTATGTTGTAAAATATGAGTGTTTCTTAAAAAGTTATAAATGTTATATAGCAACAATTAAAAAATGTTCAAACTGTTCCCCAAGAACAGGATAACAGTTAAAGTTGAGCAATTGCTAGACCAAAGAATGACTGTGCCTTTAGAAGATTAATATTTGTCTGCTGAGGTACATTCATTCAGGGAACTGATTACCAGGCAGCTGCCTTAATGTGTCTTAGTGGATGATGTCTTAGTACTCTGCATAAGGTTTTTCAGAGATGCATTTTGCTTTTTTTCATAGGTGATAATAATGCTCATCCACTTCTAGCAAATGCTGTTTGACCAGTACCTTCAAAGTAACTTTTACTGAATTTTTTTTGAGATATACTAGGTAGAGTGATTACAGTGCACAAATTTAGCAGTTAGTAAATGAGTATAACTCACTGCATCAAGATTTGATCAATCCTTTGACTAATAAAATGAAATCCCTTCATAGCACTCATATTAGATTGTTTTCAAACTCTTATCACAAGTGTGCCTCAAGTATTGATTAATACATTAATTAATACAATGATAGTTGTGACACCTCTGTTAGGGGTAATCACATACCATGTTTACATTACATCTTAATACATGTTTCCAGTCCATTAATACCAATGTCACAATGTCTTCTATTTCCATAAAAAGCAGTATACATGAAAAGAGAATTTGAAAATGGATTGTTAGTCGCTTAGTCCAGTCAAATTAACACACCATGTTAATTTCACAAATTAAAAATTTATTTTTCATTAATTGAGTTTTTTTACCAGTATCTGTCTTGTAACTTATTTTTTCAATATTTTGCTATTAGTTATTTTTAAAATTTATATTTTGTATTTATTTATGAGTTGTTCATGGCCATGAAATTGTGTTCAAGTGCTGTTTGTCATCAAGCCAAATTAAATTAAATTTCATTGAGTAGTCTAAGAAATTGCATTTTTTTGTAAGTTTGTGGGTAATTATAGACACCAGTATATATGCTATTGTTATGAGTATTGTAATTTTTAGGGCTGGACATCCTCTAAATATTTTTAGGTACTTGTGAATATGTGTTTGCATGGTATGTATGCAAGATTCTGAAAAATAATATAATTTTAAATACTATGGTTTATATTGTATAATTTGATAAAGCAGCTGGAAGACTTTCTTATTTATTTTGCGAGAAAATGAGGAAGCTAAAAGAGAGGAAGTATTTTTGTTGTTCATGCATTTATATGCAAGAATTGTGTTATAGTAGTCTTAGGATGTCCTGTAAATAATTTATAAATATTTGTACAAGAATTCCACAAGGGATTACTCTTCTCCTAAAGTGCTGTATCTTTTTTCTTTAAATGTTTGTAGTATTTTAATTAAAATTTAAAATTCCTCTCTACTAATTCTTTAAAAATTACTAATTTTAATGTGCAAATTATTTCCTTTGTCATATAGCATATTTTGTCTAAAAATTTTTAGTAAAATGTTACAGTCAAATATCAAGATTTGTGTTTTCATTTTTATAATAGTTAGGGACAGAGAAAAGGATTCTCTTTCAACACATTTTTATTTGAACGAAAAAGGAGCGACACATACATTCAATAACAGAGAAGTTGTGCCTTCCAAAAAGCCCCCTCCAGATCCTGTATTGTCAAACACAGTTACGCCTGAATACATAGTCCAAACACGAAATGAAAAAATGCCCAAGCGATGTAAAGATTATGATGGTGTGTGGTAATTATTATTGATAGATTTTGATTTTTCTGAGTGTTATTTGTTGTTTTTGAAAATTATTAAACAGTTAGTCATATAGTAGTTGGTTTTGGGAGCACTATAGTTACCCTGTGTTCATTCATTTGTAGGCATTTTATGTTAGTTAAAAATTTGATATAATTTTTTTTTGTGTGTTTATTTCATAGTATGTTACAATAACTACCAGTATAAATTATACAATACATATGAAATAAGTTGAATTTTGTCTGCTTGTATAATTAATCCATGTATTCTGTTTTATTTCATTTGAAATTTTTTTTATCCTGAGATTAAAAAAAAAAAAACAAGTTCCTGTAACCAAGAATTCATTTGATGATTAACTCTAAATAGAGTATTAGTTACTATTCAGATTATGTATTAAATTCTTCAGAAAACTTAAATTATGTTAACTAGAGTCTAGGTATAAAAATACACTTTGTTTTAAAGTTTTATTGTCTAACAAAAAGATGTCTCCTTTTTTTTTTATATTTCTTATCTCATATTAAAATAATTAGTCATTAAATTCAATCAGGTTAAGAAGCAGTGCATTATTTTTCCATTCTCTAAAAGTACTCAATTGTACGTTCTACTGTAGGCTGGGGAAAGCATTTTAGTCCATTGTGTTTAAAGTTTTCACTCATTGCGGGCCACTTGTGAGGAAATAGATATCTTGAGTACTGTGGCAGATTTTATCAAAATACTTATTTTAAAACTCCTCTTACTGTTTTATTGAGCATAGCTACTCATTAAATTATATTATTTGATGGCTTATGATTTAACATTCTTCAATACTTGTTTTCATTTCCATTTCTTCTTGAAAGGAAAATTAGTGTGGTGCATCTTTGATACCTTTTTACTTTTGCTTTTGTAGTCATTGACAATTTTTATCAGAATGTGTGATGAGATTTGATTTAATGATCAGTATTCAGTGATAACATACATAAATGTTTTGCCTCTGTATTTTTATAAATATTAAATTTATTAAAATTTGTAGTATACATCTTGTTATTTACAGTAGGAAGTTTTTCTCAATATTCTGAACCATTCATTTCCTGTTTTACATTTTTAAAAATTTTAATTAGATTTAGGTAATAGTTATTAATAAGTAATAAAAGTGTGTTGCATAAAAATTATTTGCTTTAAAATTATTTGATATTTAAATACTAATTTTAAAAATTTTTCCTGGAATTTCTGCCATATAAGCAGTTATTTTGCTATTTTTTTTCTCTTATATATTTTGTTCTATTAAAAAATAGTTTTATTTTATTGGCTACCTAGATTGAAGTTAATAACTGAGTGAAAAAATAAAGGTAAATTTTGCAATTGGTGTCTTTTTTTAATTTTAGAAAGAGGCTACTGCTTACTTGGGGATTCATGTCGTTATAATCATGGCTTGGATCCTCTTATTGTTGAAGATGTTTCTGTCTTAAATTTTGGTAATTCTATTTTGTTTTTATTACTGTCATCCAGTGTACAATATGGTTTCCGTGAGTTCAATAGGCTTGTGGAACCCTATTTCACTAAGGTCCTGAATATGCTTTAATTTTTAAAATTATTATAGAGTTTCTGAAAAGGCCCAATTATCTGCTTTAAAACAATTCTGTCTTTCATTTTATGTGTATAATTTATAATATCCTTATCAGCTATACAGCCCTAAAAAAACCATTATGAAGATTCATTTTTAGTTAAATATGTGAATGTTAGCCCTCTAAAAAGTATGTAATTGTCACTTTATAGAATGCAAATTCACATGCTTTTAATTCATTAACCAAATAATTACTATTTTTAAAATCCTATATATTGGCACAGGGTCTCGTGTAATCATATCATTAATGTTATATTTATATACTTCAAACTACTTACCATTTAGTTAGGATCAGTTTGTGGCATATATAGTCTTGAAGTACACACAGAGAATCAATATATCCAGGCCTTCCATGAATTTGATTCAGAATAGAAATGTAACAAATGAGAAAATTCTGAAAAAAGCTGATTCTTTATGAATGCTTTATGAACTCTTTTCCCTCAACGCATTTAAGGAACTGATCATGAGACTTGACATACATTACTACTAAGATACAAAGAAAAAATTAGTTGTCAGTCTCCAACCGTTGTGTACCTCAAAAGAGCCAGAAAATTCAGAGATTGGACTTAAATGCTCTGATATAAGTATTGATATTGGCAAGCTGAACAATAGTGAAAAAAAGTTAGCTTTGGTAATAAGTAGACATTTCCAGCCACTCAACTCTTACCAAACCATTAAAACTGCTGAAGCGAATATTGCTGATTCTTCTCTTATCCCCCAGTTTTATAACAGATTCCTAAGATGTGGTCTTCCCAAGGATAACTGCACTTACCAAAACTTTTACAGGACAGAAATGGCTACCATTTCAAGTTCTGACTGATAATATTAGCATCATTTTACTGCTGTAACTAAAAAACTACACTGCCTGTTTGGTCAAAGTTGAGTGCAAGAGGCCAAGTATTTTAAATAATTATTCCTACTGGTTGATTTAACAAGACATCATGTTCATAATTTCCAGTAAAAATTTTGTCAAAAATTCACGTAAATAGAGACAAAAAAAAAACTATCTTAGTCTGTGATTAGGGACTTATGATCACTATTTCAACTATAATAAATCTGTGAATCAAAATAACCAAATTTGAAACTTATGATTGTGACCCTGCTGGCATTAAATTAATTGATTCTTATACCATTTTTTTATGTTTTATTTGATTTAAACTAGAGAATAGACAGAGTGTTTATATAGGTAGTGAGCTCTTTGCTACCAAAGTGAGTTTTAAACATTTTGGTCTAATTTAAAAATTTTGTGGTTCAAATATGGTATATTCTTTAATCTACTGTTAACTCAAAATTTTGATTCTTTTTTTTATATTGTTATTTAACTGAAAGTAAAAGAAGGGAATTACTACTCTTATTAGAAATTTAATTAAGCTATTAGCTTAGCTAATAATTTGGGAATTAATGGTTTGTGATATTTATTTACTGTTTTTTCTTGTTAATTTGAATATTACACATAAAATTCAATTTTTCTTCCATCTGTATTTTTAACAGATCATTACAAAATGACTTATTTTTATCTAAGATATTGTAAACTAACAAATCTTTGCAAAGGTAAAAAATGATTCTGTTTTTTTCAATTTTAAAAAGTGACATTTTATTACAAATATCACAAAATCACATATTGATGGCATTTTTAAGTGACAATTTTGACTCCTGTTATTTTTTTTTTCAGCTCATGTATTAAATAATAGTGTGCCGACATCGCTCACTGTCTGCATGAGAGAAGAAAAGGAACCACCCCCTCCACCTCCCCCACCCCCTCCTACTTCTCCTCCACCTCTTCCACCACCACTGCCAACAACAGGTTTGTAAACTTTGTAAGCTTTTATGAAGTTGTGTTTTATTATTATATGAAATATAAACTAGTTGGTACTTTTCTATAATTAATATTTACTTTTAATGGAAAGTATGGGCTAATTATATGTCTTAACATGTGAGCATTTGTTACTAAATAACATGCAAGTTCACTAGCTTGACCAGATGAATGTAAGAGGAAAGAAAAATGTTTGCTCATAAATAAAGCCAAATGAGTTATTTTCTGCTTTGATTGATAGATCTACATATTCTGTCTGAGAGAGAAAAAGTTTGCAACCATACTTTTCAGAATCAGACTTTGGGTAAGATAGAATACCTCACATTGCATGCAAGTATGCTGAACATGAAGCTAGGATTGATTGATTTTTTCCCTGATATACATTCTGAATTCATATAATGCAATTATTTATTTATACCCCTCGGTGGCATTATAGCTTCATTGATAAATTTAAATTCCTTATTTTTTAATGAATGTTTACTTTTTGTTCCTTAACATTTAAAAGCTTTTTTTATACCATATAATTAAATTGAATAATTGATTTTTCTTATGTGTTCCTAGGAATTGAATATATCCCAGAGCCATACAATCCAGAATGTCCAGCAATGATGGGACCCATTGACACACAAAAAGATTGTGAAAATTATTACAGTGTTTCTTTACCGAAGTCTTTTCAAGTGCCATCTCTCATACCCTCTCAGCCACAGTCATTAATACAATCACGCATACAAAATTCAAAACCAATTCGAAGTCGTGAGCTCATAGGTGTTCCTACGGTAGACTGTAAAAAAGGAGACAAAAGTATGACAATTTTTTAAATTATGTCTATTATGTAATATTTTAATATAATGTGTGGAATAATTTGAATTGTTCTTTTAAAAAGAGGTTTGTATCAGTAAAATTTGCTTATCTGACTTTGCAAAATATGTTACTCAATGATAATTTCTTAGTGAATATGTGTATTTTATAATTTAAAGATCTAAATAATTTTTTATAGCTTTTTAATTGCTCTGTCTATTGCAGATGAATTGCTGTCAGCGTCAAGAAAGAGAAAGAGCCGTCTATATTTAGGTCCCCACACACATCCAAAACAGAAAAGAATTATGTCCCAGCCAACTAATACCTTAGAGCTAAGACGAGTTCCACCAAAATTAAATAATATTACAGCACTGCATGAGCATTTTTGCTCATTTGGAAAGATTATGAACATACAGGTTTGTATAATTTAAATAATATATCTTATTTAGTATAAATTAATTTAAAAAAATATTTCAAGTAGTCTCTTCTAACGAAACTACTGCAGGTTATTAACTCTTTGGTTGGAACATGATTTTTTCCCACTTAGTGGGAACATCTGTCTGTGAGGTAGATATAGATGGAATATCTCTTTCCCATGTATTCCTAACTAGAGTTTCAGGTTCGCATAGGCAGTTACAGCTTTTTATTTTCAACAATGCTTTTATGGCATCAGCACAAGAAAACCGGAATGCAAATGTTCAATTAAGTTCATGTCAAACTGACATGAGCGTCGTCGAACTGCGATAAAAAGAAGATACAAATTTTCTACCAGCCTCCTTTCCATTTTCCCTTTTTCCTTTGCATTGCTGGCTTACCGAATGTTAATAATTTCATATAAGTTCAGTGTTATTAAAGTTGATTGCATGCAATCACTCGCTTGGGTTATTTGCATCGTGAAATAATAGTCGTGTGGGTGAAATTCAGATGAAGTCAGGCCTTGGAATTGTTTTAAAGCTAAGAAAAATCCACACTTTATTTTAAATTTCAGACAAAAGAAAAGTAGAAAACAACAATATATTTTTATATTTAATTATTTTTCTTTTTAAGAAAATCAGTCTTACTCAGCCTTCATTTCAAAAGAGGTAACATTAATTTATTTCTTTAATACTTAAATAAACAAGATCTCTTATTTGTAATAAAAGGAGAATGACATGGAAATAATCAAACATTATTTAAAAGGAAATTCCTAAAATGGATTCAAAAGTCAGAATTGAGAAATAAGCAGAACAGGATTCTAAAAGTATGAGAATCTAGGCATAAGGATAAAAAAAAAACAAAAAATCTATATAATAAAATCCAGAATAAAAATCTATGGGGAAATTTTTTTTTCAGAAATATAGAATTATCAAAATCTACAAGGAAAAAAAATTCAGAAAGGAACAGAAATAAGAAATTCTCAAGAAACAAAAATATTTAACTAATATTTTAAGATTTACAATAAATAAACATTTTGGATGAAATTGGAATAAATATTTCAAAATGTTTTGAGATAATGAAAACACAATGGTGGGAATATCTGACTAGCTGGCAGATACTAGAATAATAAACTAGCAAGAACATCTTCCTGACAGGCAGATACTGAATAATACATTACCAAGAACATGTGCCTGACAGGCAGATATTTAAATACATTAGTAGGAATATCTGTCTAGTAGACAGACAATGTTCTAGAAAACTGGTATGTATCTGAACTATAGAAGGCTGTAGTTATGAATCACCCATTCCACACTGAAGACGAGATGTTGACTGAAGCACTTGTAGACTCACAGTACCCAAGGTCAAAGGGTGGGGTCCCCAGTGTTGAATAAAGAAACCATAGCTGTCTGAGAGACGGATGTTCCGACCGAAGGGTTAATGTAGGATTACTTATCGTTGCTTACCTTTCTTTTTTTTTTAAAATGCATTTTGGTACTTTTCTGTTTAACTGTTTACTGCTACAGGGTTTGGTACGCTGCCAAAATTATACTGCCAACTTTGAATCAGTTCGCGCCGGACTCTGAATTTTTTCTTTCCAGAGAACTGTTATTGAGGAACGTAATCCTACGTTAAAAATTCAAGCTTCTTAAAGAAGGAAACTTGTTTAAAACTACTGCCCTTACAACACTGTAAAATTGGTCATAACTAAGGTCTTACATGTTTAATGGCAATGTTGTGGACTAAACAATGTGCAGTACTAGTATGCATGCATGTAATAAAAATTGTGCTTTGAAGGAAATATTCATTTAACAAAATATTTCTTTTTTAATCATACCAAGAAAGCAAATAGATACCATCACCTCAATGATATTGCAATCTATATTTAAGGTTTGTTAAATTGAAACACATTTTTTCCAGCAGCTAAACCCCCCCCCCCCCCCCAAAAAAAAAAAAAAAAAAAAAAACCTCATCTATTAGTTTAGTATATAAATAGATGTAAAATTACCCTGCTTTTCTGTAGTTTATAAAAATAGGTAATTCAAAATACTTGCCTGAATTTTTGATTTAGGCCTGGATAACTCTGAAATTGATTCCAAATTTCAAAAGTGTTGCTTAATCAGAAACTCTACATTCTAACACAAACCCTTTATAACTGTAAAAGTCTCAATGATGGGTCATCCATTTCTAGGATACTTTTGAACACTAAGTAGTCTTGGTTGACCTTCAATACTGGTCAAAAACTAAAGCAGCCTTCTTGCAGTTCACATTGGATTGACAAAACTTAGATTTTTCACTTTTTGTGTACTTCTGGGCAAAAGTAAATATCAAACTTCCCTATGCCTTTGTAAAACACTTTTTGCAAAATTAATTTACATGCATCTGCACTTTTTATAAATATGTTGCTTCAAATGTTGGCTGTAATATACATTGCAAATGGAGTACCTTTGCAACTTGTGAATAGCCACTCCATATACAGTCGTTTCCAGTTAATTGGACCAGCCGCTTATTTGGACCGAATCCAGTCTTGTAACAGAGGGCATGTTTGTTTAATCGGACCATCCAGTTATTAGGACCAAAATGATCGTGTCCCAATGTGTTCCGATTAACCTGAATTGACTGTAAAACAATTCAGGAATTAACCTGAATTGACTGAAAAAGAGCAGTATATTTATTAGGATCTGGGATGTTGCCTAATGAAGTGTAATTCTTTATGAATATATTTACTATTGATTAGGAACTTGCACACATTTATTAACAGTTTTCTTCACTGATTTATTTATTTTTTAGATAATTGTCTGTTTTCATTTCAAACTAGATTTCTTAATATCAGATCAATGGTGAAATAAAGATTCGTCTAGATTAAGGCTGGAAGAAAAAATAAAGAAATAAAATTGTGTCATAAATTAGTGTATGCTAAAGATTATTGATTACAGCTAATTATGGGGAATTTCATAGTTTTGTATAATTTATAGGGTCTTAGTAATTATTTAAACAATGACTGAATTATGGTTAAATTCAGTCATAAGCCTGAGGAACTGTATTCATTTTATCAAAGTCTTATATTTGTTAGAGGATTGCATTATAAAAATCTATATATATATATAAAAATGAATGTGTGTCTGTCTGTCTGTACTCGATAGATTCAAAAACCATACATCCAATCACCGTGAAAATTTGGGAAATTATTAGGTATATCCCTAGGAAGGTTTTTTAAAATTTTTTTTAAAATCAGAGTTTGGGTTCTAGGTGCTCCCGAACAAATATCCCAAAAATATCAAAATAACATTTAATTAGTAATGATGTTTGAAATTCAGCCTAGCAGTATGATGTAATGTAATATTTGCTAGATTCCTGCACCTGAGATTGTTTGCATGTGTGATATTATATTTTGTATTATTCGCGTGATATCATATTCTGTATTATTCCTACTTTACAATGACTGAAGATGGCAACTTCTATTATTTTTTATAGGATGGAATACATTTGTAGGTTGTTTTTTAAGATGTCAAAAAACTTTTGCAATTATTAATACAAGAATAAATTATTAATATGTGAATAAATAAAAATATTGGAAATACGTTTTATTTAACCCCTCAATTATGCCACCAAACCGAAGTGCCATTGATCGATCTACAAATCAAGCAAAAAGGAGAAGAGAAGAACGAGCTTCAGAAACAAGTGAGCAGAAAAAACTAGGCAAGAAAGAGATCGAGATCACACTGCTCTTGCTCGATCATTAGAAACAAGTGAGCAGAGACAAGCTAGGCAAGAAAGAGATCGAGATCACACTGCTTTTGCTCGATCATTAGAAACAAGTGAGCAGAGACAAGCTAGGCAGCAAAGGAATCGAATTTGCAGGACACAGACAAGACAAAAGATACATACTGATTTGAATTTATGTGGTTTCAATTACAATCCCCTTTACAATTACAGTCTTCATCCAAGTGTAATTATTGGAAAAATGGATAAAAAGTGTACGTATTGTGGTGCTCAAAAATTTTAAAATGAAACACCAGGTATGTGCTGTGCAGGTGGAAAAGTAAAGTTACCAGACTTGCGTTCACCACCTGAACCATTATTAACTTTAGTATCAGGTGAAACAAGTCAATCAAAAAATTTTTTGAAAAATATACGCAAGTACAATTTGTGCTTCCAAATGACATCGTTCGGAGCAACGAATGTCGTTAGTGCAAATTATATGCCAACATTTAAAGTACAAGGGCAAATTTATCACCATGCTGGATCACTACTACCCTTGCCAAATGCTGATCACAAATATCTTCAGATATATTTTATGGGAAATACTAACGAACAAATCAACAGACGGTGTCAACTGAATATGAGTACTAAACGAGAGATTGTCGCTGAATTACAAAATATGTTTGAACAACATAATGAATTAATTAAATTATTTAAAACCGCCATTGAACAAATGCCATCTGACAATTACAAAGTAATAATAAAGGCAAATAAAACACCTATTGGTCAACATCAAAGACAATTCAACGCACCAACGATCGATGAAGTGGCAATTGTCATAGTTGGTGAAGAATTTAATTCTCGCGATATAATTCTTCATCGTAGAAATGGTGACGTCCAGAAAGTATCAGAAACACATCGTTCATATGATGCATTACAATATCCCATTCTATTTTGGCAAGGAGAGGATGGATATCATTTTAATATTAATATGAGAAATCCTACAACTAATGTGGACATTAACAAAAAGGTCAGTGCTATGAATTATTATACAAATCGAACGATGATTCGTGAGAATGCTGATAATCATATATTGAAATGTAGACAATTATTTAACCAATACATTGTTGACATGTATGCAAAAATAGAAAGTGAAAGACTCCTCTACATACGACTAAATCAAGTCAAATTGCGTTCTGAAGAGTACATCCATTTACGTGATGCAGTTGTAAATGATGGCAATCTCAGTGAATTGGGAAAAATGGTCATTTTACCATCCACATTTACAGGCAACCCAAGACACACGCATGAATATGCACAAGATGCAATGATGTATGTTCGTGCATATGGTCGTCCAGATTTTTTCATCACATTTACATGCAACCCAGCACATGATGAAATAAAGGAGCTTTTATTAACTGGACAATCACCATCAGATCGTCATGATATTTCTGCACGTGTATTTAAACAAAAGCTAAAATCTTTAATAGATTTTATTGTCAAACACCATGTATTTGGAGAGACGCGCTGTTGGATGTATTCCATTGAATGGCAAAAAAGAGGTTTACCACATACGCATATTTTAATATGGATGATGGAAAAGATAACACCAAACAGAATTGATGAAATTATCTCTGCAGAAATACCAGACATTGAAATTGATAAAGACTTGCACGATATTGTCTCAAAAAATATGATTCATGGTCCATGTGGCTCACTAAATAATAATTCACCATGCATGTCAGATGGAAAGTGCACAAAGCGGTATCCTAGAGACTTACTTGCTGAAACTATTACAGGCAATGATGGATATCCACTCTATCGACGACGATCTACCGAAGATGGTGGAAAATCCATTAAACTAAAAGTACTCAACAATACTATTGATGTTGATAATCGTTGGGTAGTACCATATTCTCCATTACTACTAAAAACATATAACGCACACATAAATGTTGAGTACTGCAATTCAGTGAAAGCTATAAAATATATTTGCAAATATGTGAACAAAGGAAGCGATATGGCAGTATATACAGTGGAAAATACAACTGCTTCTAATGATGAAGTCACCCAATATCAACTGGGACGCTACATAAGTAGCAATGAGGCTGTATGGCGTATTTTATCGTTTTCCATTAATGAGCGATATCCAACGGTTGTTCATTTAGCAGTACATCTTGAAAATGGACAGCGTGTGTATTTTACATCAGAAAATGTACGTGCAAGAGCAATGTCACCACCGCCAACAACATTAACTGAATTTTTCACATTATGTAGAAATGATACCTTTGCAAGGACACTACTGTACTCTGAAGTACCAATTTATTTTACGTGGAATATATCAACAAGAAAATTTCAGCATCGTAAATAAGGTAGAGCAGTACAAGGACACCTAAATTTATATTCCACAGATGCATTGGGTCGTCTGTACACTGTACATCCAAATAATGCAGAATGCTTTTACCTAAGATTATTATTAATCAATGTTCGTGGACCAACATCTTTCTAAGAATTAAAAAAAGTCAATGGCCATGTGTGTGCTACATTTCGTGAGGCTTGCCAGAAATTAAGTCTCTTAGAAAACGATGCTCATTGGGATATTTCACTCGCTTATGCTTCTAATACAGCTCAACCACAGCAGATACGTACACTATTTTCCATCATACTAACTACATGTTTTCCGGCTAATCCAAAGGATCTTTGGGGAAAATATAAAGACTATATGAGTGAAGACATTTTACATCGCATGCGTAGCATAAATGCTAATCCCAACATTCAATTTACATCAAATATATACAATGAAGCATTGATTTTAATTGAGAATGTATGTTTGACAATAGCCAACAAATCACTGACAGAATTGGGGATGATTGCTCCAAATAGATCTGGTAATGACATTTTCGATCATGATATACAGCGAGAAACGCACTTCGATGTTAATGAATTACAAACATTTGTTCGAATTAATCTGCCGAAATGGGTATTAGAACAACGAACAGCATATGACATAATTATAAATGCAATATCTAACAAGAGTTGTGGTTTATATTTCTTAGATGCACCTGGAGGCACTGGCAAAACTTTTCTTATTTCAATTATTCTGGCAACTATAAGATCACAAAATAATATTGCACTTGCTATTGCAGCAACTCTTTTGGGCGGTGGTCGAACAGCACATTCAGCATTGAAATTGCTATTAAATGTGCAGGTAATTGAAACTCCAACATGTAATATTAGCAAAGAATCTGGGATGGGAAAAGTACTAAGATCATGTCAGCTTATAATATGGGATGAATGCACCATGGCACACAAGAAATTATTGGAAGCACTCAATCGCACATTAAAAGATTTGAGAGTAAATGAGCAGCTCTTTGGTGGTGCACTCATTTTGCTAGCTGGTGATTTTCGACAAACTCTACCAGTTATACCATGTTCAACACCTGCAGATGAATTGAATGCATGTCTCAAATCATCAGTGTCATGGCGGTATGTGGAGAAAATATCTTTCAAGACCAATATGCGTGTTCAATTACAACAAGATGAATCTTCTGAACGATTTGCAAAACAATTGTTAGATATTGGGAATTGTAAAATGGAAATGGACGAATCCACACACTGTATTACATTACCAGAAAACTTTGTCACATTGTAAAATCCACTGATGAATTAATTGCCAAAGTTTTTCCAAATTTATCGCAGAATTATAAAAATAATCAATGGGTTAGTGAGCATGCTATATTGGCAGCCAAAAACATTGATGTGAATTTAATAAACTGCACAATTCAAAATGAATACCTGATGAAGAAACAGCATATAAATCCACAGATACTGTTGTCAATCACGATGAATCAGTTAATTATCCAATAGAATTTTCAAATTCATTGGATCTACCAGGAATGCCACCGCATATTTTATCTTTGAAAATTGGTTCCCCAATCATCCTTCTACGAAATATAAATCCACCGCGACTATGCAATGGGACTAGGCTATCAGTAAAAAGATTAATGAATAACATAATTGAGGCAACCATTTTAAATGGAAAACACCATGGGGAACATGTACTACTACCACGCATTCCCATGATACCAACGGATACTCCATTTGAATTCAAACGTCTACAGTTTCCTGTACGACTATATACTAATCACTAGCCTTTGCAATGACCATTAACAAAGCACAGGGACAATCATTGCAAGTATGTGGATTAAATTTGATAAATCCATGCTTCTCACATGGACAGCTGTACGTTGGGTGTTCACGAGTTGGAAAACCATCAAATGTATTTGTTCTTGCACCAGATAGGAAAACAAAAATTGTTGTATATTTACAAGCACTACTAAGATAAAGTTCACCATAAATCATCAAATATCATTCATTTCATGATGATATTTAATAATTACAAAATTATTGTTCAATTGAAATTCGTTTGCAATATTGTTTAATATCACAAGTGAAGAAGCATGTTTATTCTACCATCAACTATGTATATCTATGTTTTGTACATATGTTATATTCAAATGACATATATGTAGGGATAATTTTATTGTTAATTTTCATTTTGATGTATTGTATACATTTGATCATTAATAAATTATGTTTGAGGTATCAAAACTGCCTTTTTGTTCAAACACAGCAACGTGTGAACGGGTACAGCTAGTTACATGATAAATAAGAAGACTGACAAGGATATTGGTGAAAAATATTGAGTTAATCTTTTTTTAAAGTTTTTGCTAAATTAAATCTATATTTTGTATTTAATGCTCTGTTTCTGCTTCTTGTATACCTAGTTTATCATTGTACTTTTTTTTTCAGGTCTGTTACGATGATGATCCTGAGGCAGCACTTGTTACTTTTGAATCAGTTGCTGATGCAGCTGCTGCATACAAAAGACCTGAAGCTGTCCTAAACAATCGATTTATAAAAGTTCTTTTGCATGATGCAGATAAGAGAAATGAAAAAAATAAGGATATGTATACTGATAAAGAAAGAAATGATATCTGTGATAAAAGAGAAGAAAACAATATGTCTCACCCAAATACTTTCACACATAGAAATTTCCGTGCAAGAAAAGGTCCTTTTGAGGTATTTGATTTAGTGTCTACTGGTTTTTCCTTAAACTATTATTTATTTTTAAAAAATAATTTAGAATTGAATGATATTATTCCTTTTTTACAACTGTTGACTTATTTTCCTCTATTTTCAGTCTGTTGTTTACTCTAAAGGCAATCTATCAAAAACAGTTTTTCTTGCTAAAGCTAAAGCTGATGCTTCATCAGTGTCTCCCCCATCTCAAGGGATGAGTCCAAAAGATGAAAAAAAGGTATGAAACTGTGCTAGTCTGTTTTTACGTGCATAAGTTTTTTTTACTCTTTTGAATATAATAAATAATCAAAATTTGACAAGTGATCTTATTTAGAACTGTATATGTAAACTTGACAGAATTAGATGGGAAATAGTTGTGAGCAAATTAGAAAGAAATTGCATGAGTAAGTGATAATTTATTTTCTAATGTAGCCTTTTGTATATAAATACTGTCATGATTCTTTTGAAAAGTCCCCATTTCACAAGTTGTTTTGAAAGGCTCTCTCAAAATTTGAATTATTCGGTGTAACAAGTGCATTTCATCAATATTTATGAGAATTAGAAACCCATTTATGATTAAATAATTTATTCATTAATGGGTCCAAAATTTCCATCATAATATCTTTTGTAATTTATATTATAAGTATGGTTTTAAAAATGTCAAATACTGATTATTATTATATAGGTGGCTGGTAAAACCTTTTGACTGTGTTTACCGTTATTTCTCCCCTTTCTTGTGGGAGTATGAAAAAGCATTTTAAAATTCCGATGTTTTAGTGACCTTTGTTTCTGAGCTTGGGGTCTTGAGAGAGTTCAAAGAAAATGACCCAAATAGATGTATTGTATTGCCGTTTGAGAGAATATAGAAAAGTAGGGAAATTATCACTAAAGAAGTGTTAAGAAGAGGCAGCTAAAAATTCAAGTATTTAATTTTATACAGTCGATTCCGGTTAATTGGACCACCAGTTAATCGGACCAGCCGCTTATTCGGACCGAACCCCTCTTGTAACATGGACATGTTCGTTTAATCGGACCACTCGATTCCAGTTAATCAGACCACATCAGGACGTGATCATTTTGGTCCTAATAACCAGCTGGTCTGATTAAAAGGCTGGTGAACCGTGGTACCAAATAAAGTAAAATAATCCCAGTTAATCAGACCACATCGGGACAGGATCATTTTGGTTCTAATAACCAGCTGGTCTGAATAAATGAACATGCCCATGTTACAAGACGGGATTCGGTCCAAATAAGAGGCTGGTCCAATTAACCGGTGCCCCCCCCCCCCCCCCAAAGAAGAAAAAAAGTTTTATCAGCCACCTATATGGTAATAATGATCAGTATTCAACATTTTTAAAACCATACTTATAACATAATTTACAAAACATGTTATGTTGGAAATTTTGGACCTGTTCATGATTAAATTATTTAAATATCAGCACATGTTCGTCCTTTGCTAAATCACTGATGGTAGTGGTAGGGAAAATTTTAAGAACAAAGGTGGTTTAGAGGTAACTACAGGAACATATTCACAAACTAAACTAACAAAATCCCTTTCCTGTGTATATTCATAAAAAATCCAGGCATATAAAGCAAATTCCTTCCTATCTTGCAAGTGTGTGTACTACCAGGACAATTGTACAGCTGTATGCTACAGCACACTTTACAGAAAATTAATAGCAAAAGAAAACCAGACTATCCATTTTTAAAATGTGACATATGTACTACAAATAAAAGAAGGTGCAAAATTGATATAATTGTAAATTCTGCTTAGCATCTCTCTATGGGGAAATTGTCTTCAAGATTACCATACTAAAATTTTTACAGGCATCATCGTTAATTGTATTTTCCAATTTTTAAAGCAATATTCCATGTCATAAAATATTTACATTATTTTGAATAAGTGTATGCATATTTGATTTATTTTCCAAAACATTGGAGAACTGAGGCAAGACACGTACGTTTTACAGTATAATGATGCATTAACATAAAATTCATTAATATTTGTTCTTTGCTACTAAAATTTCCTTAATATTATCTTTTAAAAAATTATAAACCTTGTTTTAATTGATTTACGTTTATTATAGCATGCTCTGTGCAAACTGGATCTGTATAAGAAAAAACAGGAGTTTTTGGAGGCCCAAATTCAACATCAAAAGGTATATACTACAAAAGTTATTTCCCACTTGTTTGAAAATATTTTATTTCCTAATGGTGTTTTGTTTTAATTAGTTATTTGTTCTGACTACTGAAATCTTGTTAATCTGAATGCATTCAATTTTACTTTAAAAACTAAAATTTTTCTTTAATTTCCTTATTCATGTACAGATGTTCCCCACTGTTGAAATGATGTCTTTTTTCCCTTTGAAATTGTACATAAATGACATGAATTGGTGAAGCAATTGTTATTAATTTGTGTACAAAACTTGTACAAGAACATCAAAACATACATATAATATGCTTACATACAGTAAAAGCTGGAATGATAAAATAAAAACACATTTAATAAAATCTATAGAGTGGAAAAAATGTATGTCATAATTTCATTCTTCAAATTGAAGAAAAGGACAATCACACTGTCTTAAGAGGAAGTGTTGATAAGATACTATGGAGTTTGAGTGTACTGGAAGGAGAAAGTCATTTGTTAACATATCTGACTACCTGGTGGCTCCTATACATCTAAAATCTCCATTTCAAAGAGAATCTTGAACAATCTTTTTAGTTATCTATTTAGAGACACAATTTTGTTTTTATTCATTTCACTTGAAGCCAAAGTCTTCTTTGGATCTATTTTCATGAGGAAAAACACACTTCAGCAAAATTAAACCAAAATGGTATTAATTGGAAAGCAGAGGATACCTGTACAAACGTATGCACCATTTATTGTCAGAAAGTGAAAATGAATTTAAAAAAAATTTGTGTAAAACAGATTTTTTTTATGTCCATGATTAATTATTTTCATTTTCATTACATATTATTACATGTGTATTTTGTTGAAATAAAATAATAAGCTTAAAACGAATATGTTCATATGGTTTTTAAAAATTATTTTTACTGATTTTTTAGACCCGGAAGCAATCTTCTTTTCTTCCATAGATACAATGTCTTTTTCTATCGTGTAAAAACAGAATTAGGTGTAGATGCATCTTTACTGTAATACCAACAGAGTTTCTTGTTTTAAAATTAGTGACATCATTGCAAGCAGAAGTTGAAATTTATTAAATACACTGCAATTTTAAAAGCCATGTTTACATGCTCATGGATTTCTCTGATGCACGTTTATCAGTTTTTTTGTTTTTTTTTTCAAAACTGTGTGAAATAATTTGTGTAACTCAATATTTTCTTTTGTTTTAGTTAATTTTTGAGCGGCTCCAAACCTGTAAAAATGCAAAACAAAAAGAAGTTTTGAAGAAAATGATTGAAGATCTGGCTTCAAAGATCACAACATTGCAGAATGAACTAAAATTGGTTTTCCAAAAGGAAAAATCCAATTCCCAGAAGAGCGTGGTAATGAATTTTTACCTAGAAACTTTATTTAATTGAATCAGTCATTTTGAAAAGGAGTCATCTCCATTTAAAAAATTTTTTCTTGAGAAGCAAAAAACTGTAGCTCACCTTAATGTATTATTAGTTAGACTAAATTTAGTATTTATTATATTTATAAGGCATCAATCCTGATTCAAATATATAATTTAATATTTTCTGAAACTTGGGGGGGGGGGGGGGAGGGATCAGTTTTTGAAAAGTGGAGATGACTCCTTTTCAAAATGACCAGTTCAATTTAAGTCAAATTGCAATTCCCCCCCCCATCTATTATTTTTTTATCCATGAATTTTATATCCATGGATCCAAGACTTTTGTACAATGCAAATTTCACTGATTAAAAATATATGATCTTGGTATTACATTTTATTTCCTTAAAGAATTATTGCTTATGTTTAAATCCTTTGGAGCATTCTGTTAAAAATTATAGGTACTTTGATGTAGGATGAAATATTTTTTTTATAATTTATTTTAGTGCATGATTTATTTAACTTAAGTAAGTTATTTTACAGTCGAACCTCATTATAATGAACTTCAAGGGACCAAAGGTTTTGTTCACTTTATGTGGTGGTTCGAAATATATGAACCGTTAAGAAAAATGCTAGAGTTCACAAAATGTATAACTCATTAGTTTCAATGTGTATTCAATAATGATGTATTAAAGAAATGATAAAATCTATTAAAAATGATCATTAAGGAATAAAATCGATTACATTAAACTGACACAATACTAATTAAATTATGTACAATAGGAAAACGGCAGACCAAAATTTTTTTTCGTTATATCCGTGAGTTCGTTATATACTGGGTTCGCTATAACAGGGCTCGACTGTATACCCCTCATATCTCACTGTGGTCAGTGAGAAAATTATTTCTTTTTCATCCAACTGATAAAGCTTAGATAATTCTTTTAATAAATTTTTAAATTTTCATCTCATCTGTTGTCTATATTGTGGATTTTATGGAATATAGATTACTTGCACCACTTTTTCTTTAAAAAAAAAATATGCTTCTTTATCATGGTGGCACCAAAATTGGAGTATTCTTATTGTTATACTTCAGAATTGCTTTCTGTTGTTAAACTAAGCTTTTTAACTATACAGTCGAACCCAGTTATAACGAACTTCACGGGATCAAAGGTTTTGTTCGCATTATCTGGTGATTCGCTATATCCGAACTGTTAAGAAAAATGCTATAACTCATTAATTGCAAATGTATAACAAATTTATCATTAATTGCAAATGTACATTAATTGCAAATGTCCACAAAATGTATAACTCATTAATTGCAATGTGTATTCAATAATGATGTATTAAAAATGATAAAATCTATTAAAAATGATCATTAATGAATTAAATTGACTAAAATCGATTACATTAAACAGACACAATACTTATTAAATTATGTACAATAGGAAAACGACAGGACCAATATTTTTGTTCATTATATCTGTTAGTTCGTTATATACCGTGTTTGCTATAATGGGGTTCGACTGTATTGAAGCAAATATGTGTACAGTAGAATCTCGATCTATTGTTTTTCAAGGGAACGACTGAACTGAACAATAAATGCGGGAACATAACAAAGCAATATGATCGTTGGGACTAGGAAAATAAATGACATATACGGGAAAACAATGATTCGGGGAACAATCGATCGAGATTCCACTGTATATATTTTCCAAACTGGCAGGTACTTTGTCCTGAGGATAATTTTTCACTATTTGCTATTAGATTAAATAATATTCACTATAAGACTTTTTTATTCTGTGATTTAAGTATACTTTGTTCCCTTCCTTAGTTAGATGAGAAATTAATTTCCTTCCAGGCTGAAAGGAAAAAAGAATTGCTTGATGCAGAGATGGATCTGTACAAGACCTTAAATAAAAGTCAAAATGAAAGTGACACCTCTGTCTTATTAATGAAAGTGCATGAACTCAAAGAAAAGGTGAATTTTTGAAATGAAAATTTGTTTTTTAATGATTTAGTTTGAGATGTTGTTTCTTTTGCTTGTTTACCCTTTGAAGGATTTTCAAATATGACACTGTTACGATAATAATTTAACGATTGTATTACATGCAACACTTCAATGTGCATGCTCTTTAATTGATTGTGTGCTGAAATAAAGTGAAACATATAAATTATGATGGAAAATTGTAACTCATAGTTGAATACTAATTTTTAGCATATTTTCTTTTCCCTCCTTTTTCTTGACACAGTGTAATTCTTGGTTTTAGTTTTTAGCAGTTATATATGCTAGAGACAGAGAAAGGACTGAAATAAATGTGCTTGATTATAGTAAGACATAATGGACAAGTAATATTTTTGCCTGTTAGGGCATTTGTTAAATTTTATAAGAAATTGTTAAAATTTTAGAACTGAGGCACAACACTAAGCTTAATTCATGATTTATAATGCAAAACCTAATCTTCATTTTATCTAATATTTTTTAAAATGAACCTTATCATGATAAATACAGATGATTTCCAATTTTTTAAAAATGTTATGTATCAAAAGAAATGCTGTAGATAGTCACATATCCAACATTGGCCTTATATTGCCCAACAAGGAAATTGGAAGAATTCCAAAAGCAAAATTTCATCAAAATTTTTACTGGTGACTAAAAAAGTGCAGTTAATCCAGCCCTCTGATGTAAGAACTAAGTCATCCACAAATTGCTGGGCAAATTTAAATAGATTGAAACTGAAAATTTGCACGGAACACACTCTTATGTCCCCAGAGAAGTCACTTACACAAAGACTAGCTTCGCTACAGAGCACATTCAAATTAAATACAATGGTCAATGTATGCATTTAATGCAAAAAATATATATATTTATAGTAAATACAAAGGTCAATGTATGCAATTAATGCCAAAAAAAATTATAAAATAATGTAACAGATATTTTTATATACAAAATAATATGGAATAAAATATTCAAATTAAATACAATGGTCAATGTATGGAATTAATTAGTATGTTTAATATCTATAAAACATACTAATTTGAATTAAATTCTTTAAAAACTTCAATCTCAATTAGTCTAGTGGTTAAATTTTATCTTTTACCGTATTTCAATATTTTTTTTTGTCAATTTATTTCGTTGTTATGAACGTGATGCAAAATTAATTTAAAGTATCACAAAAAGAAAAGAAACCATGTGATCGGCATTTAAGAAATTAAATTCTAAAAATTAATCTTTAAAAATTCACCAAAAATCAGAAAATGGAGGTAAAGATTTGAAAAAGATTTCATTTTAAAGGAATTTTTATGATTTTTCTCATGATATAAATTTTATAACCCTCAAATTATTATTTTAAATGCAAACTTAAAAAAAGTTACAAAACAGCTTAAAAATTTAATTTTAAAAAATTAAGAATTTTTCAAAAATCTCTTAATGTACCTCTACACTATAAGAAGAATCACCATGCAAAATTTCAGCCCTTCAGGTCCAGCAGTTTGGTGTGTGCATTATCTGTTAGTCAGTCAGTTACGGAACTGTTTTATATACAGTGGAATCTCGATCTATCGTTTTTCAAGGGACTGATTGAAATGAACGATAAATGTGTGAAAACGATAGATACGGAAACATAACAAAGCAATATGATCATTGGGACTGGATAAAATGAACGACACATACGGAAAAACGATGGATCGAGATTCCACTGTGTATAGATCACTAGATCACTCAATCGCTCTTCAGTTGTTGGCCACAGATAATTCTTTAACATTTTCATTTCAGAAAATCTGCGTTCGGCTACTGATACAATGACAAGTAGTGTTAGCAGAATTGTTACAGCTTAACGACGTTTGGAAATAAGCATTCAAAATTTCTCATGATCTCAAATTCAGACGTTTATATAAAAAAAAAGGTCTTTAAATATTCACTTATATTTGAATATTTTTAATAAAGGGTAAAACCTAAGTCCATGCTGCAGGGTGCATTGTTTCAATCTTGTTTTCTTAACTGAAAAATACTATATATTGTACTTATGAAACAAGTTATTGTAAAAAAGAAATATACTATTTTAATTTCTTGAAGTGATATCCATATTAAAAGTTAAATTTGTGTTGTATATGCATTGAGAAGTATTAATGTAAAAATAAATATTTATTTTTCTTTAACTTCCATTCTAGGCTAAAGCATTTGGTGAAAAAACTGGACTGAAAATAAAGCGTCCACCACTTTCAAACAAATCTGTCATGAACTTTTCTAAATTATTGAAAACTGACAAACGTCCACGATCCCTTCTGGTCACGGGTATTGAAGACAAAGATTTTCTAGTAAACTTTTTGGTATGTGTGTATTTTATATAAATAATCTTCCTTGTTTACACATGTTGTAAATTTTGCTGTGTATAACTAAATGGCATTCTTGCTAAGATAATCCTTAAATGAGTAGTTATTTGTTAAATCTCAAAATCCTTAACCTTTACTTGCATACCAAAATGTTGTGCCCGAGATAGTCTCTGGGTAGATTTTTTTTTCTTGCATCTTATTGTCAAACCCGAATCTATCTCAGGACAAGTTGATTTGGGCTTTATTCAATAGATGGCAGCAATAGTATTCTATACCACATTTTGGGAGGTGAATGTTTGCTTTATTCAGTAGATGGCAGTTTATGTGCATTATTCTGTACTAAACATTTGATTTTTGCAATAATTAAAAAAAAATGACATTTTCTGTATCAAAATCATCAAAATAACTTGACAGTTAAAAGGTTAATGTCAAAATACATAGCTGCATGTGAGCTGAGAATTAGCCCTGACAACAATCTCTCTGCTTATAGCATAGATCGAGTTTATTTTTATTACTACAAGTTATTTGGAAGTTTCACAAAGCTGTTTATCAGAGAAACCTATGGTATATAGTTGCCAGTTCATTTTGTGAATGAATAGTTATTTTTTCCCTCAAAGCAGTTATTACCATATGATATTGGATTTAAGTCGTTTTTTAAGACCTTTAATTTTTTTGTTAGTACATTAATAAAATCATTTTAATAAATGTATAAAATAGCTGTTAATCTTATGTAAGTAATGTATGTTGTTACAACTGTGTAAGCTACAGGCCATTTGAGCTGATCATCTGAAATTTCTCAGATACTAAATTTGACACTGCCCCCAGTCTGGAGTAGTTTTTTCTTACATGCAAATGTAATTACCTTTTACATGATTATTAAATATTTTTCTTTCACAGCAAAAGTTTCCTGGTGTAGAAAAAATAAGTCCTGTATCAACAGGTTGTACAGTCACTTTAAATTGTCGGAAAGCTGCTGAAACGGTTAGTAACTAAAAATTTTCTCTTCATTCCTTTATTTTACATTGTATTTTCTGCCAGTACCAGAGATCAAACACTGGTCTTTGAATCTTGAGACACTCGTATCATAAACAATGATGCTCTTATTACTAGCAAGTTTGTAAATAAAGTTACATGTATATATATTTACTTGTAAACAAAAATAACCCTGAGAATAATAAAAAAAATAATTATCTTGTTTATTTTAATACTTTTTCTAGATGCTTCGAACGTTAAATGGATTTACATTAGGTGAAGAAAATTTATCTGTCTCATGGTTCCAGGATGAACAGCAATTAGTATCTGAAGATGTAAAAGATGCTAAAGAGAAAAATGTAAGTTAATAACTACTTCATTAATGCAATCTGATGTATTGAATCCTGGTGTTAACCCCTTCCTTATTGCTCCTGTCAAAATTACGGGGTGAGGTTTCGCCTTCTATTTCTCGTGCTTGTGATATATCTGGGCTGGAGTGTTTAAAAATACTGCACCAAAAAGATTAAAACAATCCATTTAATTTACCCTGAAAATTTTTTATTTCTTATTTTACATACCAGATGGCAGTGTTAGGAAAAAATAGCATGAATGCATTTTTCCTACCTATCTAGCCTTAGATGTTTACTTCGTGAGCTGTCATTAAAGCATTAACGTTTTGTTAATCCCATGACGTTATCTCAGCAAGTCGATGGAGTTTACAGCACAGTGACGTCATCTTGTCATCATCGTGTGACGTCGTTTTTCTAAAGTGCAATAAATTTGCATTATTTCGGAAATCCGGCAGGGTGCGTCGCAATCGGCCTTCTTAGATAAGTACTGTACAGTGAGCTACTTGTGTGAGACGGTGTGTGTTCTTCCAGTCGGTGCCCGGTGTTTGACAGTTAGCAGTATGCTGTGCATGCAACCCGCTCCATTTCTAAGAAGCCATTACTTGAGATGTTTACACTTCGACCAGGGTTCGACAGTGAACCGACGTGCCTGAGTTCAGTGCCTCTTCTAGCCGTAATTCCTAATGCTCGTGCAAGGTGTTATGCAGCATTGTTTTTTTTTTTAAGCTCGTCGCTCTTACTAACACCCAAGGGATTTGGGTCTCCTAAATGTGAGTTGCTTGAATTTTTACAATATCTCCTGTTAGAGCTAGAAGAAAAAAAAAACTTTATGTTCGTCTGTTTTAAAGACTTCACGAACTTTTCTTTTTAATTCTCAAGCAGTTGAACCTGTGTAAGGTTCCCTACAATCCTATATGTTTACAACAAGTATTTATGTGTTGAATTTTTTTATATTTTTGTTTTAATTCAACTTCCATATATATCTAAATAAACTTGTGTTATTTTTAAACTAGTTATTTGTTTTATGTATGTTTCGCTTCAGGCTTACACACCACACATTTTCAAAAAGGTTGTTTATCTTATTTATGTTGAATTTTTCCAGCTATCGTCAATATGTATTAAGGCAATAGACCGCCTTCCCTGTTATCTATAACGACTCTGCACTTTAAGCAAAAACTTTATTTTTATATCTTTATATTTATTTAAAGTTTTTAGGCATTTCTGCCCCAAACTATAACAGGCAGCACCAGACTATTTGTAATGTATAGTACAAATCGTGTATAAGAACATCCAGGGGACTTTAAAAACTGGTTCTTATAATCGATAATTTTTATATCCGATAGATAACTTAAAACTGCTGGAAATACCAAAATTTTTTTTTTCAATGCGGAGGCACTTGTCGCGAAGACATTTGCCTATAATTCACTGCAGTTTTGCTGGCCACTTTATGGGGGGGGTGCCATATAGGTGGACCAGCATTGCCCCATATGAAGGGATTGCACTAACGAAGGCATTTTAGTGGTGCTTCATCAGGATTCGATCCGAGCACCCTCAGCACCGAAAGCCAGCGCGCCGTACCACAAGGCCGCCACGACTCCGGAAATATCAAATTCATTGTCACATAATTTCTATTTTAACCTGAAACATGACGCTCAAAAAATGGTTAAAAGGTTCGTGTTTGAAACGCAACGTCCTATCCGGGGTCATTCTATAAAACAGGCCAGTTTCATCAGTGTTAAAGATTTCATGGTCTTAATAGCCTTCTCTTAGCATGGTCCAAACGGTTTTAAGTCAGTTATCAGAAACTCCTGGTGTCACGGCCTTCAATTCTTCACTGATTCTCCCAAACACAATGGAATACCTCTCAAGAAATCTCTGGATCCACGAAGTTGAACAAACAAAATCATATTTTTAAAAGAGATTTGTAAATTCATTTGCTTTCGCATGTAAAATCGGTCCGCTTAGGGGAATGTTGGCATTCTTTTGAATCTTAAACCATTGCAAAAGGGCTTCTGCTATGTCAGCATGTGGACTTTTTCGAAGTTTCTTAATATTCGTCCGATCTTTTTCAAATTCTTCTTTTAATTTTTCTCTATTCTTAAATATATTTGAAATTGTAGCATGACTAACCATTAATTCCTTGGCTAATGCTCCATTTTTTTCACCGTTTTCTAAACTGGAAATTCCGTTCACAATTAGCATGTTCTTATAAGCGATATATTTTCCCAGAAACAAATTAATTTTAAGTCGCTAAAAGCGATATGTTCTTATTAACGATGTTATTATAACCGGATTTTGTATCCATCATTACATTTGAGAATTGGCCAGGAACTAATAATTCTGTTCTTTTAAGCGATATGTTTTTATAACTGGTGTTCTTATAAGCAATTTTTACTGTAATTGGGGATTTTTTTTTAAAACTAGGTGTGGCAGATCAAGAAATAAATGGAATCCTCTGGAAAAAAATAGGCACTTTTATTACAGTTTTCTTGAAAATTATGTGACCATTAAGGGGTTAATTGAAGAAAAGAAATAGTGAACGTTAATTAACAAGCTGTTAATTAACGTTAATTAACAAAATAAAAGGGAAATGAGGCATATTAAATCAAATATTTGTGCAATGAAAACTTGCATGCAAATTGAGACTGTTTAAGGAGTTATTAAACTGTCTTACATATTTTTTATTTAAGGAAACATAGACACTAAGAAAAAAATAAGCAGAATTTAAATAAAGCTGTCCAGGGCTGGTAAAACTTATTTTTTGTACATGCCCCAAAATTTGAACAGCAATATTCCTTCGGGTACAGACCTGCCTGCTAGTTTGATAAAAGATTGTTCTTAATATATATTTGTACTAAGTTTACACAAGTATAATAATAACAGTAAATTATATAAAATAAGAAATTTTAATGTCGAAAATTAATGTCAGTCATTTATAAATGGAATTTTTTTTGGTAAATATTGGATAGCAAATATTTAATATTAGTCTGATATTTCGCTACTTGGAGAAAAAATACATCAGTTCGCTTATTTCTGAAATTGTTTCTTTAAGGTTATTTCTGAATGTAAAGATTCCCATGCATATACTAAAAATAAAGCCTTTTGATACAGTTATAGATAATTTTTTGAAGTAAATGAAAATTTCAGGTTTGGAACATATTTGTCACCCATGTCCATTAACTGCTTGATTTCAATAGTTTCTGGATCACTTCTAAAATTGACAAGCTCCTGTTTCTGTTTAGAACTGGATTGGAAACCTATTAATTGAATGTCAGGGTCTTCCAAATTTAACTTTATCAAAAAAAGGCAATCCGAGTGTGCAAGCAAAATTCTTTTGATCATCACCTCTAGCACATATGCTATAGGTTCGCCATCTACTGTCAAGGCTAAGAGATGTCTGTTGGATAATAGGAGAGAGACATCCTCTTAAAAAAGCTAGCTAAGTAGAATAATGTCAACATGTTCCAAACCAGTAAACTCGGAAAAATAGTTTAGGAGGGTTAGATTGTGCCACGAGTAGGAAAGTAATTATATGAAGATGATACTTCATGAAATACTTGATGAAATGTATATACACTCATGGACAAAAAAATTAGCGCACCAAGAAGGAGTCGTCAAAATGAAACGAAATTTTACATACGTAATGACTACTTTGATATAAGTAAATGATAAGAAAATCAAAGAAAAAGGATAATTTATTTCAGAGAAAAAGGCAAAAGAACGGAGGAGTTAATACTCCGTTGGACCCCCTCTAGCGCGAATGCACGATGCGATACGATCGGGCATTGAGTCATACAAGTTCTGTATGATGTCTTGAGACATTTCGTTCCATATTTGCTGTAACCTTGCCTCTAGTTCGTTCAAACTCGTGGGATGCCCAACTCGTCGTCCCAAATGATCCTAGATATGCTCGATTGGAGACAAATCTGGGGATTGGGCAGGCCAAGGAAGGGTAGTAACAGTGCAGAGACAGTCTTGTGACACCCTTGTCGTATGAGGCCGAGCATTGTCTTGTTGAAAATTGGCTCCTGGGGAGCCATTGCATGAGTGGCAACACATGTGGTTGCAGGATTTCATGAACATACTGCTGGGCTGTCATGGTGCCACGGACCAATACTAGGGGTGACCGTGTATTGTAGGCAATGGCACCCCATACCATCACACCAGCTGTGGGAGCGATGTGTCGCTGTACAGCAAAGGCAGGATTGAAGCGTTCACTACGGGCTCTCCACACACGAACACGATTGTCATCACTGCCGAGATTGAATCTGGATTCGTCGCTAAAGATGACCTGGTTCCATTCTGCTGCAGTCCAGTTTCCTTGTGCGCGGCAAAACTCCAAACGGAGGCGTCGATGGGTGGGCGTGAAGGGCAGCACACGTAATGAGCGCCGTGATACCAACTGTCCTTCAGCCAGGCGCCTTCATATGGTTTGAGAAGATACAGAGGCCCCTAGTGAAGGTGCTACCTGTGCCTGGATGGCGGCCGATGAAGCAGTTGGCTGTACGTGTGCATTTCTTACGATGTGGCGGTCTTTTCGAATACTGGTCTGTCGAGGGCTTCCTGAGCCTGGTCTTCGTGTACATGACATCTCTCGGGTCCACTGGTCCCAACACTTCCTCACAACACAATCAGAGCGGCCTAATTGACGAGCTACTCGCCTAGCTGACCACCCAGCTTCCATCATCCCGACGATTCTCCCCCTCTCAAACTGCGACAACTGCTTATATTGTCTTCGAACACGGCGTAATGGCATGTCTATCTCAGCTCAATGAGACAACTTAGATAAAAGAGTGGATGTTGCTCCAAGTGCAGTGAGAAATCCAGCCCAGAGTGTAAATGTGTATAGTGGCTAATGGAGAACATTTTCAGCAACATAAAGTATCCTGAAGATAGGGAAGTGTCTCAGTTTCTTTCTTCCACTCTTTATGACATGACAATTTTCGAAATCGTGACCAAACAAATGTTCATTTTCTACATTCTCTTTAAAGTATTGATGTGCACAAGGTGTCTTATCTTACTAAATTGATGATGCTGAACAACTTTGTAATTGACTTTGTTCCCATATCTCGTACCGTTTTTGAGATAAAAACGCTAATTCCAAAATTTGCCAATAGATGGCGTTGAAAGTTGTCTCATTGAGTAGTGCATAGCCTTTTTACTATACTTAGACACCAACTTTATGGCCTAAGCTGTCACCGTTTAGAAGTTAAGGGTGGTGTAATGGATATAGGTGGGAACCCTGTAGACTCTTGAGTTAACAATTGGTTATTTTAGCTTCATATTTGTTTGAGCTCAGTATAGGAGTATTGTATTGTATGTTAATAGACACTTTTTCCACTCATCCTTTAGTTGTCTACTCTTGTATGGTGATAGTTTGAGTTAAAAAATCTCAATTTCTTACAACACAATTTCAGTAGCATCGTCTTTTAGTGAGGTTCAAAGTATAGATGTGTTTACTGGGCATTTCACTTTTTATTTTAAGTGTATGAAAAAATGTTTAAGTGATTAAGTTATGTTCACTCTTCCCCTTTCCTTAATTTTATAGGATAGCCTACCTTTTGTTGATGGAGATGAGGATGAAGATGAAGAAGAAGATAGTGAAAGCCGGTCTTGGAGGCGGTGATTTTGGCCCGTTTTTTAGACACAGCTGTTCTTAGATTTGTAAAAAAATAAATCAATAATATACCAATTTATGTCTATTCCCAATTTTTTTCTTTTTTGTTCATACTCATATATGATAAAGAATTTGTAAATTTTAAATGTAAAGAGAAAAATAAATGCTTTTTTCTGATTAAGTTTGTGCCTGATTTTACACAGTATATTTAATACATCTGAAAATTAACCTGTAAGTTTAAGAGATTTCAAAGATTAAAATTAATTTGAGACTACCTAGGGAGATTAAGCAAGCTACTAAATGTACAGATCTGTAAAGAAAGTTTGTGTACATTACTAGGAGAACTCTATCTTCACTGTTTTAAAAATTTTCAAAATATTAAATTATGTTTATATATGATAAACATAATGATCTAATTCTTATGTGTATCATATAGAAACATAATAATTAGATCCTATAAACATATCTTGTTTAGCAATAAGAGCATGTGTCATTGAAGACATTTGAACATAATCTGTGAGAATTGTTGGTTGCTTTCAATATGAGTAATGTATAGGTGAACCAATACCACCCCCTGGTGCCACTTCAAATTTCACCAAGCACTCGCACCTTCTTCCATCCTCTTTGATCTTATAGAACTTTCTGGTCTACTGATTTAAGGCACCCATATCTGGCCTAGCCACGTATAAGCTTAATACATAAATGTAAATAAAATGCTAAGATTTTGAGAATACATATTTAAATTAGTTACTGAAAATTGCTCAATAGTAACAAAAGTATAACTTAAACTTGTTTTAAAATACTTAGGTTATGCATAGATGAATGAAGTATATTTTTAAAGTAAAAATATGTCTCGAAATACATGAAGATAGCTGAAAAATCATTAAATTTTTAGACTTGTTTTTAACTATTCACACACATATGATCATTGACACATACGAGTTGGGATGGAGCTCCACTGGTGTCTACCAGTGGGGCTCTGTACTTTCTTCATTTCTGTTAACCTTTTTATTCTCCTTTCACAATTTTTTTAATAATCTTTTTTTATTGATTGTTTTTTAAGTCATTGATTGAACCCTTTAGAATTGTGAGAGTTTTTCGAATTTCTCACTTTCTGTTGTTGACGATTTACAAGATTGTCGCAAATTTTGTTTATTCGTGAAGGACCGAAAGACTGAATTGTGTTTCTGGGAGGATAGTAGAGCTGACGTTAATATTATTCCTGCTACATCTCAAAACATTTCATCTAATTATGAACTATAAGCCGTGAATAAGGCTGAAATTGAAATCTATAGTGTTAAAGTTTAAACACTAAATTGAGGACTTTTTCATAATTTTCAATGGCTCTTTTTAACATCAAAAATTGACTAAGGCTTCTTAGATACCGATTTTCTAAATAAGTTTAATTTATATCGCTCCAAGTTGTAACATTTTAGGACACGTAACTTCGTTATTGATGAAAGAGTGGGTAGTGGCTCTGCAGTGCTACCACAATTACAATACTTAGTAGCACAGTTGTCATGGCTTCTCTTGCAAACGATTTAGAAATAATTTGTTTTAACATTTAAAGCCGAAAGTTACCATGGTAACTAAGAAATTTTTTTGTGGCAACAAATAAAAGGTCAATCTATGGAATCTATGAAAAGCAGGGTAGTAGGAAATTTGTTTTCTTTGCACTCCTAATGGACCTGAAAGATTTAAAAAAGATATATAAATGAATTATTTATATCGTTGTGTTTTACCGTACGCTTATTTATTTGGAAGAGATATTGCAGGAGAAAACAACCACTAACAAATTTATTCTAAGTAGGTATATTTTAACCCTTTCGTCGGCTCATCTGTCTTTATACTGTTCCCCAGCTCATCGGTCTCACAGACCGCCACGCTATAAAATTAGGATATTTTCCTATTTTTATAAGTTTTTCGCGGTTATAAGTCAATGCAAAACTACTGCCACCTCTCATTCTTGAAAAGGGTAAATAAAAAAAGATTATTCAACAAAAATTTCATAATCCGATTGCTCAATCTGTGATAGTGCGAGAGAGACAAAATGTCTGGTTCGTTGTGAAACAGGAGGAATTCTTCCAGCCATGCTAGCTACAACAATAAAACAAAGATCTTGGAAATAGAATGCATGCAGACTGACAGATAATTAGTACGGTTCAAGGCTTATCGGTCATACAGAAAAATTTAAATCAGTTGATGGCTCATCGCTCCAAAAGACGACTATGTTTTATAAAGATTAAGTTTACCGACAAGCTACGAGCGGCCGAATATCTCCGATGTGTTGTTGTACTTGAAGGTCAGGACCCGACTAAAGAACTCACAAACCCCCAACAGTCTGGTCACCACCCCACGTTTCAGAACAGGTGCAACAGCGGTCTCCTAGACCGATGAGCCGCCGGCGCCGTAAGGGTTAAAAATTGCTGAGCTTGAGAGAATGAGCCCAGATTATGTTTTTTGACCTTACTTTATTCCTGTTCTCGACAGTAGATGAGGGTTTTATCGAGTCGATAAATTTATCAATATTTTACGAACTTTTAACTCTTGAAAGTACATCGCAGTAGCATAAACCATGTGCCTCCTCCATGCCTTTATTTTAGTATCTGATATCTAAGGAAAAAGTAGATGGCAGCACTACCGCTCAAGAACGATAAGTCAGAATTTTCATGTTACGATCATCGGAATAGTGTTTACATTATCGAATTTACTTAACTTTTACTCTATGTTTTAATCTTAAAAAAAATGTCACGTTTGCCTAAGTGATAGTGGACACTTCACCGAAGATTTATGTGTTTCAGGGTCCAGGAAGCCGCAACCAGAATGTGGGAGGTGGGAAAAAAGAGTCCCTATTTTTGTTTGTCAGTGGAGAAAAGTGAAATAGGACCAGACGGGTAAAGATGCCCCTGGGTCAAGCTAATAGGACAGTATTGTGCTAAAGCGTTTAAGGGGAAACTATTATGTTATGTGTAACAAAGAAAGGGATGAATTTTAAGACTGTATTCCATCCCATCTTATCAATCTTTCTTTTTTTAAAAAAGAATGAACTTCGTGCCTTTTGAGGGTTTAAGTGGCTCTTTTGGAAAAATTAAAGGAAAGCGAAGAGTGTAAACTGATTCTTATAACCATTGATCACTATAAGCGGTGGTTACGGTGTATTTAACCTCTTCATTACCTCGGTCCACATTTGTGGACCTTCGCTTCTTAGATTCTAAAAACATGCCATGAGAAAATTTGTAGTTCTAACCTCGCTGTTACATACGTGGATGTTCACGCTTTCTGGCAATTCTAATGTTGCAGTTGTACGGCGCAGTTGTACGGCTGCAGTTGTACGGCGTTTGGGAAGAATTTCACATTACAGAAGTGATTTTCCAAAAATGGCGTCATCTCAGAGTGCACGAAACGTAAGTAATTTTCATTATTGTATAATTTAGTTATTCACAAAATAATTTTATTTCTTTAAACTTATTAGTTCTATCATCTGTATGAACATTTTTATTTTATATTAACCTAATATTAAAATCTAATATAGTCAAGAATATGCAAGTACACGTGTGTGTATCTTCGTACGTATTGCTAAATTGTGACTGTAATAGTGATCATGTGAAATCCCATTGTACTATGAGTATTAATTTTATATCTATTTAGTAATATTTTTATGGGTATTTCAGTTAAGTGATTAATGTTTAGGTACATCTAATACCTATCTTTCTGGATTTTTTTTTCATAATTTTGAAATTTTACCCCCAAAATTAGATAATTAAAAAAAAATAATGTTAGCTAATTTTCAATATATTTAGATATTTTGCATGGTTTGCATAACTGAAATAGTTATGAAACTAAAATTTAATGTAATATTTGAATAATATTTATAATAGCATATAATTTAAAAAAATTTTTGTTAGCTAATTTTGTAATGTTATATAATTTTTAGGAATACTGACTCAAGAGGAAATTGAAAATATTTTGCAGCAGAGTGACTTATCAGACATATCTAGTGATAGTGATGATGGTTGGCCCATTTCTAAAAAAACGACTATCAATGCGTCTGATATAGCTCTATCATGAGATAGCGATGATAGATCTACGGCAATTTGTGCCTAATAAACCTAATCCTCTTGGATTTAAAAATTTTGTTTTACCTGCAGTAGATGGCTTAGTTTTAGATTTTATTATCTACGATGGTAAACGATGTGTTCCTGTCGAAGATATGAGTAATTTGGGTGTAGGTGGTGGCATTGTTAAGCGTCTTTCTGAAGCTATTCCTCAAGATTCTACACATATAATTTATACCGATAGGTATTTTACTGGAATTAAATGTGCAGAATATCTTCTTGAACATAATATTTTCTTGACTGGAACTGTGAGGAATAATAAAATTGGAATCGCTCAACAGAAATTGAGAAGTGATAAAGAAATCAAGAAAGGTGCGTGGGCTGAATTAATTTGGGATGATGAAAAATGTGTGTGTTGAAATGGAAGGACAATAAAAGTGTCACACTTTTATCAACATGTGTAGGAAGTGAACCAGAATCAAGCTGTCGTAGATGGTCTAAAGAAGAGAAGAAAAAAGTTAGGATACCTCAACCTGCCATAGTTCGTTCCTCCAATACTTCTATGGGTGGTACAGATCTTTGTGATAGGTACTTAGACTATTATCGATGCACAGTTAGAACAAAAAAATGGCCAATCCGTGTATTTACTCATTTTGTAGATCTAGCAATCTCCAATTGTTGGATTCATTATGTACTCTATCATAAAGCAAATAAATTGACACATATGTCCCTTTTGAAATACAGAATGCATATTGCATTAGCACTTATAAAATATGAAGGAAACAAAAAATGTTGTTGCACCTCGAGGAAGACCTAGGATTTCTTCCTCAAGCTCAGAAGAGGATGATATTACAAGAAAACAACGCAAAATTATAAATCAACCCTTGAAAGCAATACGTCTTGATAATGTGGGACATTTTCCAAGATATATGGACGATAAGAACGCTTCAAAATGTCGTTTAGCAGGATACAAATCGAGAACAAGAGTTATGTGTATTAAATGCAAAATGTACTTATGTATCCTAAAGAACAATTGCTTTGAGAAATACCACACACAATAAGACATTTTATTTGCTAATGTATAAATGTTTAAAAACACAAAAAACATTGTGTGCGTATTTTAGCAACACGAAATAAGCCATAAACTGTGCATTTGAATTTTTTGTCATAGTGTAATATGTCAATAATAATTAGTTGTACTTTTTCATTTGAAATATTAAAGCATTGTACTTAGATAAAAATTCAGATTTTTTTAAAATTTGATTTTCTTTCTAAACAATTATTAAATACATTCATTATTATACTTAAATTAACTATAATACAATAATATGTATATTTGTACCTGATTTAGATACTATTTATCATTTGGAATATTTAAGTATTTTTACTTTGTTAAAACCTGAGGTACACATAAGTGTACCTAAAATTATTGGCCCCCTAACAGTAAAATTTATGTTTTCTCTATTTTATTATGACTTATGAAGATAAAACAGAAATTTGGAACTGTTAAATATTTTTTTGAAATAATCTTTTATACTTCAGTAGTGAAGAGGATATATATATATATATATATATATATATATATATATATATATATATATATATATATATATATATATATATATATATATATATATATATATACATATATATACATACATATATATATATATATATATATATATATATATATATATATATATATATATATATATATATATATACATATATATACATATATATATATATATATATATATATATATATATATATATATATATATATATATATATATATATATATATATATACTGCAATGATGTCATCTCTATGTAGTGTTTCAGTCATATAACTCAATTTTCCTAAGAAATTTATGAAATACATAAAGCAAATTTTTGTTAATTTTACATCTTTAGAAAAATGTAAAAAATTCTTTAATTTAAAATCTTTCTCGTAATTTATATTACCTTAGAATTAAATAGTACAGTTCAAAATATATTGTTTTATAGTACGATTCATTTCACGTACAATTATTTTGAGTCAGAGGGCGAAAAAAAAGAGGTCTGTGTTCGACTATCTTGGCTGGGCTATCCAATGCCGCCTATTCACAGGCGCTATCCCACTACTGCACGGTGCGGGAGCTTTTGCCTGCTGCGTTTCCGCCCTGGGCCGGTGTGCTCCGCCTTAGACGACCTGGTGATGCCAGGCTCCCCCGGTTCCACCATATCGACATCGTGCTTAGCGCGGACGCCTGATCGACATAGAGCGGTAGAGGACAGAACTCCCAACCTCACGCCGTCCAACAGCCCAAGCCTCCAGGTAGCTGGATTACAGGAACGCGCCACCATTCCCGGCGATGATTTTGGTTTTGGTTTACAATATATTCCTTGTTTTAAAGCAATGGTATTTGGGTTTATGTTCCATCATCAATTCTTTTGTTGATTTTACTTTTTCTTCTGAATAAGGAGTCGGGAAAGAAAGTTAAAATATTCAATATTTAATTGAATATCTGTGGAAAAAATATCGGATACAAGCGAGTCAAATGGACGCTTACTGCCATCTATTAGCGTATCATACAACTAATTTCTAACCACGTATAACTAGTCGCTTGAGTCTCACATCATATAAAAATGATAATAGTATGTTTGCAATATAATCCTTGTTTTAAAGCAATGGTATTCGGGTTTGCGTTCCATCCTAAATTCTTTTGTTGATTTTTGTTTTTTTTCTGATTTAGGAATCGGGAAAGAAAGTTAAAATATCCAATATTTAAGTGAATATCTGTGGAAAAAATATCGGATACGAGCGAGTCAAATGGACGCTTACTGCCATCTATTAGCATAACATACAACTAATTTCTAACCACGTTTAACTAGTCGCCGAGAAACATTCTCATCGCATATAAAAATGATCAGTGGCGCACCCAGAGAGGGAGAGGGGAAAGGGGCCCTGACCCCCCTCAAAGAAATAGAAATTGCATTATGAATATTGATTTTGCATTATAAATATTTTTATCCGTTCATCTCGCCCCCCCCCCTCCTCTCTCCCAAGAAAAAAATCCTGGCCGCCACTGAAAATGATATTCTCTTATGAAATATAAATGATTCCTTCTTGTAAGAGTAATATTTTTTTAAATGAACCACAGGAAAAAAAAATATTTCAATACCTTTTTAAAATTATTCCTGCTAAACTATGAGTAATGTATTGAAAGTTCTGAAACAATTCCTTACTTCAATATGTTTCTTCGTTAGATGGACGTTATTGATAAAATAAAAGCAAAAATTTAAAAAACCATACGGTTAAAAAATTATCACTCTACGCAATAAAAAATCTCAATAATACAAGGTGCGCCCATAAAGTGACAGGACAGATTAAAAGATCAAACGATAAAATAAAAAAGTGAAAGAATAATCACCTGGCTAGAAAGAGTGACATCTCAACTCTTGTTAAAGCCAATTTAAACTGGTTATTTAGTTGTTTGCATATCAAAACGCCGTAGTAATTTTCATTTACTTAGAAGGCATTGTACAAAAACATTTGCTTCGGAATGGAACAACGTTGTAACTAAATTTTGTTACAAATTCGGTAAATCTGCTACCGAAACTTTAGAGATGGTTCGAACAGTATATAGTGATGCATCGTTATCAAGAACACAAGTGTATGAGTGGTATAAATGCTTTAAATGTGGGCGAGAAAGCATTGAAGATGAACCAAAGACCGGGCCTTCAACTTCAAAGAACGAGGAATATGTGGAGAAAATTCGTTCTTTGGTAAAAGCTGATAGACGTGTAACAACTCAGCAACTTTCAGACATGCTTGGGATAAGCAAAGAAAGCAGTAGATTAATTTTAATTGAAAATCTGAAAATGAAAAAAGTTTGTGCTCGGTTTGTGACTCAAATTTTGACAGAACAGCAAAAAGAAGACAGAAAAGCTTGCTGACTACTGCGCAACAGGGCAACAATTTCTTAAAGTGTATTATAGCAGGAATTGAGACCTGATGTCTACAATACGACCCAGAAACAAAAAGACAAAAGGGCACAGTGGAAAGGACCGTCTTCTTCCATACAAAGAAAAGCACAGATGTCAAAATCAAAGACTAAGGTGATGCTGATTGCATTTTTGGATTACAAAGGACTTATTCACCACGAATTTGTTCCTGGAAATCAAGCAATTAATCAGTATTTTTACAAGGAGGTGCTTTTTCAATTAAGAAACAGGATAAGGCAAGTCAGGAAGGAACTGTTTGATTCTGGGCAATGGTTTCTTTTACACGATAATGCTAGGCCCCATACAGCAATTTCTGTGAAATAATATCTTGCCAAACATTCAATTACAGTGATAAATCATCCACCATATCACTGTAATTGAATGCTTGGCAAGATTTTCTCCCGACTTATCGCCAACTGATATTTTCCTTTTTCCGAAGCTTAAGATGGCCATGAAAGGACAGAGATTTGAAAACGTCTCGGATATTAAATCAAATGTTTCACGTATTTTGCGAACGGTTAGTTTCAACACCTATAAACAGTATTCCGATGACTTGAAGAAACGTTGGAAAATTGTATAGACTCCTTTGGCGATTATTTTGAAGGAGATAAATTTATTTGAAGGTGAGTAATATTTTTCTTTTTTATAAAAAAATGTCCAGTTACTTTATGGGCGCACCTTGTAAATTTAATGAAGTTATGGAGTTAGTGAGTGAATAATTTTAGTGCTAGTATTTATGAATCTGTGTCGGTATTATCAAAAGTGTTTAAAGTCGTGGATTTAAATATTTGCTAAATTAGGGAGATTAGCTAAAATTTTGAACAATGGAGGATTAAGATTCTGTCGACAAGCGTCCCGGGCATCCACCATCCAAGATCGAGGAAAACAACAACAACAAAATTAATATACAGACAAAATACATATAACATTCATACATGTTACATAAATACATATAACATTCCTCCATTCAATGTCACTACTAGACAATAAACATGCCCGTTTACTGTTGTTTTTCGGTGGTGAAAAATCCCTCTCGTCACTGGAAATATTGAGTGGTGATATATCTACAAGCGTATCTCGAATAAAATGAACATCTTGTGTTTCTTTTGTTTCACAGGTTTTGATTGCAAACACGGTTATCAGACACTGTGTTTTATTTTTGTCAGTTCTTTATAGGATTCTTCATGACAAGCCATAATCATTTTTAAATCGCGTTAAAATGGCACAAATCGTTCGACATTGTCATTATTTGTAAGAAAATTATTTCCGAAATTATTGGCTAAATGGAGGCCTTCTAGAATTGTACTTTCAGGTAGTAGAACCACATCTACATCATCAATACTATAAACTAGAATCATCTCCTTTATTTGAAATGCTCTCTAAAATTTGGTCTTCATTAAGAGTATCGTCAGTTGTAAATTCTGCAGTATCTTCAATTCTTAATTCTTCAAAGCCCTCTCTGCCAATCTTATGTGAAAAAGTGATGATATCAGAATGTAATTCGTTCGCATTTATATTAGTTACAAGATTTTTAGGCTTTACGCATTCTGACAAGTGATCTCCAGCATGCATTCAGGGTGGATGGATTTTTGCATTTGTCTCATTGTGTGGTGATCGCTCTTCATCGCACAATGAGACAAAGACCCCTGAAGGAAACGTTCCAGGAATCAGGAGATGGACCACAAAGGTATTTACAAAAAATATATATAAAACAAAGAAAATTCGTCACAACATGGGGGACATCTCCGATAACATTGCACGCAATATAAGCTATAGTGAAACACAATATATAAAAATTCTTCTCAGATTTAAAAAAAAATAATCTAAGGGCAAGTTGAGCCTCCCCTGAGCATTGGGGGAGGAAGAAGGCTGACTATAAAATGTTCAAAATGACCGAGAATAGTGTCGAATCCGAAGTTTTCGGGTTCACTGCGACAAATAGGGACACTCCCGATACCGTTTAATCGCAAGTTCAGCCTCAAATCAGCATTGGGGGGGGGGGGAACAAAATGTCCAAAATGACCGAGAGTAGTGTCGAATCAATATTTTTTGAGGTCGCAGAGATCAATAAGGACGCTCCTGATGCCATGTGAGAGTTCACCCCCCCCCCATCAGAAATGGGGGGGGGAAGAATGGTGAATATAAAATGTCCAAAACCGAGAGTAGTATGGAATCCATAATTTTGGGGGTTGTTGTGAGGATTAGTGATACTCCTGATGCCGTTTAAGTGCAAGTTTTGCCTCCATCAGCATAGGGGAGGAGGGGGAAGAAGGAGGTCAAAAATAAAATGTCCAACATGACCGAGAGTAAAGTCGAATCCATAGTTTTTGGAGTCACTGCCAGGAATATAGGAAACTAAAAATGTTGTTTATAATCAAATTTTGAGTTAAATTAATAATAGAGGGAATTTGTAGTTTTACTTTATCATTTGTATGCTGTATTTACTTTTAAATACCTCTAAAGTAAATTACTTAGATTTTACACTATAGGTAGAATCCATTCCTTTTCCTGTGTAATAAAAAACTTGAGATAAATAAATTACACGGGCAACGCTGGGCAAACAGCTGGTATCTATCTACGTATCTACAGTGGCTCCCAAAAGGGTTCGTACACTTACGATTTTCAATGAAATAGGGGTCTATCCATTGATTAAAATGAATATTTCAGAATGGGTATTTAATAATAAGATCTATAATCTATTCTTAACAAAACTACATGAAATATTTTGAAAACATAGTAAAATTTTATTTTTAAGAAACCAATAATCCAAAAGTAACAAAAACTTTATCTCACAAAAGTCATCGTACATTTGTAAAAAATCTCTATATATTAGTAAATATTCTAATTTTTCGTTAAATTAATATTTAGTAGGATATCTTTTAGCATCCACAACAGCTTTTAAACGTCTGGGAATAGATTGCTTTAGTTCTTTTGTAATTTTTGCATCAATGTTCATTCATTCTTCCATCATAATTGTTTTTAGATCGCTTATCGTGTGAATGTCGTGTTTTCGTACACGAAGCTCCAGTTCTCTCCAAATATGTTCTATTGGGTTTAAATCTGGCGATTGAGGTGGTGTTTTCAAAACTTGTGGACAATTATAGAGACACCAGATGCGAACGTTGAGAGCCGTGTGCTTAGGATCGTTATCTTGATAAAAAACAAAGTTGTTTCCAATACCCAAATTTTGAGCTGATAATTTTAAATTGTCTCTTAAAATATTTATAAAAACAGCATGATTCATTATGCCAGCAATAAATACCAAATTTCCTAGTCCTGATGCTGACATGCACCCCCACACAAGGATACCTCCACCGCCATGCTTAACTGTTCCTACTAAGTTCTTGGGATTAAGTTCCTCATTTTTTTCTTCTCCATACAATTATACGCCCATCAGCACCAAAAATGTTCATCGGCAAATAAGACATTATTCCAATAGGTTTGGGGCTTATTTATCATTGATAGTGCGCAGGGAAGCTTAAACTTTCCGTTTTTCTCACTCACAAAACATTTTCTATGGGCAGAACGCCCATGTAATCCAGCTGTTCTGAGAACTCGTCATAAAATTTCAGGTGAAATTCAAGTAGAAAATGTTTCACTGAATTCTGCAGAAACTTTTACAGCACTCAATCGTGAATTTTTCACAAATTTTCTAATTATAAATCTCTGATCACGTTTTGTTAACTTTGCCGGACGGCCTTTTCTTACCTTGTTTTCGATCTGATTTTCTTCTTTAAAGCGTTTTTTCACATACTGCACAGTAGAATGGGATAAATTAAGTAATTTAGCAATATTCCGCACTGATTTACCACTACTATGATGAAAAATAATCAATTTTAGAATGCCGTTTGTTGTTTCTTTACGACTACGAGCCATTTTTAAATAATAAATATAATATTACGGAGTAGGCAAGCAAAAATTAATGTCAAACGATATTTTAAATGCCACCACAATTCAAAAATAAAAATAAAGCGCCAGACGATAATTTTAATTATGAATTTATCCGAAAATATTTCAGTGTACGATGACTTTTGTGAGATAAAGTTTTTGTTACTTTTTGATTACTGGTTTCTTATAGATCTTATTATTAAATACCCATTCTGAAATATTCCTTTTAATTAATGGATAGACCCCTATTTAATTGAAATTCGTAAGTGTACGAACACTTTTGGGAGCCACTGTATATAAAACAATTCTGTAACTGACTGACTCACTGACTGACATACAACGCACAGACCAAACCGCTGGACCTAAAGGGCTGAAATTTTGTATGGCGATTCTTCTTATAATGTAGGGGTGCACTAAGAAAGATTTTTGAAAAATTCTTAAATTTTTTTAAATTAAATTTTTAAGCTGTTTTAGAAACTTTTTTTAGTTTGCATTTAAAATAATAATTTGAAGGTTATAAAAGTTATATCACGAGAAAGATCATAAAAATTCCTTTAAAATGAAATCTCTTTCGAATCTTTACCTCCATTTTCTGATTTTTGGTGAATTTTTAAAGATTAATTTTAAGAATTTAATTTATTAAATGCTGATCACGTGATTTCTTTTTCTGGTACTTTAAATAAATTAATCGTCACGTGCTTAGTAACAAAATAGACAAAAAAAAATTTTTTTTCTTGCTAATGCGGCAAACGATTCGACAATATCCAAAAAAATATTAACATACGGTAAAAGAAATGTTCCTAAAACTGTACTATATTAACTGTACTATATTCTTTAGTATGTCCTATTAGATTTAATTTTAATATTTTCTTCTACATTATTTTGTCTATAAAAATATCCGTTACGATTTTTTTGTAAATACTTTTTTTTATATCAATTGTATACATTGATCGTCGTATTTATTTTAAAATATATATAATACATATATTTATTTTTTGGCATTAATGGCATACATTGACCGTTGTATTTAATTTGAATGTACTCCGTAGTGAAGTGCGGGTTTTCAGCTAGTATATATATATATATACGCTTCCTGCAAGCCAACTGGACATCTTTACGTGTCAGCTTCGGAAACGACTTTCGAAAAACCCGGACAACTGGGAGTTCTTTTTTTTTCTTTCTCAGAATCTTTTTACATCAAAATTCCCTGATGATCAGTTCGAGTCTGATTACTCCCTCTCTCGATCTCCAGAGGTTGGAGCGCAACTGTCCCAAGGGGCGTCGCAAGCCACCTCCTTCTATGTAACAGTTCAAAACAGAGATCTAAATATTGGGATGTTGCAGATCCCGAGAAAGGGTTACATTACAATTTAGGACGGATTTCCTTTCTAAAAGAGAAACCAATATCATCCAAAGCCGACTAAACTGTCTTTTCATATCATCAAATTATGAATAACAGAACTATTCAAAATCCGACGGAGGGATAAGCTGAAAAACACTGTTAAACCTTGAGAATATATTCTTGTTACCAGCGATGCCACCCGCGAATTTTCAAGGAGGGTTTTAGTGACTGAATTGGACCGGGAATGACTTTCTCCTTGCTCGCCCACTTTATTGTCACTTTTCTTGACTGCAGACAACCGGCGAGGGTGCAAGTCACAGATCACGTGCATTGCACTGAAATATTTTATCAGAAAGATTCAAAGTATTTTTCAAGTACAGGGAAGTAGATGGTCAATATCCATAACTCATGCCCCCTTCATTTGCTTCCTCGTATCATAATATATGTTGACATTGAGCATCTACTGATATTGACCATCTGAGGACATTCAGAATAGTAAAACGTGAGTCTTAAAGCAGATAAATTTTATTTTTGGGCTATATGTAGATGAGGTTTAAAGTATTTAAATATACAACATTATTTACAAAATATATATTAATTTTTTTTCTTTTTTTACGAATAAAATGTTCTTTTGAAGTGATTTCTGAACTATCTCGTAGGACGCAAACTTGATCTTGATTCTCCTCTGATAGCTCTCTGTACTTGTTCCAGGTCTTTAGCTAGTGTTGAAGTTTCGCCGTCGATGGGATCTGGAAGAATCAGGTGGACGCTAGAATTAAAAATGATGAAAAATGTTTCTCCAGAAATGTTGCACTTCATATTTTTTTAAGTTTCAGATTGTTTGATGTTTTCTAATGAACATAAAAATTTAAAACTTGTAGGACTAAAAGCTGAAATTTTCTATGATGATTTAGACTGTTTGTTTCATTTACGTAATTTTAGATATAAAAAACATAATGAAATAAATCCTCACCCTACCCCAAAGAAAAAAACCCAGATCACAGCTCCTTAAAATCCTCAAAAATTAAGCGTGGCAACTAGTCTGTAGCTAACTAATGTAGTTCTTCGTCCGGCCGAGGATCATTAGGTGTGATTGCCTCTAGGAACAATTCACAAATACGAAAACCATTAAACTCTCTGATATTGATAGGTGAAATGACAGAATTTTCCAGAACTTCGTGGAAATGGGCTGTAAGAAGAAAGCAAGAATTAAGTGTTCAAGCCCACAGAAAGGATGCGAAAGCGAAACGCACGAAGCAAGGTGGGGCGAAAAGGTCTGAAATTGGAGTAGAATTAAGAAACGAAGGAATGAGATCAAGTGATTTGAAGAAAGCTGGCAAATAGAATATTGGGAGACACATTTATGTGCAAATATCTTTCCTCGTAGTTGACAAAGTAGGCAGGTCATTGATTAAAACTGAGCAATTAACAAAGCTAGTAAAGTTTTCCACAGAAAATTTAAATTGGATGACGAAATCTGTGGAGTATTTAGGAAACAAGCATTTCTTAATTTTTAACTTACTTTAAATGATCTTTCATGCTTCATGTCAAGTGTATGTCGAGACGTGTGTGTCAAGAACACGTTTAGTTTGTCCAACACAAGGAGAATTACAGTCCCTGCGAGGTATGCAATAAACGACCCCACTTATGAAATTGTGGTATGGGAGTTAGTTTACATGGGTGGAAAAGAAATTTATAAGCGGGTATAAATATAATTTTGAAATTAAAGAGAATGTTTCCACATAATTTCATAGAGGTGGGTTAAAGGTAAGACAACTATTTTTTCTTAATTTTGGGGCTTAATAAAAGGTAAAAGATTAGATTCACCTAGGGTCCAAATTACTGCAAACACCTTTTAACTCTATGGCGATGGCGGCGCAGATGGCTTATGCAGATGGCGGGTCAACTTGCCCAAAATCTGCATAAAATTATTTTGAACTCTTCGATCTACCGATAGATGGCATCAATTTATACCATTTTTAGACAAAAGAGACAAAACTATTTGTGTCTTCTATCCCTAGGTTCTCCCCTCTTTAGTACAATTCAATTACCGTAAAATCTCGAGTATAATACGCACTTTTTTTTCACATTTTAGACCACAAAAATGAGGGTGCGTACTGTACTCGCGTACAAAAAAAAAAAAATAGAAAGTAGTTTTAAACATTGGATAAACGAACGTACAGCAGCTGTGAGACATTGTCGCAACACGGGTGTGTGCGCATCTGCACTCCGTGATTCATCCACCCGTTTACTAAGCAGATATTCCTTTTAAACAAACGGAACTCCCAGTTCGTATCGTCAAGTGAGGATGATGATGGCGATATATATTACGACGGCAACAATAATTATGACATGGACGGAACAACAATAGATGAGCTGTATCCCTGTGAAAGTGATTAAGGCTGATAATTTGACAGTAATGTTTGTTTTGAATTGACAATTTAAGTTTCTTTTTTTCTACCGAAATTGACGTTTTCGTTTATTTTTATTACAAATTTTATTTATGTTAATAAATATTTGTGCAATTTTTAAATAAAATATTGGAAAGTTATGGGTGCGTATTATAGTCGAATTTTAATTTTTTCCGAAAATTTCGCGCAAAATCAAGCATGCATATTATACTCGGGTGCGTATTATAGCCGGGATTTTACGGCACTCACTTACGGCCATTAAAGTACGAAATTAATCTTCGCGGGGGAACTCCACAGTTAAGTTACTGAACTCTCGGATCTTAGACCTTCTCGATTCTTTCAAACCAGTTACCTTTCCCTTTCTGCCAAAGTTACAGTCCTACGCAAAAACTAATTTTGAGAACTTGACCCATAGAACACAGTTAACGTAAACTTTCCTGTTGGTCTGTTGCTTCAGTTGGGGATGGACCAAAGAGCTGAAGCCTCTGTTGATAACTACAGATTTAAGAAATTTCATTTTGGCTCCAAGAGAAGTCGATTCCGAGCATAAAGTTAAAGCCCGATACATTAAGGCTGCCGTGTACTAACCCTATTAGATTCGCTCACCTCAATGTTAACCTATGGAGAAAATGTGTCTACTATTGACAGCTACAAAAATGCCGATAATCCGATAAAAATGGTGTTTTCATATAACCTGAACTTTTCTGCACCTTACAACAGGATTCATTTTATAAATTTTGTCCACCAAAGGAATGGACGAGCGTTCAAAACACATTGTACCACATTTTTTCCATAGAAAATTAAAGTTTTTAAATATTATTTGCATTTTCTTAAAAAAACGAAAAATGTCCGAAGGTGTAAATTTTTTTTCTCTATTACGGAATACGATTTAAAAAAAAAATATCTTTTAATCGGCAGTTTTTGTTTAAAATCTTCAAGTCGGCAATTCTTGGACACATTTTCTCTGTAAGTTAATATTGAGGCGAGCGAATCTAATAGGGTTAGCACACAGCAACCTTAAGTGTGGAGGGCAGAATTTTATTTTATTTCATTTTATTTGATTGCTTGTTTTTAACTGGGAAATCATTGGAGTAAGCATCAGAAGGCGTAGGAAAAAAAAAGTAAGTTTTTAGAGACAAAAGTTTTGAAACTAGAATCATGTTTAGAAATCAACTGCTAGAGAGGAGAGATGGTTATTTACTTTAACTTCAAAAGAAAACTGATATGAAGATCGACAGAACTGACAAATGAAAAAGGAAGGTGACGGATCGAAGGGATTATCAACAAGAATGAATAGTCCATCAACATACTTCAACCAACATTTAAACTAAATTCATTGAAAGTGTTTTTCTTCAAAGTAACTATTGCTCTCAACGTGGCTAACCCCCTAGGCGCTAAGAATTATTTGATTGGCTTATTTTATATATATTGTCCACCTAAATCCCCAGACATTAACATTATTGAACATATCTGGGATGCCTTGCAACGTGCTGTTCAGAAGAGATCTCCACATCTTCGCAATCCTATGGATTTGTGGACTGCCCTGCAGGATTTATAGAGTGAATTGCCTCCAGGATACCTTCAGACTTTAGTCGAGTTTATGCCACATCGTGCTCCAGCAATTCAGCGTGCTCGTTGGGACCCTACTAGATGTTAAGCAGGTGTACCAGTTTTTTTTTTCTCTTTAGTGTATATATGTTGTGTGTGTGTGTGTGTGTGTGTGTGCGTTTGTTTGATTGTTTGTTTTTACCTTTTCTTTTATCTGCTGACTTTTTCTTTCCTTTGCTTTTCGGCATGAGCATCGACAACAAAGGCGGAAGTTTAGAACCAGGGGTTGTTGGAGTGGATTCTGGCGTGGATCCATCTTCGAACATTTCTTCGGCGTCGGAGGGTGAGTACTGGGGCGGAGATTTCGAGGCTCTGTTATCCACGGGCCTTGGAATTCCGCTACCCCAAGAATTACGCCTCCTGCGTCGGAGGCCGACTGGTTTCTTCTCTTCGCATTCGTCCTGGTTTTCGGAGATATCTCCGAGGCTGAAATCAAAGGAATGTACAATTGTATCAAGTTAACAGCGATATTCAAATGTTTGAGAGTTTAGGAAAATAAGAAAGAGTCGTGCTTTTCGCAATGAAGGAGTTTAATAAATAATTGCTTTAAAGTCTATTAAAAATATCTGACGTAATGTTACTTTTTTTTAGCTTGGATTCCTAGCGACTGATCATTTAGCATCACAGCTGAGCTCGCTGGAGCCAACGGAAATCTTTAATTATAGTACAGGTATACACATTACACACTCTCTCTCACACACACTGATATATATATATATATATATATATATATATATATATATATATATATATATATATATATATATATATATAAATACGTGACACGTTTCTAGACACAGTCCTTATTGTCCGTATCTGTTTAGTCTATCTTGATACAGTCTTGTGTGGTGGCCGAGAATGAAGACTCTTAAATTATTACCAAATACTTTATTCTTCAAACTTTAAACTCCACCAAGGCTCAATCGACATCATTTCGCCATTTTCCTCTTTCTCTCAGCTCGCAACACGTCATTTCAGCATTGCCTAATCCCCAGCTCTGCTATTTATTTTCAAAATCCCCGTAGCATTAAGATGACTATTATATAAAATCTCGCGTGATCTACTTACATAAGTTACCTTGAATTCCGAAGGTGGTTTGATTGATGCTTCCATCTATTTATTTTTCAATTAATTATTTAATTTCAATTAACTTAATTTCAAGTCGTGGTTGACTGACTGACACACACACACACACATATATATATATATATATAAGTTTGTATATGTGGTATATTATAAAACGTATTTAGACACTACACTAAATTAGCATTTTGCAGATACTGTAAAAAGGGATGTTCCTAACTTTTTGAAAAAAAGTGACAAAACCTACAACCACATTAGCGGAAGCATCGCGTTTTCTGCCCATATCATGCATGGAATGAAACTTAAGGAGGGTTAATTACAGTATACCGAAACGGCAGTATTGCAACCAAACCAAACATACCGAAATAACGGTAGGTAAGATCGTTGAAAGATTAAATAAGCCCAGGAAAAAAATTGTATATTTTGTGAACACAACTATCCCTTACGGCTCAATTGCTCTTCAGTTCTGAGGCAATTCTTCAAATCTAAGAATTTCGGCACCTCGATGCAATTTAAAACATCAGTGGTGGTATCGAGCTCAGAGTTCAAGACGTAATACACCAAGCTGAGTCCGAGCAGCCATTGAATTGAAAGAGCAAAGAATTTCAAAGCCTATATGTATGAAATTCCTAATTTTTTATATAATTATTTAATTCAAAGCCACATTAGTAGGTTTATTTTTTTGTTGAATCTTTTATCTATATTTACCCACGCCTAAATTAAATAATGAATATGAAAACACCCGAATTTTTTCTTTTATTAGAGACTGTAAAGATTCATTGCAACATATCCCGGATGTTTAGTGAATTTTTTGAAAGATTTGTCCTGAAGATGTCTTTTAGACTTTAAGGCATTTATAGTAATCCGACTTTAGAATTCGCCTTTGGAAAGTAAAAAAAAACATATTTCTTTAAAATTTATGACTTTAGAAAGCTAGAAAAATAACCGATGGTGCGTTCGACTAAGAGTTGTTTTCCCAGTATGCACAACATATATTTGTGGATAAAATAAAAAGTGACCAGCCGGAGCTCAGTACAAGCAAAGCAGCAAAGTAAACAGGCACTTTCCATGGAAATTTCTCAGGGACGAAATCGAAACTCTTTAGAACCTAATTAATCGCTTGGGGTCGTAAAAACCCTTTAGAAGAAACCATTTATAGTCATTATTCTTTTAAACCTTTCAAAAGCGAATGTTTGTAATCTTTTCTCCTTATATTAACTATAATGGATTGTGTCCCCGGAACACTATCGTGCTGATCGTCCCGGAAGATCCCTTGCTCTCATCTGCGACTAACCCACTCAGACGGCACTCTCTCATTTTTTCAGTGGCCATCTGATGCGTCTCACATACAACTGTGGTCGCAAGACTCATCCCGTATGCCTTATATGCCATTCAGACCAGGCCACCCAGCGCACATTCTCCAGTGCCTGGGGGTTGACTCTCGAAGACCTTTTTTCAGATCCTCTTTTGATAAATGATTTTGTGCGAGTGAATGAACTTGTAGATTTGGTCTAACTGGGGCTAGACGTGGAGATTAACAACAACAACCTATAATAGTTAAATTATTAGCTTCATAAATTGTTTAAAATCTAACACAGTTAATATGTCGTTAACCCCTTGGAATGTAGCCATTGCTTTTAGTAAACGTGTATAGATCTAAGAAATGTGATGTGTAATATCTAGGAAGTATGGGTCCCTAAAACTCGTCGCAAAGCGTTTAAAAATGAGTAAAATTGCAAATTTAACTAGTACTAAAGAAATGTGTTACCTTTTGCCCACTTTCCTTTTTGCTGGGGTCAGCTGTTGACTTTGCCGGCTTAGGTTCCTTCCATGAATGGCATTATGGGCGTTGTTTAGATTGTTCATGTGCTCGATCTACGCACAAGGGAAAAGAGAAACTTTTAACACATTCATAATGTTCCCCATATATATATATATATATATAAATTAGACAGGGCTGAAAAAATAAGTTTATTCACTCAAATAGGATCGTATTTTTAGAATCTGACTTACACGAATATTTTTGAATGCATAATCTAAAACTAGTATGCAATGGAAACGGGAGCACTCACGTAGAAGTTAAGAGGCCGACACTCTCTCCAAACGCAAATCTATTTATTGAAATCTTCGGATAAACTGTTTCGTTGGTTCTCTATACATACATACCGCAAAGTACAGTTTAAGCGAAATAAAATGTCAAACGAAAATTACTGAGTTAGGAATAAGCACGTATTTATTTATTATAATTCAAAATTGGAAGAGTTATTCAGCTGAGAATTTTCTTCCATCCTTACTTTTACCTCCTTCCAACCGAAAGAGGGCTCATTTCATCTCATTACATCACTCAGAAATTTCTCATTGTAAGTTTAAGCCGAGTACAGCTTTGAATGTAATTTGAAGAGTACAAAGGGAATAATTTGAGATTTTTGAATTCACAACGGATAGTAAAACTTGGGTGAAAAGAAAGGAATCCGCTGAAATTTCCGTCATATGTGTCACCCAAACTGTGAACCTGCTGATTTTTTTTCCGGAAATACTTTTCTTTTACATTCAGATCAAAAAAGCTTTAAAACTTATGGAAACGAACTGAATTTGCTGTTTATTTCTGAACTCATGTTTAGTGGGTCCTCCAGAGTAATCGGCTCTTTTTGTTTTGAAAGAAAGATAACTTCAAAATCTTTATTTCCCGAGATGAAACGGTGGAGAGTTACAATTACATAACGTCACGTGAATGCAAGAACTAGGTAACTCCAAAAAAATTATTTTTTAGATAGCTGGCTATTTATAGCTAGATTACATAAGAAGTGAATGCAATAACTAGAAAACCCACTTTGCTGCTAACCTAATGCCATCTGATAGCTAGTGTAATAATTAGACAAAGAGAACGACGAGTATTTTCTCACTGGAAGAAGTAAACATTTGAAATCTTTAAGGATTTGAAAAATCGAGCTACCTAGTTCTTGCATTCACGTGCAACAGTAACTGTCTTTAAGACAGTTACTGTTACAAAAATAAAGCACCGGCCTTACAAAAAGTATGAATTAAGAGCAGCGGTTAAAAGGGAGGAGAGCACTCACCTCTCCCTCGACGTCTATGATGGACCGCCAAGCCCCGTTTGTCCAGGTGTTGGAATCGATGAGGGAATCGGATGACCCGAGGACGGCCCTCGATGCCGTGATGCTGTCCGGTCGACGGGTCTGCCGTGCCGATCGGGTCCTGAAACGCGCATAAGGAGAACATTTGAAGAAAGGGGTCAAAATTTCTCTCTCTTTTGAAACTTAAAATCCAAGCAGGGAAAGGTTTTAGATACCTTCATAAATTTACCACGTTTTAATTCAAAATCTAAAATGGTAGGAAAATTCTAGTGAAAATCCAAATGAAACCTTAATAACCTTAGATATACCTTAACCCGACTGAAAATAAAGTAACTGTAAATTAAGCTAAATTCGAATACCAAAATCAAATTATACTTTCTTCCTCAGATGTAGAGTAGAAAAACGTCTACGACAGACAGAATGACCAATAGCCATGGTATAGAAATCTGCCTGCCTTACTATGTAATTGTTCTCTTACTCTGAGGAAAAAAGCTTTAAAAATTTTCAGGTATTTAAAGTAAATTACTTAGGTTTTACTGTCCCTTGTCTAAATGTTTGGTTCTTTTACGAACTGAGATATTGAGCTTTGAAGATTATTTTTTGCCTAAAATCTTTGGGAGGACAGAGCATCTCATTTCATGCTAGTTTTAAAAGATCATCACTACTAATGCTTACCAGGGTCATTTTCAAGCATTTAAACGATAACCCCAAAATCTGAAAAAAAGTTAAGTTTCTATACTTGGCGAGAAACTAAATTTTGTAAATGTTTGCCAAATGCATCTCAATATTTATCATTGACAAAGTTCATTAACCAGCTTTTCTTTTCAGCTATTATAGTCTTGATAGAATATCTAAAATGTAGTTCCCCTTCACTTTCAACTGCTGTTATATCTATTCCATATTTGTGTCGCAGTGTGGGCGACAGTTTTCGAAAATTGAACAGATGCAAGTTAGGCACAAGGTAATAGGAGAAGAAACAAAATGTGAAGGATCTTTTCATGGGACAATACCAGACAAGTGAACTTATGTGTATTCACCAAACAAGTATGAAAGTATTAGATTGAACAATATATTCAAAATACTTATGGACAATGATATTTTATTTTCTTCATTGAACAATATATTCAAAATACTCAAGGACAATGTTATTTTATTTTCTTCATACGAGTTAGCAATATAGTAGTTCAGAAACAATTGTGTATTATTGTATTGATATAATTTAGTAGTGGATACTTCAAAAACATTTATGTATGATTTTGTTAGATAGAAAATTGTCATTAATACACATTGCTATGTGTATTATACATAATGTAAAAGTGTGTTCCGTGCCATGCAAATTTACTTGGAAGGCGGCACATTATCGGCAAGTGTAACCGTATAAGGGTATGGTAAATATATTAAGATGAAATATTAAGAAATTATTATAGTTGATGCAATTACTGTGTTATTAATAGAATGCTCTACATGATGATAGCAAATTTACAAGTACTGTCATATACTGTGTGCAGTAATTTGGATACTATGGCCATATGCAGTGTTATAACAGATTTAAAAAACAGGAATAGATATGATGTGAAATTCGTGATGTCGAAGGCATTGTAAGCTCAGATGATGGGTCAATGGTTAGTGAGCAGCGTCGAGAGCAAGATGTTGGTTGGAGCACGATGTTGGTTGGAAGGTATGAGGAGATGCACGAGAAGCTGATATTCGGATAGAGGCAATAGTTGGAGGTTTTTTTGATATATATTTTATATTTTTTTGTTGTTGGAAAGGGGTGGATGTCGCAGTGTGGGCGACAGTTTTCGAAAATTGAACAGATGCAAGTTAGGCATAAGGTAATAGGAGAAGAAAAGTACTCAAGAACGGGAAGTAAATGGTGACCAGCTGCAGTTAACGAACTGCTTAGCTGTAACTAAAGACGAGCGATGTCAAGTTAAGAGAAATATGGACAGTAAAGGGTCACCAGCTGGGGATAATGAACTGGGAAAAGTGAAAATTGGAAGCCGAGAGGGGGCTAAGTTGAGATAGTGATGGATACACGCAGTTTTACGAGGTGGACTTCATTATGCAAACAGCAGGAGGTTGAAACCGAAGCGTGTAAGTCTGATAAGTTGAAGGATCCCCAGAGTGAACTCCAGAAGGGTGCACGGGCTGATGCCCCCTTCAATTTAGATTGGAGAAATTATTAATATAAAATGTGGGGGCAGCCAATAGTAAGAGACCCAGTTTAGCTCATTGGTCGGGAGAGAGCCACCAATGAAAGCCTGAATAAAAGTTATCGAAGTTTAGCTCGGTGTGAAAAAGAAGTAGAGGAATCAGAATAAGCTGAAAACGTCGAGAGACATAGTCTGAATTGAAGCGAAATAGTCGCAGTTGAGATAGAAGTATGGGTATGTGTTAGCCCAATAATTAATAACGAAGGAAGGCAGAGCTGCAGAGTCGCTGATAGACTGAGGCTGAGCTAGAAAGCCGCCTGAGAAAAGCCTGAGCTAATGCGAAAGAAGCGGATGCAAGCCCCAGGTGTTGATGCGAGAATCACCCTTCTATTGATGCTGACCTGTTGAAAGATCCTGCGTCCGCAAGAGCCCGTTCCCGTCTGCCGAGCGACTGACGGAAGCCTGCCGATGCCATCCGAGGTCAAGCCGCGGTGACCAGACCAGTAGCCCTAGAGGGACTGCCCCGACCCTTTCAACGCAGAGGAGAGTCTCACCCATGCCGACCCCTTTCGTCGAACGTGCGCCTACCCCAAGGTTGCACAGTCCGGTAGCCAGTAGTGCCATCGAATAGATGCACGCCACCCCCTGACCGATGTTATCAATAGGAGAACCCATTGTTGAGTGATGACAGCGTGCCTGATACCTGTTCAAACGAATGAGTGATCGCAGGTAGGAAGCTTAAGATCTTTGGTAGATTATTTGTGCAGTGCTCACTGATATAGATAGAGGATAGGGGAGTAATGATAATAGATAATTTACAGTGAACATTCACTTATTTGGCCAAAGATATCTATCGCATAATATTTGTTGTTTATACAGTAATGATTAGAATATGGTTAAATACCTGAGCTCGCAGAGAATGTATCTGTGTATGTGTATGTTTATCAATTAAAAATCTTTGAATAATTAAATGATGATAATGAGTTGTTAAATGATGATATTAGCAAGAGTAAATAACGTGTTAATATAATAAAAGATATAGGAGTAGGAATTCAATAATGAGTAGTATGAATGGTATATGTATTGTGTTAATATGATATAGGAGTAGGAGTAGGAATTCAATAATGAGTAATATGAATTGTATATGTACTGTGCTAATGTTTAATAAATTGATTTGTATGGATACATTTGAGTAATCACTATCTGTTGTTCCAAGTACTACCACGAACTAACCACTATAACTTACGGTTACAATTTGCTTTTCACAACGCTCTCAGTTCTCAGCTTGACTGTAAGCTTGGCCATCCGGTAGTTTTACTCGGGATAAAACTTTTAACGCAAGATGTTATGTAATCAAAGATAATGTGCGCAGTAGATAAAATATTAAGGCTAGGTTAAAGTAAAAAGTTACTATTACAATCATTGTACAAAAATTTTAAGTTTAACACCTTCAATAGTTGAAGGGGAAGAGAAAATTTAAGATAAAAAATAAAGCAATTATTAAAAATAAGAATTTAAGTTTAAAAAGTTAAATTGGAAATTTAGAGAAGGTAAGATGAAAAAATAAACACGTATAAGATAAGGTGGCCCTCAGCAAAAGAAAAAAAAAGGCCCTCTTCAGGGTCATACAATTCGTAATGAAATGATTGTAGATTTCCGCGGGGGAAAAATGAAAATATAAAGGTAGGGAAATTTGGAATAGGCGATACCACCTAGGACCGAACCCACAACGTAAAGTTTCGCAGGTCAGCGCGATGCCACTGTGCTACGGCAGGACACAAGCAGGTGAGCGAGATAGAAAGAATATCGCGAATAGGAAGTTAATGTTAGCTCCTAAGGAGACACGCCCTGGGGCGTTTGCGATTAGCAGGGAGACAATAATCGTAATCAGGAAATTCTGCAATGATTTCATTACGGAGGTTCGGTAGGCTCTCATAAAATTTCTTAGAATATTACGGAGTACAATTAAAAAAATCTTTCAATTCAAGTTGGCAATCCTTGGACACATTTTCTCCACGGGTTAACATTGACATGAACGAATCCAATAGGGTTAGTACACAGCAGCCTTAATCTCCCCCCAGGTGTCCAATACGGAATAGAGAAAATCCACAGATGTACGCGACGTGACGGTTCTGCGTTTTCAGTGGCTTTAATTTTGGTCCGATATCCCCAGCATCTGTCATACTGTAAACTACAAAAAATTCCACTATAAATTGAACAAATTATAATTCATAATAATTATTATACTATTGCAAATAATAATTATTTGGAATTCCACTATAAATTGAACATGGAAATTACATATTTGCCCTCAAATAAAAAAAGTTGCAAATGTGACTTACACCACTTTGTCTTTCACCACGTCATTTGTAAGTAACCAAGTCTTCAGTTTTGAGAAATCAATTTTGATTGACCAATTTTTGGACGTATTTAATGAGAGCAGATCTCTACCTGAAACCACTTACAGAAAACTCGACACCGTGAAATTATGTGATCACTAAATTGTCATCTTCATGCGATACGGAGCGCCATATCAAACCGTTAGTACCCACCAGATATGTTACCACTCGGTCGCTGACGTCATTTGTTTACGCGCTGTTATTTTACACGATGGGAGGAAAAACACATTGGACAACTATCATGAATGTCACTTTAGACCCTATAACGATCTAAACTTAGCATACATCGTCTTATATAATGGAGAATTTGTGCTTACTTTTTTGTGTTATGTTGCGCTTGTGACACACACACATTTAAAAAAAAGAAAAATTATTTTCTTTAAATACATTTTTTCCTAATTTTTTCCCTTAAATCTGTCTTTGAATAAAGATTCTTATACAAATACAAAAAAATGCTCGAATTATCTGAAATTTTGTTTTGTGGAAAATTTAAATTTAAAATCTTAATGCACGTTTAATTTTTGATACGTTCGCTGAGCCAATAGTTCTATTTGTATATTTTCCCCCTTTTTGGAGAAGCATAGGTTTCTAAATAATATGTCACCAGGATTAATAAAAATTTTACTTATATATTTTTATCTCTTTGAAAGGCAAAATGTTATTTTTTTTTCTAGCGGATTTTGCCGCAGGGAAAATAGTTTCGAAATTGTCCCTCTGAATCAAAAATCCTCTAAACAGTTCAACGAAAATAGAATAAAATAACACTGTACAAAATGTCATGGCGATACCTTGCAAAGAATTTCAGATATGTCCTTTTAAAGCTGGCGAATAGAGAAATATTCCAGTCCGAGATAAATGAACTAAAAAAGTGCAAATTTGTAGCAGAATAAGTTTAACATAGAGGAGTGTTGAATCTGCTATTAAACGTAGAGGATGCATTATCGGATTCGAAAAGTTTTATAGAATATTTTCAGTCCCGGAAATAAAATAAAAAAATGCTTTTTTCAGAATTTTCTGTCCTGGAACATCATTAGATGAAAACCGTTGAAGAGAGAAAGAAATCCTACCTTTCTTTCTGGAGGCGTTCGTTTTCTTTGTTGACTCTTTCCAGTTCTCGAGTCAGCAGATCATTGGTAAACCTCAGTTCTGCGTTTTCTTCCCTGTGAAAAGTTTCAATGACTTTATTTCTCACGTTAACATAGACGCTCAGTGAAAAATAGGTGTTTACAAAATTACAATTCGCAATTATGGTGTCTTTCTGCAAAAACATAAAAGTACTTCCACGCTAGATTCGTTCCCAAGACAACAGTAGGATGTGTCTGATAAAACAGAATAAGTTTTTGAATAACACGCCCGAACATTTCTTTTCCGCAAATTTGTCACAGTGGTAGAGCAATTGTGGTTTTCATCAGAATTGTGTCAGCCTGTTGCCAATACGTGAGAGAATCGTGTTATTATTGATTCATACAGGGAAAAATATACCGTACAGTGTCTATACGCTGCTGATGAAGCAGAAAGAAAACGTAAAGCTGTGAATAACGTAAAAAGGAACTTCGGGTTGAACCAACAAAAACTCATAGAACAAATAGTTTTTATGTTAAAACATAAATAACTAAACAGAAAAGAGATGATTTCATTTTATCTCCTGTACTTTCCTAAATTAATTATTTTGTAGGCTGTATTTCATGAATTAATATTCATCTAAAATCACAGCCAAAATCTTCCACATTCATTTTGATTAATATTTATTTAAAATATATTTGACGTCTTTGCAAAAGTGATAGATTAAATCGAATTTAAATTTTGTTTTTTTAATCCACTTAAAATAGTATATTACTTTGATTTGTGAGAATTTTTTCATTGTGCACTAAGATATCTTAATGGTTCCGGATTAATAATGGTATATTTAGACTCTCTTTAAAATTATCCTTGGTAACGATGTAATTTTTAATTTTACAGCGTTGTTTTTATGAGCATCTTGGCTTATACAGTATTTTTTAAAAGTATATTTTTAACTGAAATTTTATTTTGGTTAGAACCTTACAGTAAATTTTGCAATCACTTGCAATCACTGCAATAATTGAAAAATTTTCAACTTGGGTAGGAAAGTTTTCAAACCGTTTATTTCTTTAAAAGAATTAGGTTTGCTGTATAATCACTGGCTTTTTAGTTTCTGTTATAGCTACATCTTTTAGACATGTTGATTCGAAAGGATTCTTACCTGAGTGACTCGTTGTCGTTCATGTATTGTTGTAACATAGTTTTGATTTCTTCTGGTTTCATGTTTGCAACTAGAAATGAAGAGAAAATTATTTGGGTGGGAAATTTCTAAGAGAAATATACTCTGCTACAGTTCATGCTCAATTGGAATAACCGAATGGATGGCAAAATATTGCAGCTGATTTTCAGTTATTCATGGCACTTACTAAAGAAATATACTGTAGCAGCACGTAAAAACTCGAGAGACAACCCCTAGAAACAAAGGAATTCAAAGAAATCATCTGGCGGGCTTAAAAAACGATTAGTGTTTAAAAAACAATCAGTGCCCCACCAGAATTTTATGTGTTCCCCATCGAATTTTAACATCCCTTGGTCTGGGGTCTTAAACCGCCCGTCTCGTCTTCCCCGAAAGCTTGGGGAAGTCTGTGTGGAACAAAATCATCGGCCATCCTTGTGTATTCCTAAAGCTATCCTTTCGTGGCCATTATTCACAGATTTTGGCAATATAGAAGCAGTAAGTTTCACGTAACGACCCATCGAACCGAGGCCTGTCATCTTTGAGCTAATCCCACGGTCCTTCTCTCGACAAGAACTTCTGAAAAGACCCCCATGTCGCAGCCAAGGAATTTTCAGCACGATATATCGAGACCTTGTGTTTTTGGAGAGAGGCCCACAAAGATATGGTCTGGAGCGGCTGCACGAAACTTTGCCTCCCGGAAAACTAAACTAGTTGAGGAGAGAAGCCGCTGTTAGAATGTTTTATACCTGACGTCTCGTTCCGCTGTAAACTATTCAATTCAACGTTTAACCTACTAAGTTTTGTTCATAATAAATTTGTTAAGTTTTAGTTAAATTCTGGACTGCTATTTTCAGCTAAAATAAATCACTGACATTATTTACTATTTGCGCCGCAAATCCTTCACAACGTCTCAGACGCGCTACCAAGGTGTTACAATACCCAGTCATTCCTGTGCGTTATCTGCGCGGATTACGTTGCTTTAAAAAAAATCAATGTATACTTCACCGCTTTTGTACAATCATAAAGTCTAGCAGCTCACCAAGCAATTTTTATAGATTTTTAAATGCATGGTATGTTTCTGTGGGCTTTTAATGGAATTATGTTTAAATGAAGGTTTAATATTAGGTGCCCATTTTTAAATAAATTGATTTGAATATTTATAGATATTTGTTTCGTCTCCTCTAAGCTTTATTTTAATACACCTGCTAACTTAAACTACTACCAGCAATACCCGTGCTTAGTATATCTAGAACATCAACACAAATGTTTTTCGTTACTCGGTATTCTTGATTTTTTTGCTTCCGCATTGAAAAGTAAAAATGTTTTGGTGTATCCACCGTAGAGCGCAAGCCACGTAAAAGTTAATCTACAGATAGCGAGCCGTCTGGTATGTCAACGGCAGACATTCGTGCCATATGAGTTTGACGAAGTGTTTTGTTCTTAGGTGATTAGAAAGTAATGCTAAGAAAAGGATTTGAAGGCAACGGCAGAATGTCAAATTTGTGAGGGAGAGGTTGGGTTGGGGCGTTTCAAAGTAGATTATTATTATTATTATTATTATTTGCAGGGCTCTAAAGCGTGACTTTGCAAAATTTTCTGCAGAGCTCTCGAAGGGTTTAGGTGTTTACAGACCACATGCAGGCAGATCTTAATATCATAAACAAGGATGCCGTACGCTATTGCATCAACTCACATTTATTCAACTCAATTTTTGAAAACAGGTTTTTTAGGATCATTTTGTTCTCACTCTATGCGAAACTCAATGACTTGATTATATTCTGATTATATTATGCTACTTAGATTAATCACTATACACTGTAAGCCTAAAAACGACAATGGAGATAAATAATTATATACGAAGTATTATTTTTAGTAACGGATAATATTAAGTTTCGTTTGAAAAGCATGTTTATTATTTAATGAACGCATAATAACAGATCGCTTAAATCTCTCCGGGCTTCGAGTCAAAGGGTTACCAGACAAGCGCTCTCACAGTTCCACCTGGGCAAATCATGCTAACTTCAATACATCTTTCGCGCAATTCTCCATGCAACGAAAATCTCAGTTTATAAGAAAGTTGGGGATTTCTCTTACCATCCATCGATACATTCGCTCGAACGGCTACGGCCCCTTTGTTCTGTGTCAGCAGACCATTGTCCAGATGCAGCTGAAACGGGAAGGCATCCTCATCAATGCAAAATATAATTAAACGTACAATCATGAATCAGAGACTTTAGTTCCGTCGATCCCGCTCCCAGAGTGCTAATGACAGACCACTTCTTCTCTCACGCTTCCGATTAAAAACCGAGAAGAATCCTGTGAGCTGCTCACCTCTCGCGGAATTTCAGGCTGTATCGCAAATAGAGGAGTTCCGCGTATTTGGGTCAACGGGATGAATTATCGAAGAAGAGAAAATAAAAGACACTGCCAAAATGTAATTAGGAAATTAGTTCTCTGTTCCACATTTCATAAATATTTATTTTTTCTTTCATAATTCAGTCGTCAACTTTAGCATTTTGAAAAAAAACGCGCCTTCCTCGATTAAGTTCGATTTTTATATCCGACATAATGAAAAATTACTGGTCGGCAAAAAATTTTTTTTTCTGCCCCTGACACCGTTCCTGCTGATTCTTATGTAAAATGACCTCCTGAATCCGAATATGTCCTCAGTTTTCCCCCCATCACCCACCGTTTTCGGGGGATGGCCCCCACACCTATTTTTCTCACTTTTCCCTAATTTGGAGGGATGAAAAGGATTATTTTCGCCTTTACATTTCTTCTGAGGGGCTAGAGAGGTGAAAAGTTCTAAAACATGAACATTTGTAGCAAGGAGGAAGATTTGGGGGGGGGGGATTTTCCCCCTTAAATTGTAAAAAAAATCATTAAAAATGACCGATTTTCCCGTTTTTTCTCAATTTTTTCACTTATTTTCTACCTATTCTATCTTCCAGTCCCCTCCCCCTCATCCTCTCTCAAACACTTCGAAATAATAAAAATATATAGCAGCAATATATAGCAACAATAATAAAAATATATAGCTACAGTTCGGTAGATTCCCAATACACCCCGGGCACAGGTTTGCACAAGAATTTTCATGTTTTGACAAGTTTAAACGTGCATTGTTCTTGTCACTATAGTCCTGCACTGTAATCTTTATCTTCCCTCAGTACGTCTCCAGCGATCGTCAACTTGTTGGTGTTCTAGGCGGAGATTCTGTGTTTCCAAGTTTTTAAAATTGTGTAAAACTGTGTTTAAAATTGTGTTTTTAAAATTGTGAAATATCGATGCTCCTCGAGTTTTTATCTTACAAAGAAAATATTTACATCATCTGGAAGCTGAAAGCTTTCCTATTCGTATAAACCTCATTTCAAGTCTCTATGTTAAAATTTCGATTTTTTAATTGAATTTTAGCTGAAGCTTATAATTTAACAGTGATGAAAAGCCCTTCGCATAAAGGTGACAACAGTAAAGGGATGGAAGCTGTTACATTGCTCGAGAATCACCCCTATGTATCTCGCTATTAGCCCTAACAGAGGTGCGAGCGTAGCGAGCCTAGGGGCGAAGCCCCTAGTAATCTATATAATACTAAAAAATTCTGAGTTTGTCTGTCTGCTATTTAATAAAACAGCGACATACAAGAAAGTCATATTTGTAATAAAACGTTACTAGGCCTACCGACTTATAGGTAGGTGTTTTTAATTATATTTTATTGCCTATTCATTATAAATTTAGACAAGAGGGGCCTGATTTCTTTTTACATTTCTTTGATACACTGTTGGTTAAATAAACATTCTTCGGTTTATTTAAGAGAATAATCTTCAGTTAAAGGTAAGATTTTCATTTCTAGAGAAACGAGGACTTAGAGCTTCATACTACTGGTATGTAGTTCTAGGTAATGGAAAAATTTTCAAAATGAGAAAATCGACCGAAAATGTTGTTCATAAAAGAAAAACTTTGGATGACAAGTAATTTCTCAAAATTATGAGGAATAATTTACGATTCTTGAAAGATGTATACTACCAATGAACTGAATATTAATTTATATTATCGTGAATTAAATCCGCGGAACATTGTCATTAAGTTAAGGTGGGGGTGGGGGTGGGAGATAGATCAGGCTAGAAGCCCTCAAAATATCGCAGTTAAGGTAAATATCATTCTAGATTAAAGAAAATTACGTAAGGGCAGCTAAGCAATAAAGTCAATTTGCGTCATTATAGACTTCAACGAGAAGAGCCCGCATAAAAAGCGAACGTTTGCCTACTGCACAGTAAAATATGCTAAATAAGAAGATTGTAATAATCAGGAATGATGCTGAATTACTGCCTACGGTACTCAACTATCAAAAGCCCTAGTAGATTAAAATCAAAGACATCCCTAAATGGCCAAGGCGTAGAGCTGCTCCTGAATTTCGCCTGGCGACAGGCCACGACTGTTTATCAAAATATCTGCATCGCCTCAAATAAAAATTGTCGCTGATCTTCGGGAGATGATGGATGAGACTTCTTCGGACTACTTCGCTGTCCTTCTCTTCGATAGATTCCCTTTTCCGATCGTTATTGGGAAGCAAGGCATGAGTTCGTAGACTATTACTGTAGCCGACTTTTGTTGTGTCATTTTTTTCTTCTTTTTCTATGTTTTTCGGCTCAGTCGTCTTGCCATTAGAAATTTAACCCTTCAGCGGGCGCACCAATTTTTGGAACACCAGCAGACACGAGTGGCACAAAGTGCAACGTCTCTTTTAATCTTGATTATTCCTTTTGTAATAAACTTTATTTTTACAAATTGAATATAATAGTTCTGCTTTTTATGACAAGATATAAAATGTTGATAATATTGAGATATATTTATAACTAGCCAGGCTTTGCCCAGCTATCGAATCACTTGACACTCAAATCACAGTTCACTTGAATTAAAATTTTTTTTTCACTTTTAATTGCCAAAAAATCCCCGAAAAATCAGTACATCTTCAAATGATCTATTTATGATTAAAAAGTTTGAATTAAAAGTATGAAAATTAGAAAAATAATTAAAAATTAGACACACGATGAAACATTTCTTTTCAGTGATTCATTTTTTAGTGCTAATCACGCTGTAAATGAATCACGGTGTGTTTACATCGTAAAACATAGCGGTTGCGTTTTGTTCGGTAGAGTATGCATTTAGAATTGAAAATCTCTAAAACTATTAAAGTAACAGAATAAGTGTACGCAGAAAAAAATTATCAGCTTTTAAAGCTCTTCCTAAATATGTAAAATTTATGTGATTTCTTAAAAAAAAAATACGTCGATTTTAATTTTTAAAACATGGCGGTTGCGTTTTGTATTTGTGGGGTATGCAATTAGAATTGAAATATCTCTAAAACTATTAAAGTAACAGAATAAGTGTACGCAGAAAAAATTATCAGTTTTTAAAGCTCTTTCCAAATATGCAACATTTATGTACTTTCATGAACAACACCCCCCCATTCATTTCGACATTTTCAAACGACATTTTTAATGGCCGAATTTCATAATGGATGCCATACCGGAAACGGTCTACCCGGAATTATTCCCCGACTGACAAAGTTTTTCTTTTATTTATATAGATTAAAGGCCAAAGAATGCAGATACAATTGCCTTATTTCAAAACTGTCCGGTTTATTGGATCTAAGGACAACCTGCGAACTGATTCCAGTTGTGTCCAAAACCTAAAAAACACTGAGATTGTCCATCTTCGTGATATGTGGGATACCGTGTAATAGCTGCACATTTGATCGACTTCATCAACTCCTGCTTTTGTCGTATTGTAATCCCGTATAATCGCTGATTTTCCACGGTTAAACCACGACTAACAATGAATGGAAAGGAATACAAGGGTCAGAAAATCAAACCTGCATTAGAAAGGGTGTAGCTACAAATAGAAACTGCTTAGAACATTCAAACCTCACATGTAAAAACAAACCATTCAAAATTACGAAAATGTTGCACTTTGTACACGGGCGAGCCCTCTGAAGGGTTAAAAAAGAACTACCTGCAGCATTGAATGAAAGAAACTGTCTTTCCTCAAGCATACAGAGAAAATACTTGTACAATTTTTCTGGTTCTATATTCTCCCGTGTTTTGAAAAAAGGGAAATAATTCGTACGAAAGTAATATCTTCAACTATGTGATTCTTTACCGATGCAAAGTTTTCAAGACGTATCCTTAGGATTCCCTAATTTTCTTTCCTAGTTTTTCTAATTTTATTCTCATACTGTTTTTTAATTGAAATGGGGTTGTTATGGAAGATAATCTACTACTTTTTACTGCTTAGATGGCATTTTGGTTGGCGAAGATCTACCTGAGTCAGAAGAGTTTCTTAAAATGCTGATCTTACACTAATATTCTTAGTTCAATTTGATGTCCTCTGATACACCTTACCTGTTGTCTTAAGAAGCTATTTTCCATTCTTAACACCCGAACTTCTCGCTTTAGGCTTATGATTAGTTGTTCTCTAGGATCCTGTAAAGAATTAAAAGTAATGAAAATTTAAAATGAAATATATCTTCAAAGTCTTTAAAATGGATAATAAATCATCATAAAATTTCTCCGTTTTTAATGCACCAATCGTTATTTTCAATTGTTATAAAGAAAGCAACAAAAGCAACCCGATTTATGAATCTGCAAAGTATGGAATCTTTTGTATGGGGAATATTTTAGGTGTGTATGTAAGACATTTAAGATAAATATGAAAGCGGATTTTGTTCGAAGGCTTGATTTTACGTAAATACTACTTGATAATAAACTTCCCAGCCATCTTAAATTTAAGGGTAAAATTGTACTGTTTTTTTGATAGCAAGAATTAATAGATATTTTAATTTAAATTACACATATAAGAAAATTAATGATAACTTTACATTTAAAAGAATAAGCAAAATCATTTACAATTGTTTCAAATTAACACTTATGAATAAAATAAATCCAATTTGAATTGGAGATGTAAATTCTCGAAATATTTTAAATCATTCCAATCTATTTAAACTCATATAAGATGAATAGTTAACCATGGATATTTTAAGTCTTTAAATGCATTTCTGTTCATCTACCCAGATTAATTAACTTATTCGCTTGTATCCCATAAAAAGGCTTCACCATATTTAAATTTTTTTTAACGGAAAGTGGATAAAGCCTTGTCCTTTTGTAGCTTGATTTCTACATTAATGAGTTTGGTTTCCAAAATTTGGTAAACCTTTCTTTTAAAATATTGAGCGCAATTTTCTGAATCAATGGTTTTTAATATCCTCTAGATATTTAAAGTTTATTTTTTTATTTTTTTTACTTTGACCTTATGTTAAGGTTCTAAGAAGAGCTGGAAAGATTGATGGGTGGAGGGAAGTGCCAACATAGAATACCGCAAATAGGAAAATGATCCTAACTTAACAGATTAGCAAACAAACAACAACAAAAAACCTACCTCAGTATCATAAAATCATTAATATTAGTTTTACGGTGTTCGTAAAAATTCAAAAGGTTTTGTTTGATTGTAAGATGTACGTGTAGTATCAACGCGTAAAAGTCTTGAAAAATCTTACAAATAATTTTTTTTTTTTTACTTTCCAAGCTGATAAAATTTACTTTCTTACCATTCTGACTATGGGTTTCGTCTTTATTTTCTTCGCTCGAGAGGCATAACGAAGGGTGTTAAGTGTTTCAGATAAGTTGGCACGACTTGGAGATACACATGCTATCTGAAGAAAAGAATAAAACATACACCATTAGTATGCTTTGAAAGATAAAAAATTCAGTTTTACATAATTTACAGATATTTTAACAAATTAACCCTTTTAATAAGATGTATCCAACATTTTGTTAAAAAAAATGTTTTTATTTATGCACATTGTCCAATACATTTTTCATAGTATAGTAGCTATTGTACTTTTAAATAAATAGTTGTTCAAGTTGATGTTTTGTTTTGTTTAGTTTTTTAAAATTTTAATCAAAATTTAATGCAACTTTCGTTTCGGGTGTACCTGCCTAACCAATCACTCTACCTGGATAACATTTCCCTTTTGTGTATACTAAAGGTTTTAAAAGAACTTAAGTCTTCAAGATTCCTAAAAGTTTTATGTAAAATCTTATTGAAGGTTAAAGCAATCATTTTTATTCAGTGTCATTTTTGCTTTAGGACTCTTTAAAATTTTTTACTGTGTATCAAAAATTCTGAGGGCAGTTTAATGAAAGTAAATCAAATGAATGCCGTACGGAATTCCATAGGGAAACGTTACAAGGAATTTTTGGATATATCTTTTTAAACGTAGCAAAATATGAAAAATTCCATTTCGACATAAATAAAGAACATATGTATCGCAGGGTAAACATACACAGTACAAAATAAATATGTACTCGCTTTATAATCATCTCAGAAACAACGAGTTTTCACTTCTTTTTCTAAAAGAACTAGAGTATGTTTGAAACCAAGTAAAAAAAAGTGCCTTTATTTTTTTTAGAATTTTGTGTCACCTTTAAGACTTAAGTCAAAAAGTATAGACCAGTAGTGACTGGGTTCACAACTTTTCCAGGATGAATTAAAAGGTGCTTTTCGAATTTACCAGGGATATACAACGGTAAGAGGGGAGAAATTTACTTATACTAGAACTGTACCAAAAAATATTTTATATGTAACGGAAGTTCTCCTGAAGAATGAAGAAAGTTTAGAATAGAGAATATAGAAACGAAGTTTTGTATTCATTTTTGAAGGGAGACGCATAGGCAAAAACATGGAGCTCGTAAAAATTAATTTCCTGTTGCAATATGTTTTATATTTAGTTATGAAGAAACATGATTATTAGGCTACAAAAATGCTGCAAAGAACATAATGGTAGAATAAAAAGCTGCTAAAAATGAAACTTAAATAAGTGTTTCCATAGTAAGGTGCGTAGTAGAAAAAAAGATACGAAAAAAACATAAAAACGATATTCAAAGCATGAAGAATAACAAATTAAAAACATATAAAATGAAGTCAATATTACATTGTCTGCTTCATCGACTTGGAACGTATGGTTTAACTGTGATTTTTATGTTAGTGCTAGACTATTGGGTGGATTTCTTACGTGTTCCTTTTTTAACGTAGGATTACGTTCCTCAATCTGTGCCTTCAGAAGGTTCAATGACTCGATTTCTTTCTTTGCTATTTGCGTCTATTGGTGAATGATGTTCAAAAAAGCAACCAAGATTTTACACATTATGTTAGATTGAACAGGCCTAGAGGAGGCGCAACAATTTTTATGAACATCACCTGTCGATGTTGTTTTAGTTAACAATGAAGTTCTTAAAGGTGAGGTTACAGTAAGGTTCATCTATGAAAAACCCCTTTCACATTCACTTGAAGATATCGAAATCATATCGAGATAGTGTATTAATTAAATTAATCCTTCTGGAATTATTTTTTTCCATGTATTCTTGGAAACTCTGTATCATCGCTCTTTCATTCAAATTTCTCCCTTTCATCAAAGTCGTCTTGATAAATTTCTTATTTCTCCCAACCCAAACGTCAAATGATTTTGAACTTATTCTGGGTACTGTTTTGGCACTATGGCCCATTTAGGAAAATCAGCGTCTTCATCATCTACTAAACTATTTTCTGTAGATATTTTCAGATTTTCATAAAATGAAATAGGACATATTGTCGGAGCCCCCTTTCTATCTTTCTTGTACATGGGAACCTCCCCATGGAAGAGGAGACATTTGGCGGCAGTTGTGGCTTTTTCATAATATGGTACAAAATATATGTGTCTCTCTTCAATTATTTGAGCGAGAAGTTTAATCCTTTTATTCCCACAATACAAATTTATGTTGCTTTCTTGTAATTTCAAACTTAGCTCAGGAAGCGCTTGAAGAGTATCACACATCAACCCTAGATCTAAAATGAACTTCACTGATGTAATTTTGTTCAACAAACCTTCATACATACATCTGTCTTTTTTGTCTCTGGAAGTATCATCCTTAGCAATTGCAAAATGATGTACCATTGTTTTGTAATCCTGCCAAACAGCATAAACTGAAAGAAAACTGGATGTTAACTGCTGTTCTCGTTTTGTGCCAAAATGACCAACTTCATTATTGGCCTACTCCTTTGATATCTCCGTACCCATTTTAGTCTCAATTCCAAGCGTTTGAAATGACAAGCACCACAGCCAAGTTTTTTGTTTTTTGTACATAACCAAACTTTTTTCACAGATATCATTCTTTTGTTCTAAAGACCAACAAGAACGCCACATACTGTTCCATTGTTAATTTGCCTTTGTAACAAATGGCGGTGTTGAAACTTTAATCGATTCAGCCGTATCTTCTGTATTGGAACTTTTCTTCTCTTTTGACATAAAAAGTCCGTTATTTTATTCATTTAATAGAGATATGAAGTGTCCCAAAAAAGTCAAGATAACACAATTTATTTCACAGTAATGCTCAATTAACAGCCGAATACAGTTCTACACAACTTTTTATGCGCAATCTGTGAATCCGGGACACGAATGTCGAAAGTCTATTTCCTCCTTCGCACTTCGAGCGAAGACAGCTAACAGCATGCACCTTTTAGAAGACACCACCACAGTATTCAAACACAAGCAGAACACAAATGCAAACACACGATACTCTCTCGCTCACTGCATTCTGCCGACTTTTTCCGCTACTCCGTTAACCTGCACGTCCCTTTGCAAGGATTCCTAAGGGTCAAGGTCCTTGAAACCATACTGCCATCTAGGAGACGATGATAACCTATGTCATGCGCCGTTGCATCGTTGTCTTGTTTCTTTTCGCAGGAAATCTTTATCTGTTCATGAAACAGAAATTGAAACATAAAAAAATAAATATTTATTTACTAGAATACGTCCCAGGGGAACTAAAAACTCGCAATTAAAAAAAATTACTTTTTGTTTTATATTAACAATTGATTCGTAAGTTTCTTAAAATTTCGGTTAAGCCAAAATAATACTTAAAAAAAAGATGGGAATACGCCGCATCCCCGCGTACCCCCAGAAAAAAGCCCCGTATATATATATATATATATATATATATATATATATATATATATATATATATATATATATATATATATATATATATATTTCCCGCCATAAAATTTGAACAAAATTCCATCGCAGAAAGAAAAAGTTTGGCTATTTCTTCTTTGAGTGAAAGTGGTAAAAACGTGCCAATTGCAGGCATTCCTTACCATGAGAGCGAGTCCACTTCCTCCGAGGCTGTCCGCCAATAGCTTGGTGAGCGTACTGTCCCTGTAGGGTATGTGGCCGCTGCGTTTGCGAGGGTCCGCTAATGCAGAAATGCAATTACCTGCAACGGAGAAAGGAGCGAATTCACTTAATGGGTTGATTTCCCACACGACTCTCGAAAGTGTGCAAATGGGCGGGTGACTGCTTAAACCTCTTTACCCGTTGATATCGAGAGGGATGAATTTCATGTTACTCCGAATATGCCCATCTCATTTATTTTCTAGGCGCATAAACTCGGAATCGATTGATCACGTTTAACTGGGTAGTTGCACTTCGCACTCTTTAAAGGCATTAAACTCTTCTTTACGATGCAGTAAGCGCCTTTTAAGTATTAACAGTCTTCGACTCAACACAACTGAGTTTGTCTTTAACGAATTCCCATATCTGCAAAATAACTTCGTAAAAGAGAGTTAAATAGAAATTTTTTGAGTCTCTAAACATTTTTAAAGGTTGGGAAAACTAGATTTACCTTATATTTACAGTGCAATGAAACTTCCATAGTTTGAATCAATTTATTCCGCGCAGACAATAATGAATTTATAGCAAACAAGACAGAGTTGATAAAAGCAACAAATATTATGTGCTCACGAAGTTTTATCTCACAAAATGTTGGGAGTTCATGTTCTTTTCAGCTTCAAAAATTTTTTCCATCACTTTTGATTTATGTCAATATTTGACTGAACTTCCTTCTTTGTTATACTGTCGAATCTCTGACATCACATACTGTCAATGCAATTATGTCATGATAGATACCGATGAAGGGTGCTGAACTTTTGTAATTGAACCGGTCACTTTCCGTCCAATTGCAGCCATTGTATGCGTTCATATTCCCCCCAGCTGTACGTGTTTAGATAGCATCTTTTAATGTACATTTGAGTAAAGATTTATTAAGGTTGTAAATACAAAAAAGACGAGGAATTAGACTTCACGGAAAATGTCATTAGGGCATTATATGGAAAAAGTAAAGGAAAAATTAAAGATTGAGACATCTACTAGAACTATTTATATAGTGCATACACTCAGTGAGAACTACTTGCTCTAATGGCTAGAAAATAAGAGACACTATCTTCAGATGAGACAGGTTTGTTCCTGAGCTGTTTTTCGAAAAATTTTGTTTTGGAGAAATGTTATTCAGAAATTGCAAAAACTGGCAGTGCCCTACGGGAAACCTATTTCCAAGGCTACCTATTATGCCGGACATGTAAATTTTTGCAATGGCAGTACCCAGAGAGGCTTGCCGTATGCATTTTGTCATCTTCATGCGGTCTAAATTTTGTACCACAATTCGGGATAAACGATGGTTCTTTCTGAAGTTTGATGGATGACTGTACTTTTTCAGTCACTGGTAAATATTAACAGAAATTCGCATCTGAAATTCGTATTAATCGGATATGTCTTGCTGAGGAACCCACGACAAAGGCGAAACCTATGTACGAGGCTTACCTGGCACGTTGCATGGAGACGTGTATTTTTGCAATTGGCAGCAGCCAGCAGGGCGTGCTCTATGCATTTTGTCAACTTTGACAAATTTTGGAGTCACTTTGAACTTCTTGAGTTTTACCTTTCAAACACAGAAAGGTATTTGAACTTTGTCTTTTCTAGGAGCTTTGAAAAATTTCAAAACAATTTTTCATAGATTGAAATTTTTCTCTTGTTTTGCATTTTCGGTTGCTTTTTAGCGTATCCTATATTATGTAGTGTCTCCCGCACGCAATTTCATGTGATGAGGGAAAGCCATTGGACCTAAGCAAAGCAAAACCTGATTCTCATAAAATAATTAGACAGCACATTTAATCATTTGTGACATCTTTTACTCATGGATAATTAACAATGATTCAGAGATAACATGTAAAGTATTGTAGGCTGCCGTTATCGTTGAAATTTTTTTTGAGAAGGCAGCCAAACTTCTTTTGACTTCACGGCTCCGTCTGCAATGTTTGAATAATCTCATTGATTACAAGTCATTGAATAATCTCATTGAATAATCTCATTGATAATCTCATTGATAAATTCATCTCAGACAATTCATTGCAGACGATCCGTCTGCAATACGATCTCCAATACATTGGAGATTCAAACATTGGATCTCCAATGTTTGAATAATCTCAATGATAGCAGAAAAGAGTTCCCTTTTCCGGATTCTTAGCGGAAATATGTCACGTGTCCCAGGCAGAAACTTATATCTTGAAAGTTTTTCTTCTGAGAAATATAATAATGGATCATTTATCAACCATTAGCCCCTTAGATCGATTTCCCCGAAGAGGTATATAGAGCAACGAAATGCATTATGGAGAGTAGGTTGGATGTCGATTTCTTAGCAATAAAATTATGAACCTGGAAGCAAATTTTGTCGTCAGTGCGCAATACGCACTTGCGGCAAAATTTGCTTCCAGGTTCAAGATATCTTGGAGAGACTTAGGAAATCATATTTATAAAACCTGTAAAATATGGTTTTACGGGTTTCTAAATACTACCAACTGATTCCTGTCTAGGAATATCCTAAACAGGAATCAGTTGGTAGTGTTTAGAAACCTATAAAACTATATTTTAAAGAATAGGGAAGAAAGTTGTGAGACGCCATTACCTAAACATACCAAGAGAGGCTGTTTGGGTTATAAGATTTGACGAGTTATCCCTGGGAGGGTTGGCAGATTGCGCTTTCCGAGATACAGTTTATCTCAGTTTACGATACTTTCTTTACCTGAGTAATCTGTAATTCATAAAATTGGGGAAATGAAGGCATCTGTCGATAAGATTCTGTGTGTGATATTCACGTCTGAGAAATTCCTAATCACCCCATGGAACAATATGCATCTTACAATTAAGACTTTTCCCAAAAGGAAACGTCACGATCTCTTAATTATCTTACAAAATGTCTTGATTGGTTGTAGAACTGTGAAGGAACAATTGCGTGCTCCCACATATTAGTATTATAAACTCTAATGGCTGTATTCGAGGGCATATCACAAGTACACACTGGAAAAAGTAACTCAAGTTTAGTATTATTACTCAATTCGGTATTAAACTGACTCACTAAGGATACGAATGGATGTATTTACTGGACTCACAAGGAACTCGTTTAGAATAAAACAGTTGTAAATTACACCTTCTAAAATACCTAGTGGAACAGTAAAAAGTTGCAACTAGTTTTAGATTAACAGGGGCAGTCCTTCTTCTTCGAAATATCGGATGAGATTGTCCGATGAACGAATCGTAAATGCAGAGATCTTTTAAAACTCTTGTATGCCAACTGAGAAATTAGAACAGTTAAGAAGTTACGCGTGGAAATGTAGGCGAGGACATAAAAGACAAATTTCTTGCCAGATAAAAAGGAGACTAAAGTTTGTTATCTTGTCTTTCTTCAGACAGTTTTATACCTTTTCGTGTTTCAATTTTGCTTTGACAAGATGCGTTTGCTTGCGCACCTGGGCGTTACGCGTTATGCGGTTGAGCACTGTACATTAAAAGTTGGAACTATGTATATATACAGGGTGATTTTTTTAAACTGACACTACTCAGATCCATCTGTAGCGTGATTTATCAGCCGGAATTCCACCAAAATTGATAGAGGGACTAAGTACGACATGGGAAAGAGTTTCCGTGAAAAATAAATAATAATAGTTCCAAAAGTCGCCGATAGGGGACGATATAGCGCTGTTGTTGCCGACGCACCCGAGAATTTGTGTAAAAGGCAAGTAAAACATCAAATTATAAATTCACGACTATGTAGTCGACAGCAGCGCCAGTATTTCGAGCTATAAAAATAAGGGATGAATACCGAAAAATTTGTAAGCAGACAAATGAATAACAAAGAAATTTCCCTGCAACACCACTTTAAGCAGCAAATTCACTTCTCTCTCCTTCAATGTGACCACAGTCCTTGTGGACGACGCATTGCATCCTGAACACTACGTTCTCAACCGCCAAACGTAACATGTCACCAGGAATGTTCATCAAAGTCTGGGATATGTTGTCATTTTGGACCGCGAAGTTCGAGACTCCACCAAGATACACCTTAGATTTTAAATAACCCAACAGAAAATGTCACATGTGTTAGGTCTGGGGAGCGAGGTGGCCATGCATTTGGAAAAATGCGACTGATGACCCTTCTGTAAAGCGAAGGCTCAACAGACAGAAGGCGCACCGGTCTTTATAGCCCAAAATACTGGCACTGCTGTCAACTACGTAGTCAGGAATTTGCATTTTGATGTTTTACTTGCCTTTTATGAAAATTCTCGGGTGTGCCGACAACAACAGCGTCCTATCGTCCCCTATCGGTGACTTTCGGAACTTTTATTTTCACGAAAACTCTTTCCCATGTCGTCCTTAGTCCCTCTATCAATTTTGGTGGTATTCCGACTGATAGATCGCGCTACAGATGGCTCTGAGTAGTGTCAGTTTTAAAAAAATCACCCTGTATATATATAAATATCCCTACAAACTCGGAGTTTTATAATGTTATGCAGTATTTAAACAAACTTCTGGAATTTTTGTGATGCCATTTTGTTGCAGCTTATAATTATCGTCTGCCAAGTGTCAGAATCGAATCCCTCTCATCCTGATCATTAGACTACCTTGTCGAATAAAAAAAAAATATCATACAATGAATTCCATTCCTCCCTCCCCCGCCCTCTCTCTCACACACACACCATCTTTTGCGGTTAGCACAAAGTAATCGTCCTTTTACATCAATGATGCAGGATGTAAACAAATTTTCATGGCAACAGATTTTCATTTTCTGTATCATATTTTTTCAGGCCTAGCGGATTCCATTTTTTTCTCCATAAATATCCATTTTCTATTTTCCTTGTATTCTCTCTCGCGGTAGAGCGCTACTGTGAAGGCCTCCAAAACCATCGTCCCCCACGTAGAAAGGATTCTGCTGATTCCAATTTGATTAGAATTGGGTGATTAGAATTTGGTCTTTTGCAAACTTGGAAATCTTAAATATATAATTCAACCTCGCGAAAGATTGTAACGTGTTATTTTAAATGGAATTTTCTCTTGCGCTATAGACAATCCATGAAATGAATGTCTTTTAACAAAGTTTTCTGCAGCCCCTTGACTTTGAACATTTACAATTATTATACCCCTATCAGGAAAAAAATTTATAGCGAAATTTCTTTTCCGACAAGCAAAAAATTTTTTTACAACCATTTTTTTTTAATGTTTTGCTCTTCAGTATTTCAGCACGCTGCCAAGTCATTCGTGAATAAGTTAAGTTCATAAATATTACTTTTTTTAAAATGAAAAACAAACAAACCCAAAACGCTTTTTACGAGAGACCTGTAAAAGGCGGATCAAACTTTTTCACGAAAGAAATCTAGTCGGAATGCAAAGCATAGAAATATTTGCAACATATCTTGTTTGAAATTTCAGAGACCACCTTTTATTTTTAGCAAGTTTCTGTCCCTTTAATCTTTGACAGAAATGTTTGTAAAAACTATGCACGTTTTTTTATTACAGTCAGTTTTTGTGCGTTTAATTTACGAGTATATTCCTAAGTAATAAACTTTTTTTCCTTGATAACAAAATTAAAGTAATATTCTGCACATGGAACATTGGTCATATTTTAATGACCAATGTTCCATGTGTAGAATATTACTTTTATTTGACGGTCACAATAACAGACTTACATAAACAGAATATTTAATTTTTATCAATACTGATTTTATTAAATTACATTTTTGGAAGTCTTTCAGAATTTTTGGGATATCTTTTAAACGAATTATCTTTGTAACGAAGTTTTTAAGAGGAATAATGGTACTTCGGCGGATAAGGACTCACATGAGTCGATTTTTATGGTTAATTTTTTACAAATCGTTGCTTCCATTTTCTATTACCGTAGAGAGATTCTGTAAAATCATCAGTTCAAGTTCCTTCATTGTTTAGTTCAGCTTTACATACGCGAGCTCTAAACAGCGCTAAGGAGAAGTATTGTTTTACAGTCATTCCCCAGTCACATATTTAGCTCCGGTGAGGGTTTTTAGTCGAAGAAGGGTCGTTACCGTTGAACATGACGTCAATTTAGGCTTGTTGTAGACGTCACTATAGTTACGTCGTGGAAAATAATGGATTGCTGGCAAAGTTCTTGCTCACTAAAAAACAGGTAATCACCATAAACTACGCATAGAACGCGCTGACAATGTTTTTCGAATATTAAAGAGCATTTTTCATGGATCTTTATCCGCATTTTATCGTTCACGTCCTGCTGTTAAAAAACAAAACAATATTTAGGAGTCGTATCCAGTAAGTCCTGTTCAAGTGATTAATAATTAAGAAGCTATGGCCAACATTATAAAGAACTGTGATCGTATTTTATAACTCTGATTGTCTAAGTTTTAACGGCTTCTTCATCGTTTTTTAATGCTTATAATAATGTTTTTCTTTTTGTGAAGAGTACATAGCAGAAAATGAAACTATTTTTAATAGGGATAAGCAGTTAAGGATTCTTCAATTTTACTACTTATATTGCCTTGAATTTTATATATCATGACAATGAATACGTCTACGGAGCCATGATTAAACATAAAATCCAACAGATTTTTTAAGTTGACAAATCATACAGTTTTACTTAATAAAATTCATCATAAAGATAACATTGTTTAAACGGTTTTTCCTGGGAGTCACATCTTGACGTTAGTACTTTTATCTACAGGGTCTCTGGAAACGGACGTCCCAGTTTTGAGGTGGAATATGTCGAAAGCATTTATCAAATAAACTAAATGGGCACATTTATTCGGGATGGAATTCTAAAATTTCAAAAATAAACAGCTGGCGCTGCTGTCTTTAAACTTCAGAAATCAGTGGAGATTACACATTTCTGTAACCCAGATGTGACTTAGAGTTTTGTTCAGTCATCGAAAAGGGAATAATTTTCTAGAAAATTGTGTATTCGTTTGAAGAAAATTTATTATTTTTTTTCTATAATTTAATCTCGAATTTCCAGTAAAACTGAATCGCTGTCCAACAAACACAAAAAAATTTCAGCTCCTTTAATTTTATTGAGGACGTTTAGGGCATTGTTTTAAGACGGCGATTCAATCGATAAAATTTTATATTGTAAAAAAATAATTTTTTCAATGGAGGCACAATTTTCAAATAAGTTATACCCCTCTTTAATCAGTGATCTAAGCAACCGTAAAAGAAATTAGGGAGGGCTCACTAAAATTGGAAATGTCTATCGAATTCTGAGGTTTGAGACTGTTGCACCAACGTTGATTTCGGAAATTAATTAAAAGCGGGAAACTGATTTTTTAAATAAAAATATGCCAATGTTCTTTCACTCTTTAGCGTTAAGTGTTTTAGTGCTATTCATTCTTACATTCTATATTGAAAAATTTGTTTCCTTCTTTGGTCAACAGATGGCAGCACTGCCCATCATGAATTGTTTCCCAAATGAAGACTTCATCCTGGTTCAAATTAACAAGATCTGTACTATTCGTACAGATTACGCTTCAACGGATTATTTCGGTGGTCAATAAAGTTCGAAATTCGGACTATGGATAGATTTGCATGTGATTATTTTAAAACAAACGGTGGTTATTTTTATGACGTGGTAGCGTTGTTTTATAATATTACGTGTAATTTGATGTTAAGATGGTCTGGGACACAAATATTATTATTATTATTATTATTATTATTATTGTTATAATTATTATTATTATTGTTATTATTATTATTATTATTGTTATTATTATTATTATAATTATTATTATTATTATTTTTAAATTTATACTCATTTTGTATATGAAGCGCAATCATATACGATGGTCTTTTATATTAGGTAAAGAGAAAAAAATATTTTTATAGAAAATTTTATTGATGTCATTTTAGAGGAATAACATAACAAAAATATTTAGACATTTTAGGCTTTAAATTATCAAAAATATCAACAACAGTCCCGTGAATAATAAATTTTTTTTCGTTCGGAAATACGTGATATTCTATCTAAAAAGTAAAAGTGTTAGGCAGCACACGTTGCGCTATTCGTCTCTAAAGGGTTCAAAACTTTAAAAAGCATCTATATAAATAAAGTAACAGACGTATTTTTCGGGTCACGTGAACGTCACGTCTCCGGGTCTCACTCATCCTGAGACTGCCATATTGGCGGCCATTTTGTTTTGGTCGAAAATCGGTGTATTATTTTTCTCATGAAAGTACATAAATCTTACATATTTGGAAAGAGCTTTGAAAACTGATAACTTTTTCTGCTTACAGTTATTCTGTTACTTTAATAGTTTTAAAGATATTATAATTCTAAAAAGCACTCCACCGGAGAAGCAGGCCACTCCAAGAAGTATGGTGCAGCCATCTGTCGGTAGCGACGGGAATGAAAATTGACGGGAATTTAATACATTTGTATGGCCCTGAAAAGGGCCTTTTTTTTTCTTTTGTGGGGCCCGAGCATAGCCGGGCTTCGCCCGGATAGTAAGCCAATAATATAAAATGTGCATCTGGAAAAATGTTGTGTCACGAATCTCTTTAACTGAATTGTCTTGGTATTGGATAATTAAAGTTGACGAAAATGCCTGTTAATGACTGGCTTGAGTACTCACCAAGCACCAGCAGCGACTTGTTGATGTTGTTGGCCTCCTTGAGCGTCTCCCCCCGGCTGTTGGTCTTCTTGGTTTTCTCGGAGCCGGCCAGGTCGACGAGGAAGAGCTTCCCGTAGCGGCGGATGTAGTGAGTGGGGTCCTCCGAGTCTCTCACTTCGGAGGTCAGCGTCAGGATCAGCATGGTGTGGCTGCGGGACGAGTGCTCGTTCATGTTGTGCGCCCGCACCTGCCTGTTCTTGCGACCTGCCGAGATACGACGAGTCAAAGGTGGCTCGATTGCAAGAGCTGTCTGCTGCTAATAGAGGACTTACTAGAGGGCTGTTTATGTTCGATCGAGTACTACAGTCTAAAGCTGAACGGCTATAAATTCTCTTGCCAATACAAGTCAAACTTGACCAAATGCGCACTATAAGGGGAAACAGCACAACTTTGGGCAGAGAAAAAGAACTATCCATTCTGTCGCCGAGTCACGCAGAGATTCCTTCTATGATCGAGCTTAAAGTGAAACACGATTGAAAGCAAAATGTGTCCGGATAATTAAGTTCCCCTTGTTATGGATACAAAACGGGTATTATAAATGGAAACAATGATATTTTTACGTACTCACTGCCGATGTTAGGCAAACTTTTACAGAAACGACGTGCTACTATCGGGCGATATTTTCGAAGGCTAACTTTTTATGGGTCTCCCTGCGTAGTCTAGGGTATGGAGCTCCCAGAGAAGTGTCCCATCTTTTACAGAAGTGAATTTAAATACGAATGATAGATATAACTCATCAATATTGCTTGATATTTTAATTCATTTTTTATACTACCTGTCTGCATGAGATAATCGTTTTAGCAGCTGGGACTTTAAGGAATTCAAATTTACCAGAGTTTTATTAAGGCCTTCTCTGATCCATTTTCAAACGTTTGCTAATACGTTGCCTGGCTCGTTTTTATTGTTTCGTGTGTCTAGCTACTAATAAATCCTTTTCAAAAAGTATTCTTTCTTTTCATTTAATTAATTTCTATCTGTCAATTTACTGAAACTATACTTGAAAATTTCATGCCATCAATGGTATATGATGTTCGCTTTGAAGATTTTCGGTATTATACAGGTGGCTTGGTTCTAAAAGGGCCAATGTCAATTTTTTTCAAATTTTGAGTTATTTATACCAAAAGTTTCCATTTAAGAAAATCTTTAATTCTAAAAAGGCTAATGTCAAATAGCAAACAGAAAGCGATTATATTTCCATAATATCAGCTAATGTCATTTAAGATGCAGTAACTTTAGATCCAAAAAGAGCCAAAGACATATGTTCTATATAAAATAGTAACAGATGAAATTTTTTATATGATAAAAATGTTTTTTACATTAACAATAAACAAGAAAAAAATTAATGTGACGCTCGGTATAAGAAAGATATAACATTCAGCAAAATATTCAATATATTTGAATGCCTTTTTCTCGAAACTAACAATTTTGACATTGGCCCTTTTAGTACCAAGCCTCAGATATTCGTATAATTGCTTATACGAGTATCTGAGACTGTGGATTGCTCTTATTCGCAGATAGTCATCAAGATAATTTAATGTCTTTTAGTTGTCCTACAGCTTCGAGGGCACATATCTTTTTGAATTATGTACCCGACGTACAGCCGATGCTTAATTTATGACCTCTAAATCCTATAGGCAGTTCCTTACCTTCGTCTAGAACGCCTTCCAAGTCTCCAGCATCTTCGCATTCGACAACGAACAGGTTCTCGGCGTAAAAGCCTTTATCTTTAGCCCATCGCACCGGCAGAGGTTTCGTGGAAGGGTTCAGCAAATCCAAAACCTTACGAAAAAAAGAATAAGTATTAGTTATTGACAGAAATGGAAGTATTAGACAGTGTAAGGTAAGGTAATGGGTTTAAGGAGTACCTAACGGGACGGAACATACTCCACTTTAACCTCCAATCGAAATGATAAAAATCGGAACTGAAAATTTCGAAGCTAAAATTAGCTGAGCCAACAAAGCTTGGATTTTGAAGGGAACGGCCATTTCCACAAACAGTCGCACAGTGGATTATTTGAGGCAAAAACCTCGTCAAAATTGTAAAAATTAAAAATTGCTCAACAGTTGTAAACAGTGGATTTTATCATTTCTGACTAACTGGTGCGCGAATCCCATCGTTTCCAGGAGCTTAAGTAACATCCAGCAGCTCCTAGCCTCAGTTGAAGAACGGGTGTCTTTGCGAGTGGACGTGAAATTTTATCACGTTTCAGCTTTGTTGTTAGTTTAAATCAATATTTTTTGTGGCGTTAAGAATTAATGTTTTGAAATTGAATCAGGTTTACGTTTTAAAAAAAGAGAAGAGATTTGTTTAAAATATATAATAATTTACTTAGTTTAACTATTAACATATTAAAAAAATTGAAAGCGTGAACAATGTTATTTTAAGTCTTTTTAGCTGTAATTTATATTTCTTAAATGCTTTATGAAGGGTTGTCGGGGTTTGTCGGACCTAATTTCAATTATAATCGTAATGGTTACAATATTGAAAGTCTATTTCAAAGAAAAAAATGTTCCGCAAACAGCTGCCATTATTATATAGATTTTTTTAAATAAAGAACCATTTTTATTTTTATGATAATTTCTTGACGGGTATGATTTGGAAACGACTTACAACAATAGATGTAATCTGTATAAATCTTGTCAACATATAAAACTTTATTTCTTCTTAAGCCTTTCAGACAAAAAAAAAAGTTTTAGAAATAATAGTAAATACAGTGTTGAATTTAACCAGACAAAAAACATAAAGGATAGTTTAAAACTTTTTTTAATAAAATAATAATAATGATGGATTGCATCGTATTTCATTTAATAAATTTATTACTATTAGTCAAGAATAAAAAAAATATTCCTTAAAACAGTTTATACTATTGTAGACTAAAGTGCACAATCAGTAAATAAATTAAAATATTTTGTTATATCACAACTTAAAAATGACTCCTTCAATACTGATATTGGTTTTAGTGATTCTTAAATACCCTTTTTAGTTAGCGAAATTGTAGAGATAAAAACTATATATTTACTGGCCGGTTTTTCGTTTTTCAGTTTCTGAGGATGGAAAGGGAATTTAGTAGACTAGCTTTGTATGAATTGATTAAGGAGTATACCGAAAAATCAATTGATGAAAAGCTTCAGTTTATAGGAAACCGAGTGGCTGATATATCGAGGTGCCCAGATGCTAAAAGAAGTTTACTCACTCGTTCCCTCAGGTATTTTAAAACTGATTTTAAGAAAAAGTGGATTTCAGCAAATTACAAAGAGCAGAGGTTCCTGGAGAAGAATGGTGATTGGTTGGCAAATAACGAGCTGCTCTAGACAAAGGCCAAGGAAAAAGAGGAAGCTTTATAGTAGTGAGATACTACAACTTCTTCTTCCAGAGAGGTCTGATGGTGGTCCGTCTTAAAAAACCCAATAACAGAGTGATGAAGAAGATGAATTTGAAGAAGATCAGAGTTCAGGAGAATCAGATTGAAAAAGTTAATCTTCTGAAGTCACTAGAAAACTAAGATCCCTATAGTGACTAAACTTTGGCAAATATTAAATGAAAAAAAGTATATATATATATATATATATATATATATATAAATGATAAAGATTGATTTATAGAGATAATTTAAAAACATTTAAATATTTTAAGAATTAAAATTTTTTAAAGGAGTATTTACTATTACAAAGTAAGTCAAAAGTCAAAAACAATGGTTTTAACTTTAAAACACATGAAACATATTTTTGGACAGGTTTTTGCTAAAAATACTCCATTGTGAGTCGTCGAAATGCCGTTGCAGGAGATACCCCCCCCCCCCCCTTCAAAGCAAGTATCAGGCGTGAATCATCCATTATTTATACTGAAAGGTGTAATTGCAAGTTATAGCATTAGACTATCAGCCGGGTAAGAAAATAATCAGAACATTATTTTTTTTTTTTTTTTAAAAGATAATTTTAAAGAATCAAGCAAAATTTCTGTAAATCAAACCAGCTCGAAACGTGGAGTTTTATGCTAAACGTTAAATTATTTTACTGGCTCTGGTCACATTTTTTAGATAAGAGAAATTATTTGACGTAACGTCCACTACAAATACACCTCACAGGTGCTCTGGCTGATATCAGTTAATAACAGGTAAAACAAGAACACACAGCTTCTTAAAGTCCACAATTAAAATATATTTTATCGTGAATTTCATGAAATTGTGTGTACTTCTAATGAGTTTTCCGTAAGTTAAAATAAAAGGAATTTCAAAGAGAGCAGAAATGAAGACGAAAGTGTCATTTTGAAGAATATAGATGGTCCTTTTTATTGAATAAGAAGGGCATAAAGCTAAGTTAATCTTTCTCCATCACGCACGCATACAGCTATGAGTGGCGAGCACAGATACTTTATGTGGTATCCGTGTGTCCAGAGTAAAACTTGACAAACAGGGAATCGTCGTAGAAAAGGGGAAAATCTCATATTAATAAACTAAACTCACAGTCACTAAAGTTAATGATTATATTAAACAGTAAAGTAGCTATGTCAATATAAATTAGAATTCTAATCAAATGATTTTACGAAACCGATTCTAGCCGAATATAATTTTTCCTATTTAGAAATTTTATTTTGATTCTGGGTTAATAAGGGAAAAACTCTAAACGAATATTTCTACCTGTTTAAAAAAGAAATTTTTTAAAGCGGTTACTTGGGTACCATCAAATGATAGCTCTTTTTTTCTACTTGGGAATTACGAATTTGATTTAATTAGGAAATATTTACGTAACTAAACGGATGCCCGGTCTAACTTTTTAAAGACTCAACTAGCGTTTATTCAACAAACTTTAAGGTTCACAAGTGTCATTACCGTAGTCACTAATGAATATTTTTAACTGACACGCTACAGTTTGGGTTTGGAAATTATCGGTTTCTTTTATTTAATGAATACTTTGATAAAATCTATCACACGATAGTTTCTTATTTTTATTCGGATATTATGAGTTCTTTTAATTGAATACTTTAGTCACTAAATAGGTAACTAATACGGTTTAAAAATTCATTAAATAATGGACCCCCCAAATCCAGCTTTTTGAATATCCTAAAAGAGATAGCATTTATTGGAATTTGCTCTAAAACTTTTCGAGCATATCGTAAAGACTTAGAACTATATTTTGTCATGCATTTTTTCAACAGCCATGACAATTTTTATTTTGTTTGAAAATTTTAAATTTCTTTTACTTAATAAATATTCTTGTCACTAAATGGATGCCTAATCCAACTCTTATAAAGCTTTAGTAGAAAGTCGTAAAGTAATGACGACTTGCTTTAAAAAATAAGCTTTGCTTTTCAAATTTTACGAACGGTTAAGGGGACTCACGACTCTTAAGTTGAGGAAATAAGGCATATTTTTATACTTTTTGACTCTTTGTAACTATTTCAATTTACTCCCAATTTTTCCAAATTTTATGTATATGATAAATTGATATATTTATTTAATAAAAAATTTCAACTCTCAAAATAATTTTAAATAATTTTTTTAAAAAATGCTTTAGATATACCTTGTTTTTTTAAGCATTTTCATTGTATACTGGCTTGCGCACAGAACTATGAAATTAATTTTACACTTAAATGTATAATTCCTGTTTTATATTTAAAATAAATAATTCAAAATACAATTGAACATAAAACATTCAACATTAAAATATTTTTTCAATTTTTTTAAAACTGCTCAAAATATACTTAAAATTTCCTTAAATTTTTGCATTAATTTACCCCTGAAAAAATAGCAAAATGTGCAGTGATTGCAATAATTCTAGTTCAGACGCAATAAAATAACACTATTATGCAGTGATAAAAATTTCATGGAATTACGTTTCATAGTTTTTGAGATATCAGTTGCGGAATGATGCTAAATTTTATTTTGAGAAAAATGAGTTTAAAATTTTTCTTACCATAAGCTTGATCAGTAATTAAATATTTAGAATATCAATATCTCCGGAACTAAGCGGAATATTTTCATGCGGTTTGCTTTATTTTGTTCAGAAATGATCAGGCTTTAACATATATTTTTTTCAAAAATCGAATGTTTTAAAGATTTAAGGGTAGTGAGTCCCCTTAACAAAAAATTGAATTTTTTCACAATAATAACGCTGTAGTTTCTTTTTTGTTTAAATTTCTCTTATTTAAAAAATATTTTAGCAATTAAATGGGACCTTAATCATTGGCCGTTTATCAAGTTCTAGTAGATGTAGTTACGATCGAAATTCACTTTGAAACTTTTCGAACGCACGATAAAGATTTTGATTGCATTGTCACAGATTTTTCTACACGCAAAGTCCTGCACGTTGTCTGCTTAAACCCCTCTCTCTTCTAGAGGACAGCTCTGAAAACTCTATTGAAGACCAGAATTTGGGCTTCTTTACATTCTCAGTTGATGAGCTGACGATGCAAGTTCTGAGAGGATATGTTAAAACAAAAAGCAAAATAGCGGCTCAAGAAAAGCTACAGACCAAAACATGTTCACTTCGTTGGTTTCCCGTCGATACTTTCTCTAACACTACGAAGCCAGTAAAATTATCGGGTGTCAGTCCCTTATTAATATACTGTCGTCACAAAACATCAAAGTCGTTTTACAGTGGACTCCAGCACATTGCGGAATCGCGGACGGATTAGCAAAGAGTGGTTGCAGTTATGTAGAACCCGCATGGACCGATCGCATATAATTCTAAAAGGGTATTTATATGGAAGAAATTGAAGGACCCATGTTTTCAACAGCTTGTAGATAAGAATTCTAGTACGTTTTGTGCACTAGTATGTAAATGCCCTATTTACAATAGTGCATTCATCCCAGATTTTCCAAGGAGGGTTTCGGTAGACATGATCCAGCTGTTTACTGGTCATGACTGCTTGGATAAACATCTAAGCCTCTTGAAAATTCTACAGAGTCTTTTTTTGCACTATTTGGGATAAATCACAAGGTATAGACATTTTCCACCTCCAGACCTGTGAGACACTGTCGACTCGGAATCTCTGCAGCCCATACTGGGAGGCAAGAGCATTGAACAATTATTATGTCCTGTTTCCTTCGTTTTACATTTAAATTCGTTTATCTTTATTGTTATCTTACTTTTGTGTATTGCTTGTCATTGGAAATTTAAAAATATAAATAAATAAATAAACTTTGTGTAACACGGGGCTCCGTTTGGAGAGAGATGACTCTCACCTGTTCTTTGTAGACTTCCATGTACGACGCCTGCACGATGTATTCGACGTCCTTCCTCTGCTTGATCTGGTTGAAGAGGTAGGCGAATGCCATGTGCACGATGCCCGGGGAGTGCCGCTCGCCGGGTCTCAGGAGATCGTCGCTCTGCCGGGGACGAGAACGAAGGGTCAGCTCTTTGGACGGTTGCTATTTTACACAAGCAGTACATGAAAATTCAATTTCTATTTCAATTTCAGTAATACAAATGATAAAGCGATCTTGTGGAACGAAAGACAGCATCGCAGGCTTCGCGTAATGAGTTTGTTAATTTATGTTACTTATAAACAATTCAAGATAACCATTTGACCCTGAAAGTCGATTAACCAATTTACTAATTTATCGGTCGTCTTCCAGATCCATCGATTTGAACTTCGGGTGCCCTAACCTCGAGGGCATCATTCTATCTATTGTACGACCGCGGCTGGGTGAGGAGCACTCACTCATTGTACGAATTCCGTCCCTTATATGTTCCTCCTTTGTTTTCGAGATAGACCACAATAATGTTGGCCAAATTGAAATATAAAGAAAGTATAAAAAAAGATTTTTTTTTTAAATTACAAAAAAAAAAATGACGAATAAGTTAGTGGATCAATATAAAAAATATTGAAAAATAAATTAAAGAAGAATTTTAATTAAAGAAATATAAAAAGCTATGGAAAAATAAATAACGAAATTATGTAAAATATATTGGACAGCAAATAAATGAAAAAAATCATGCATTGCATGTTTACTTTTCATTTATTTAAAATTCATTATTTCTGATGCTAATTTTTTTTCTCCATGCATATAAGTCACATACTTTCTAACGGGACTCACTCTTCCCAACACTCGGGTGCGACCGTAACAGCCGGCAAGGACAAGAAATCGAACCGTGTCCCACAACTTTGAGGCGCAGATCTATGAACTGAATTATCCTGGTGACCTGAGGAGCGCTCATTTTTTGAACTCCAACCCTCTCACAACCAGCACGATGGAACAGATTAATTGTTAATTTTAATTTGCAATTAATTTGTTTTCTTGCAATTTCTCGTATATTCATGCAGTCTTTTCCCCATAATATCACGTAGTCTTGAAAAATCAATTGTTAACTTTTACTTATTACGAATCAATACCAAAACATTATGGCAGTAAAATCCTTGCGAATTTTTATATCTGTTTTTAACGGTAGTAGAAGTATTCATAGTCTGAAACGGTATTTTTACGATGTAAAGCTCATAATGATCAACTGGGAGTCTTTATTCTGTAGGCTCCTAGGATATCCCAGGCCAGGTGATGGCCGAATGACTACGGCGCTGGCATTCGGTTCAGATCCCGTGGGTTCGAGTCCCACTGTTGGCACGAATGTTTGTAGCCGTTCGGAATCGTCTTTAAACTGTAGGTCCCGGTCTAATTAGCCCTCGTGTAGCAAAAAGTTGACAGTAGCGCTCAAAACCAAACTTAAACCAAACCTAGGATATCCCAAAACAAAGGTAAATAAAAATGCGTACCTGATTTATAATCAATTTACCCTATGACCTTGCACTGTACATAGACGGCAATTTTATAAAAATTAGTTTGAAAAACTGATAAAACATTCAGAAAAGAAGGACCCAGAAGAACTGTGAACGGATTTAGTTCTGTGTAATATAGAGAATAAATAAATTAAATTTGATCATATCACTGAGGCAACACCTTTCTAACGCACAATTTGTCTCTAACATACGGAAAAGAAAAACTAAGTATGAAATAGCATTAATTGCGGATTGACTTGACTATTAATAAATGTCAATAAAATCATTTTAAAAATTAAAATATTTCATTAAATACAGCTAATAGGGCTCAGAAATAGATTTGAGTAAGTAGATTAAATCGTATAAAAGTAATTCATTACCTGGGGTCCTGTGAGAGTATAGGTTTTACCCGCGCCAGTTTGACCATATGCCAACACCGTACAAGAGAAGCTGCAAAGAAAAATTAAAAATTGATAGAAAACAGACGTTTTTCATGTAATTATATAACTAGAAAAGGGGACAAATTAATTTTTCTAGGATTTTCTGAGAAGGACGTATCACGCTTTAGGATTTTATTTTGAAAGGTTAAATTGTTATACTATGAAAGAAATAAAATTAAGATTGCCCACGAGATGCAGTGATTTGGTCTTCAAAATTAAATTAGTATATGATAATACGAGGATAACACTGGAATTTTTGAGACAGGGGCAAAAGATATGCGTAAAAAAATTATCGGTCGGATATTTAAATTTGAACTCTTTTATGTCCGCAGACGACAATTTGTGGCAACAATTGTAATTTAGCTATCGAAGAATAACTTTTGAAAGAAGAGAAAACGGAGCTGACGCGAAAGCATTAATGAGCAGTGATTTTCTGTGATTTTAAAGTGGGGTAAATCAAGAAGAATATCTACAATTAGCATATGGAAATGAAGTTCCATGTCGTGCTGTATTCAGATGGTTTACAGAATTTAGAAAAAGTCGTAATTCTCTCCTAGATTAAGAACACAAAAGAAGACCTTTGTCAGATGTAGTCCCAGAAAATGTATCGGCCGTACAAAATACGTTAATCGATGATAATTTCTGTACCTACCAAATGATATATAAGGAACTTAACATTGGAACCGCAGCTATCGTAAAATTATTCATGAAGAACTGCATATGAAAAAATGAGTTAGTCGTTTGGCCTCTCATAATTTAACAGAACACCAAAAAGCGGAGCATGTCAGAATCAGTAAAGAAACCCTAAAATTATTAATGATGGTGGACACCGCATTATTTCTAAAATCATAGCTGGTGATGAGACGTGTATACTTTTTTTCGACGTTCCAACACGTCAAGAAAGTAAAGTATGAGTCTTTGAAGATGACACCAAACAAACAATGGTGAAATGAGAAAGGGCAAGGAAAAAGTAATGTATGCCGTGTATTTCAGAAGTATAGGGATAGTCAGTGCCATAAAGTTAAAGGGACAGAAGACAGTTACAGCTAACTGATACACTACTAAGTGTCTTCCAGAAATTCTTGAAGAGGTGAATGTTAGGGGCCTCGTGCTTCACCATGACAATCTATCTTCTCACACAGAAAGGATTACAGTCGAATTTCTTGAACAGAAAGACATCAAAGTGAGAGAATATTCACCCTGTTCTCCTGATCTTGCTATGTCGGACTTTTAGCTATTTTTCAATCCCCCCCCCCCAAAAAAAAAAAAAATTACGTGGACGCCTTTTTTATTCCGAAAATTAGATTGATTAGGCTATAAAAGCATATTTTTCATCTATCCAAAGAAATGAATGGCATGATACATATAATCTTTGGAAAATTCGCCTACAAAAGTGCATTAATCTCGGAGGGAACTACTTTGAACACTACTAATCGTTGCTACCATTTAGCCGTACCTCAAAAATTTCAGTCTGACCCTCGTAAAAGAGGATAATAATTAACAAATACTAAAAAAAAAGTCAAGCGACACCTTCCCTTTGTAATTCGAATTTTTGCGGGAAAATTGAATTGTTCGGAAGGAGAGTGATAGTCGTTCCTTACCCATCCAGAGCCATGTCTATGAGTCTTTTAATGCCACAGTGATCGAATACTTCCTCTTGCGTCGCTTCTGGTTCGAACACGACGTGGAAAGTGAAACCACGAGGCGGTGCTGTTGAGTGGTCATCCAGCTGAGAATGCAAAACAAAAAATAAAAGTAAATTGTATGATCTGTACCCTATCCATTTGAAACATTTCAGGATAAATTTAGACGCTTTTGTATGGAAAAGAGGGAATAGGATTGATTAATTTTGAACATTTCATCGAGATTATTAAATGTGATTCTTAGCCAGAAGTCATAATTATGTGGGAAAAGGGAAAATACGAAACTGCAGCTCTATAACTGAATAATACCTAGAACAATTCTGTACCAGTTCACTATTCACTTAAGGCGGCGCATAATGGATCTCACAGATCTTCAATCCCAGTGTTAGGCTATGGAAAATGTTCCTCACTGTATTTTTCCTCAGCACATATTAGCCAAAGTATGTTCGTGAGTTCTGTTTTCTGTACATAAAAATACTATGCATGGGTTTATCAGAAACTTTTTTTGGTTTTAATTTATTTAAAAAAACAGTGTTAATTTTGTTATAGTAGACATTAACAGGACTTTTCGTGTAAAGAATTAATGACTGAAAAATTTTAAATTTAAAAACTACTTTCTCTTTAGCTTAATTACTTCTCTCGTATGAAAAAAAACTCAAAAATGGGCGTTTGCTGATCTGCGTTTAAAAAATATTGAGAGGAAAATTCTCCATAACATATCATGGGTACTGAAGATCAACGAGATCAACAGAAAAGCCGCTTTAACTATCAAATTAGTATGGTGATGGAATTAAGATTTTAAACTAAATGAGTTTGAAGTGTTATCGAGTTATTAAACTAAATGCATTAAGTTATAATTAGATAACGGTATATTTCATTTCACTGGTACACCTCAGGCATCGAAAGTGACCCTCCTTCCTAAGTGTCATTGTCAGAGCGAATCGCTACAAAAAATAGCCACAAATATCCCATCGTGATAGGCATTTATCCTGAGGGCATTCGGCCATATACAGAGAGATTTTTCTTAGTTTATTTCAAAACTTATGACATATTGACTAACTCCATAATAAACAGGTCAATCATCATTACTTCCTCTGAAGATACTGCAAAGGAAAGCATATCACAGCAGGGTTTAAAACTCGGTGCTAATCATTCTACAATGTGGATGCTTACCACTGACACCTGACAAGACCAATGACGTAGAGAGCATAACTGGTGCCCGGGGCACGATACCTTTTTGGCGCCCAACCCCCGAAAAATATATAGTAATATAATATATAGAATAAGTGAAAAGAACCATTTGGCCTCCCTCTGCGATTGGCGCCCGGGGCATGATAACCCCCCCTTTACCCCCCCCCCCTCTCTACCCACTGGACAAGACAAAAAGTTACCTCGTCCCATGACAGAAAAACCATAAAAAGGGGTAAGTTACCAGTGCTCATGATTTCGACAGCATTATGTGAGCTTCTGTTTCGTTAACGTTCTCCAGTAACGCGTGAATGCAAAAGCGTAATTTAATTCCAAACTAAACAATTGTAATGTTATGTTAAATTTATAAATGTATTGCAGTGTAGTTGACACAAAAGTATAATGTAGAATAAAGAAAATAATTACGTTTTAAAACTTAAATGATCCTGAAAATGAAGCAAAACCATTTAAGTTAAGTTGTGAACAGGAAGAATGATTTTAACCTTTTTAATCAGTCCAAGAATAAATGACATAATATGCCCCTTTACATGGCCATGGCTCCTTAAATTTTGGAAATTTTTAGCACAAAGTCATTATGAGTCAAGGATAGACATTTCCAGCTTACCTGCCAGCCATGAACCAAGGTTTGTTGCCTTAGGTCATGTGCTCCCCAACACGGCAGATCCACCAAGAACGGTGGACAAAAAAAAATTCTAAGAGCGGAATGACTCTTAATTTTTACAAGTAGCGGACGATCTGCAGTCAATAAAGCCAATTAATACAGGGAAGAGCAAACGTCTTACACGGGGAGTTAGGGATAATTGAGACTCCAAGTTTTTGCACCAGGGACCCTCTTACTAGGATGTCTTCCATGGAATTTTATTATCATAACTACTCATTACCATTTTTGAGAATCAGTCTAAGTGACTCACCGAGATTTGACCCTCCGCCGGAAACTGGACGGCTTGTATGTCCTTTCGGCCCTCTTCCATGTGTGTGAGTGGCCGGACTCTGAAATGTTGAATAGTGTGTCATAATAGTGTCAGAACACCAAAGCAAGATAATGTCGAAAGGAAAGAAAAGTTATTTTCAGCAGCATTGCATGTTTGCGAGCTTTATCCATACATCCACTTGTTTGCTGATCTAAACTTCTTAAAGGCAGAAAAATGTTAGGACTCACAATAGTCGAATTCATGGACGTACTAATAACGTTACGACCTTTGATTTCACAAATGTTGCTTTGTTTTTCTCAAATCTCCGTGATTTATGACTCAATATGCTCCGAAGATTTTCTACAATGATATACTTTGGTACTGTAATGACTTGACGGTCCCTACGGGTAAATTCCAAGGGACACCCGTCTTTGTCATCTAAGGTGTTTTATCAGTGCCGAAAGGTGACCTTCCGTTTAGTTACACAAAGCCGTGTCGTAGTGACTCTTCGATACACTTCAAGAAAGGAACCTCTTTTGAAACGGTTCCCTAGTTGACAATGGAGTCCAGATGAAAGACTAGTGTCGGCTGGTCAGACGCTTGAAGGCACAGCGCGGCAAGCGGTAACTTAAAAGGAACCACCCAAAGAGATGGGCGAGGATATATATTCGCCACCTTGATGTAAATGGGGGCAGTTGACTTTTTTTTTTACAGGTGTGAAGAACCCCTCGTCGCCGAACGCGTGCCAGAGAAGGAGAGCCTGCAGTGTTCCATTATGATATCCTGAACCCCGCGAAATAGCCTCAGATAGTGCTTATTTTTTTTTGTAATTATTGTATAAAGCCTATATTTAATCGGGATGCAAATAAAGCATTTTGTAAATATTAAAGGCTGTCAGTCTTAGTTTTAGGCGAAGTCCTTACAGACTGTTATTAACTGGTGTCAGAAGAGTCATAGGATATCAGTGATGAACGAAAGGATTACAGGTAGGCCGATTCTTTTTATCAGATTCTGGCTTTGATTTAAAAACTAAATAATGGTTTTGTATAAATGCAATAAGTAAAAATTATTTTATTGTGTTTTTAAATGGTATATTTATAAGTAGCCATTTAGAGTTCGCATTAAGAACTAATATTTTAGAAATTTTGATGAATTAAATCAATTTCTGTGTTTTTTTAAATGGTATATGTACAAGTTAACCATTTAGAGTTCGTATTAAGAACTGATATTTTATTTTAGAAATTTTGATGAATTAAATCAATTTCTGTGGTTTTTTTAAATGGTATATGTACAAGTTAACCATTTAGAGTTCGTATTAAGAACTGATATTTTAGAAATTTTGATGAATCAAATCAATTTCTGTGTTTTTTTAAATGGTATATGTATAAGTAGCCATTTAGAGTTCGTATTAAGAACTGATATTTTATATTAGAAATTTGGATGATTTAAATCAATTTCTGTGTTTTAATGGTGTATGAGTTAACCATTTGAAGTTCTAAGTAGGAACTATTGTTTTTAGGAATTGTGATAAGTAAAACCAATTTCTGTGTGTTTTTATGGTATATGAATGAGTAACCAGTTAGTGTTCAAGTAAAGAACCAATATTTTGTTTGTTAGGAATTGCAATAAGTTTAGCCAATTTCTGTGTTTTGTTAATTGCAAATACTGTATGTTTTTCTCTATTTTTAAAGAAAGTGAATTTTTTTTTTGCTTTTGATAATAACAGTGTTTATTTAGAATTTTTTTTCTTTTAATAGTAACAGATATATTTAAGTTTCTTATGCTTGGATATTAACGGTGATAATTTAGTATTTGTGTATTACTGTGTTGGAAATCTATATAGAGCGTTGATTAATTTGAGAATTCTGTTTATGTGTATTCGGTATAAGAGTTCGGTATTTTGATTTGATAGGTATTGAGTAAATTGTGAATGTTTATATTGTGCGGTGCTAGTTTGGTGTTCATAAGGGCTAAAATTATAGTTCGGTATAAAATTGATCATTTTTGAACTTGTTAGTTCCGGTTAGGACACATACCGTCGGAAGGTATAGCTAGTTGCCGAGGAAAAATTTTATTGGTTACCCTAAATTAGAAACCCTAAATTTAGAAAAATGTCCTTTTTAAATAAGGGTAAGAAAGGGGATCTTTTAGAACTTTTAGAAGAGTTAGGAGGACTAGCTGACGATACGCTTAAGATTTTCGAAATTAAGAAGATCATTACAGAAAACGAAAATTACGTCGAAGAAGACGCTAGACTCGCACTAGAGCGTATTATTGAAGATAGGAAAGAAAGAGAAGACAAAATTCGTCAAGACCAACTTACTCTCGAAATGAGGAGACTAGAATTAGGAATTAATGGAGACAATAGAGCCCGAAATGGGAGGGACAGAGATGCAGACGCAACTCAGAACATTCAGCTCCTTAAAACCATGCAGAAATTTGACGAGAAACGGGACGAAATGGGCCTGTATCTAATTAATTTTGAGAGAAGAGCAGAGATGGCGGGAGTCCCTAAACAAGATTGGGTGCCATATTTGTTAGGGGTACTAACCCCAGAAATTTCCAACATGATGGCCAGAGAATCGCCAGAACAGGCAAAAGATTATGACTACGTAAAAGAGATGATTCTCCAGAGATTTAGGATGAATACAGAAAAATTAAAACAACTGTTTTATCGCCATCCTAAACTCGCAGACAAGTCATGGAGGAATTATGCCCATGAGCTTAGTGGCTATTATGATGAATGGATAGCAGATTTAGAAATCACTACATTTAAGAAACTGAGAGACCTACACATAACGGAACAGATGAAGAGACGGGTACCTGCCGATATAAAAGATCATTTTTTGGAGCAGTGGATGCAGATTAATACTCCTTTGGAATTAGCGGAAAAAATAGATAAGTATGAAAGCTTGCAAGACAGTTTCCGAACAAGAGAATTCCCAAAGAATCAAAAGTCCACAGATAAATTTAATAAGCCATTTAAAAATAACCATAATTTCAAGGAAGAGAAGAAAGAAAAAAAAGATGTGGAAAAAGAAGCTTCTAGTGGACAAAACAAGGAAAGAATTTTTGAGAAAAGAAAACAGCCCCGTTGCTACGAATGTGGTTCTTATGACCATCTGCGACCACAGTGTCCTAAACTTAAAGAGACGGAAATTATCGCGGCAACAGAAACTAGTGGAGGAGACTCGAGTGGCGTGATGACTCCATATATCAGTCAGGGAGTCGTTAATGGAAAATCTACGTCTATTCTGAGAGACACAGGAGCGAGCATTGATCTGATTTCTAAAAATTTGGTACAACCCCATATGTACACAGGAGAGCACGTTTATGTCAGTGCACCTGTGCTAGATTCATCCGTTTGCTTACCTATAGCAGAGGTCGATTTAAAATGTGAATGGGGCCACACCATAACTAGAGCAGCTGTCAGCAATACGGATTTCGAGCAGAAACACTATTTGTTAGGAAATAAAACGGCAGCCTTGCTTCAGAAGATCAACAGGAATGTTGAAGTTCCGGTGAAAAATACTGTGCAAACTCGGGCCGAAAAACTAAAATTTGATAGAGAAAGACGAGGCACGGGAGATGAAATAACGAGAATAGAGCAAGTGATTCCCGGATCAGAAGCGGTAGAAGAAATCACTTCGGAAGAGAGCGCGACTATCTTGCCTCTCCAGGAGAAACAAATAATTACTCCCGACTTATTAAAGACTTCACCCGAAGAATTTAGAGTTGCACAAAGTGAGGACGAAGAATTAAAAGTAATTTTTGATAGGGAGAAAAAGAAGACGCCCGAAGAAAATAAGTACGTGGTGGTAAACGAGATGTTATTTTACCAGAAAAAAAATAACGATGGAACCACTAGAAACCTGCTTATTGTGCCTCGAAAGTATCGAGAGAAACTAAAAAGACTCTGCCACGAACATACTAATGTTCATTTAGGCGTTGCTAAGATGAAAGAATCATTAACTCAGTGTTTTTACTGGCCATATTGTCACTTAGATATAAATGATTACGTGTCGGCTTGTGACAAATGTCAAAAGGGGAAATGTCCTAATGTTAAGAATAATATGAAACGTCTTAACCCTGTTAATTCCCGCCGAACACCAGGCTAAGCCGAAGTTTAGTCGTAAAAGTTTAAATGTATGTTATAAGTATGTTGATTAATTGTAGTTTCAGTGTAAAAATGTGACCAGAAATTAATGTGTATTCGTTTGAGTAATGTTTTTTTTTATGAATTGTAACATGTAATTGTTTGTAAATTTGAACGACTCGACCATAGAAGTTGAGTTTTGCTTTAAAGGAAAATTCAGGTGAAATTCCTTTGACGTTATCATAATATAACGGTTTTGTAGTGGCAAACGCCATATGACGGTTTTATGTATGCCGTGTTAGAATGCCTCAGATAGGGTTTAATTAAGGTTCAATTGTAACATTTTATGTTCTGTTTTGTTTGTTGCATAAGCCAGTAGAATGCCTCAGAAAGGTATGGGCTAACTTTTAAATGCAGATGTGTATGTTTTTGTGTATACCTAAGAAGGTAGTAATTGGAGTCAAAATGCACTCCGTACGGTGTTTGAATACCGCAATTGATTGATTTATTGTGAAATCGATAAGTTTTGTCTGAAGAGTTGTTACGACAACAGATAAATGTAAGTGTTGTCAAAGCATCCAAGTGATTAACAGGAATGTGAAGTTTGTGAGTTTTTTTGATAAGGAATGAGCCAATGAGCTATTTTGTTATAATTTTATGTCAGTCAGTACTGAAAATTTAGACCCTAAATCGATTGTGAATCCTATAGTAGGATAAAATGAATATTTAAATTTAGGTCACTGATGACTGTCCACTTAAATGGAAACGGCAGATTGGATCACAGGTAATCGTGAACGAATTAAGTTCCCTGATCCAGAATTACGGAAAGCCGAGTATTAAATTGTTTTATGACTATAAGTGTTAAATGTATTAAAAGATAAGTAAGAAATTTAAAATTTTCATGTGTATTAGTAACCGTGATGATATGTTCTGTATGAAGTTTAAGTATCCATTTTGGATTTGTGTTTAATTTTATTTGTGTAAAGTTGTTTCATGGTAACTGTGTTTAATATCAATTTGAGAATTTATTTGTGTCATGTGATCACAATTAAGGTAAATTATGGGATCCCAGTTGAGTGATTTACTAGTTATAATGTTTTTTATGTAGTGTCATGTGTACGTACTATTGTTCTATGAATTTAATTTTTTTGATTGACATGTATTAGTATACTGTTTTATTTAAATTTTTGCCATGACGTGTTATATTATTGTGTAATTTTTATAATTTCTTTGCTCCGGCATGTTCTCTTAATAGAGATTTTAAAGTGCGTAAATTTTAAGTATAAATTCCTTTTGTAGTGCTTTTAAAAATAATACTTTGAAGTACAGTTAAAAATTTTCTTTCATGAAGGTAAAGCCAGAGTTTGATCAAAATTAACGGTCTACTCGTAATGTCAATTGGGTGTGCATTTGCCTTCGGGAAAAGTTTTATAATTGAAATTGTCCTGAGAAGGACCATGTTTTTGTTCTGTTTTTTGCAGGTGAAAATTTCTGCAGAAAAACATCTAGGGAGGGGAAGAATTATAGACTGTAATGACTTGACGGTCCCTACGGGTAAATTCCAAGGGACACCCGTCTTTGTCATCTAAGGTGTTTTATCAGTGCCGAAAGGTGACCTTCCGTTTAGTTACACAAAGCCGTGTCGTAGTGACTCTTCGATACACTTCAAGAAAGGAACCTCTTTTGAAACGGTTCCCTAGTTGACAATGGAGTCCAGATGAAAGACTAGTGTCGGCTGGTCAGACGCTTGAAGGCACAGCGCGGCAAGCGGTAACTTAAAAGGAACCACCCAAAGAGATGGGCGAGGATATATATTCGCCACCTTGATGTAAATGGGGGCAGTTGACTTTTTTTTTACAGGTGTGAAGAACCCCTCGTCGCCGAACGCGTGCCAGAGAAGGAGAGCCTGCAGTGTTCCATTATGATATCCTGAACCCCGCGAAATAGCCTCAGATAGTGCTTATTTTTTTTTTGTAATTATTGTATAAAGCCTATATTTAATCGGGATGCAAATAAAGCATTTTGTAAATATTAAAGGCTGTCAGTCTTAGTTTTAGGCGAAGTCCTTACAGTACTTTATCGTTAGTTCTTTACTGCAATTATAAAGTTTAACCTTTCTTCGAAGATCTATATGCTATCCACAAACAAAACCTTACGGAATGGGAGGTAACCATAGTTCATGCTAGTCTATTCCAGAATTGATCATGAAAATGCACTGAAAAAGAATTTTTTTTCGCAAGTTCTTGTCATTGAGACTACTTACCTGACAACGACGTTAATGCTATCGAAATTTCCATCGTCCGATCCCAAAGACATGACAGAGTCTTCTGATGCGGCCGAACTGGGCCTGAAAAGAGATAGAGAAATAAATTATTTGCAAAGCGCGAGTTAAAATTATTAACTCAAAAATCCTATATGTAGTTATAGTTTTATAGTTTATACCTTATGATCGCAAAAAATTTCAATTAGAACTTTGGATCGATTGTCGTTGAGCGCAGTGGTTATAAAATATTTTTTTCAAATATTATACCTATTTGTCGTTCACACGTTACCTAATTCATTGAAGAGATTTAGCAAAAAGTATTAAGAGCTATGCAAACTGCATTTTGTACTGAGATTCTAATTTGCCTCTATCGAAAATTTTAGTTTGTGAGTGGTTTATAATCCAAGCACCTTACTTAGTTGCACCATTCTATTTTTCTGCTTATAACCAGTTTTATATTTATCATATACAATTTTAAGTTATCGCTAAAACATTTCACCAAATTAATTGAAGATATCACTAGATATAATTGCAATATGACTAAGTGATCTCGGCCTTATTAAGCATAATCAGCAACAACACATTGCACCATAAAACGAAACTTTAAATAACAATAATTTATTTACGTCATAAACAGAAATTTACGTGAAAAAATTAGACATGACTTAAAATAAAATTATTGAAAGCCCATTGAATAAATCAGGCCTAGAACAGTTCTTAAGATCAGTTCAAAAGGATCCTGATAGCTTGAAAAAGATATAGTAGGTTGTGACCATCTATCTGAACAGAAAGAAAGGCCGCACGGACATATTTCCCTATTCAGCCAAATTGTCTTTTGAGTGAAAAAACGCCTGGTTATAATAGTAAAACTAAAAATTATTATATATTATAAAATGAAACAAAAGGAGAGAAAAACCACATAAAGTAAATATTACCAGTGACGTTAAAAGTAGAATAAATGCCAAGATGACATTTTGGCAATTCAACAATATAATATTGCTAGTAAAACTATTGTTTCATTTGAAGACAAGATCACCATTGCGTAACATGTGTAAAGAATACCTTAGTTACATTTTGTTTTTAAATGAGTCTAAGTAAATTATATGATTTTTCATTTTGTTGGGATTGAATAAACAAAGTTAACATTCATTTTTTGAAATCTGTAACAAAAAGAAAATGCACCATGCATTTGTTGGCAGTCTTTTTGTTACTAACTCTATGACATTGAAGAAATTCGATGATCTACTCAAATAATTAATTTTCTTTTTTGTGGGGAAAATACTTTTTACAGCACTCAATAGTCTTTGTTTACGTGAAATATTCCCAATTTCTAAACTTAATTCAGTTAACAGAACATATTAAAGGTCACTGGTAATTTAAGAGTTGCTTCCGGTTTCTCGTGTATTTTTTTCTTTTTTGAAAGAAATACTTACATATGTATACATACATACAAACACACAGAGACGCACGCACGTGGGCGCGCGCACACACACACAACTAACTATATATATATATATATATATATATATATATATATACAGAGAGAGAGAGAGAGAGAGAGAGAAATACATAGATGGATACATAAATAGATATATTCTTTTAGCTAATGCGGAGGCACTTGTGGAGAGCACCGTACGGGTGAGTCAACATTTCTCCACGGTGCCATCTCAATTTTGATCGAGCACCCCCAGGGTCGACATCTGGTGAGCTCGTACCCTCCTCAAACCCTTGCCACCGCATTGAAAGACATTCTGACATTCTCTCCTACGCATTCAACGAGCCCATACTTGGCGCAGACACGATGGCACTCTGGCGCTTTGTCAGGATTCAAACCATTCTTCCCCAGTCTGAAATCCTAAGTGCTAACCACTAGCATGTCACATTTTAATCTATACAACGAATTTTCCTCGTATCGATGTTTTTACGTGGTAAGACGAAACGTCAGTAACAGAAACTCAACCGCATTTGTTAATCACTGAAAGTACATTACTTTTGTCTAAGTTTATTACTTACATGAAATCACTGTATTAAACAAATGGACTGTAATAAAAAAATCTACTGCAATTTAAATTAAAAATCGACTGTATTATATGTATATCGTGTTAAAAATCGACTGTATTATATTCGTATTGAAAATCGACTGTATTATATATCGACCGTCGTATATCGACTGTCGTTATAAGTAACCAATATTTACAAAAATGTTTTGTTTGAAATTTCCTTATTAGAGAATTGTGCTCTACCGGATAGGACTAGAAAAAGAAAGCGCTCTGGAAACTGTCCCATTTACTTTAGAAGTTAAAATTTCTATATTATATTATTTAAAACTGACATTTATTTTTCTGTATAAAAGATATATGTATTTAAGAGAATACCTCAAAAGAACATATGCCATTATTTATTCTTGTCGCGCATGATTACCCGATATCTTTTCCTGTATCGTGTTAAAAAAGATCACAGCGCTGCCATGCAAAACTTCTTTCCATTTCATTCTTTGTAAAAGAGAAATAAACAGTGACTATTTCTCGCACCCGATATCTTTTAACATCGAAATGTGCGAAAACCCTTTTTTTTCCTCCTACGCCACTAACTGAAATAGGAAGGATAAATAATCGATTTGAGGAAGAGTTTTCTTCTTGTAAACATTTCTGTGCGTATATAATTTTTTTTTTAATCCCGTGAAAGTAGCACGCAATCTGCTAAAATTTGGTATAGATAAAGTAACCTTGAAAGTGTAACACCTGGACTTAGTGGTAAGGTTGATCGATGTATGAAAAAGGCGCTGATGAGAAAAGGCTGAAATTTGGGCAGTGCATATCATCTGCGGGTTACGACGTTTACAATTTTGCTTAAGAGCATTGCGTGGTAAATGTTTAACCGTCCTTTCAAATTTTCGGTCATTATGTTATATTACCATCAGATAAGAAGACACGGCAAAATTTTGCTTTTTCCTTGATTGAATCTGAAATGTTTCGTTTAGAAACTGCCGACCACTTTACGGATTGGGATCATTAAAAACCCATCTCATTTTTTTCCAAAATGACCACACGCTGCTAGTATTTGTCAGGACTGGGGTACAAAACAATATCCATTTCATTCAGAGAAGTTGATGGGGAAAAATGGAAACTTGTATAGAGTAGGTCAAAAATGCTCATATGAGGAATTTTGTTGCAGGAGGCGATGAATGAGGTTATTCAAAATTAATTGTGGACTCATTTGTTTTTATGCTGAGTTATTAAAAAGTTATTTTGCTCATTGGAAATTACCACTCGCAAATTTACTAAATGAGGGGTGAATTTTTCCCTTTTGAAAAAAAGGAGTTATTAAAAAAATATGAGATCAGATGTTGGGAGATAAAAAATAAAAATCATGAATATAAAAGAAAAACTTTAAAAAAAGGTTAAATGAAAAATATACATATAAGAAAATATTGAAGATTCCAACTTTGTCAGTAGGGGTCATTCAGCAATCCTTTCATACACATTTTAAGCTGTTGATTCATGTTGAAAATCAAAAAATATAAAAACGCATCAATATCAAGAAAAAAAAGTCATACAGAAGAGGTGAAATTGACCAATATGTATTCTAAAATAATTTTTTAAAAAATTTAATGCTGCCAGTTTGATATATTCGGTAGTCATTTCATAGGCATTTTTGATTGCTGATTCATGTCCAGAAAAAAATATTAAAAACATTAATATCACAGAAAATCAAAGAGAAGAGAAAGTGAGCAATACACATTAAATTTTTTAAATATCCAGCGTGGTCAATATATTTTATATTTAGCAGTTATTCCCTATATATTTTTGAGTGCTGATTCACGTAACTTCATTATAATTTTTATTCTTTCACTCTTAGTGAGTTTACTTTGCACATATTCGTTAAATGGAAGAATAAATATTGAAGATATTTACAACACTTCGAGTTGGGCCGATTTAAACTAATTTCATTTGAGCTTTGAGTTAAAATTTTCGTCCTATTCAGGTTGTTATTTCTGTGTTTGTAAAACAACCATTCACAAAACTGAGGACAGATTCAAAAGAAAAATGTCTTTTTTTGGTTCAGTTACTGCTATTTAAAACTTAATAGTTATGTTATCAAATAACTAAAGTATGAATGCTAATGATTAAAACGAACTTATTCAGTTTTCGTTAATTATCTTTTTTGATTATTTTATTTACACTTGATTATCTTAGTTTCCACCATTATCTGCAAAAAACTACGTCCACCCCCCCTCCCTGACGAGGCGCAGTCACTTCTTCAGGTTCAATGTAACTTCCATGATTATTATGTTGGAACAGTTCATCAATTCAACATTCATACTGCCACTGACCGTTCCAGTGTGTTCCTGACACAGCCATGTCATGACCAGTATTAATAACAGTTAACAATTCATTGCGATACGCTCAAGTAGGAAGGCATCAGCTGACTGGCAAATGTCAAAGGAGTACCATTAAATCTGTCTTGCATGAAGAAACCCGATGAAAGTGTGCGTTTGGATTATATGAGGATTTATACATGTTGCTAGGTTTGACGCAAATTCCCGAGATAATTATCTTTATTGAACAATTGATTGTACTGACAGGATTTGAACAAATTTTCCTAATCATTAGAGCTATTTAATCCCTTATCGAACCTCAAGAGAATTTTCAGATAACGGCATTGGTGTACAATCATATATCATTACTATTATCATTGATTTCACTAAACTTTTCCCGACTTTTTTTAAAAATAATTTCGTGCGTATAAGTTTTGCGGAAACGGAAGAGTTTGTAGCTGCAATTTCATCCTATATTTTCCAGTTTGAAACGTTAAGTTTTAATAAAATTTATAATTCGGAAATTTATAAATCTGTACACAAGTGGAGCTCCATAGCACTTTGTTGTTCTGGACTGAGAACAATGTATACATCAGTATACAGCAGCAATATCAGATTATTAACAAGGCTTCGTTAACAACAGAATCCCCAGTTCAGAAAGGAATAAAAAATTATTATGTTGTCAGATGATTTCAGCTTAGTCGACCAGATGAATTAAAGCAACACTGATATAGTTCTGTCAGTTTTTCAATGGTTACAATAAATTCTCAAAAACGAATTAATTTATTTAACTCTTAGAGCTCGAATAGGCTGAAAAGCAAAAAATTTCTTATTATACTTCTTCTGACTTTAAACTGATTCTAGAACTTTCGCACAAAGTTTGAAATGTTTCTGGGATATTGTTTACATTCTGCTTGTATATTTTTTCCATACTTCTAACCGCGCTCGCGTACTGCGGAAGTGCGAAAAAAAGTAAATTTGAATTCTAATTCGAAATAAAACATTGAGCAAAATGAAACATACCTATTTCTCACTTGTTCTTAATTTATATCCACTTGTCTTTAGTTCAAAACGGCCTCCCACATCGTATAGTGGTTAGCGTTTCTAATTTCCACTGAACGGGCTCGAGTTCGAAAATCGGATAAGGCATGAGTGCCTGAATAATAGCACAAGAAGTGCTGTCGTCTCATGGGGGTGCAGTGCTGGTTCCCATACTTAGTGCTCCTATGATAAAGTAGCCAAAAAATATTTCAGGTAGTCTCTTCTAACGGAAATACTGCGGGTTATTAACGTAGGGTTGCTTACCTCTTTTTTTATTATTTTATTTTTGACGCATTTTGATACTTTTCTGTTTAACTGTTTTACTGCTACTGGGTTTGGCACTCTGTCAAAATTATAACTCGCGACAACGCTGAAATTTTGCTTTCCGCAGGACCGTTATTGAGGAACGTAATCCTACGTTAACATTCGTGGAGTGGATGGGTCTCAGGAGAAAGTTCCCACGTTGAAAAAGAAAAAAAAAACCTCTTAAAATGAACAATATCAAACTGCTCTTTTTCTATTTTAAGAGTATTTCCTTTCTTATGATTACTTATCAAAATCAATAGGGCAAAAAATTTAAGAATAACAACATATAAATTATGTAATTCATAGTCTTTTAGCTAGTTTGAAAGTAATTACACTCTGCGAATAACATAAAATGCCGATGGTTTGGCGGCTAAGAAATATCAGTTGTTAGAAGACGCTTTATTCATATTTATTATTCTACTGACAGAAATTCTCCGAGTTTTCCTTTTCGTAAAACACAACCTTAGAACCTGAATCTTTCCATTTTCCGCAAGGGGGGGGGGGTTATAAGCAACCTTTCAATGTTAAACCCCTTCTGTTCTTGTATCCTCACTTATAATCATAAAGATATTGCTACAGGCATTCTAAACATATATCGGTCGAGTACGATCAAAACAAGCAATATTCACTTTATTTTTTCAAAATTGAGTTTAGGTTATTTTCTTATAGTTTTTCAATAAGTTAAAAAGGAAAATTTTTGGAAAATGGCCTACATGTAAAAAAATAAGGTGGTAATTTTCTAAAGAAAATTTTAAATTTTTACCTCCAGAAATGATAAGATATAATTCTTTGCCCCTCACCGAATGAAAAAAAAAAGTCTTTAGTAGATTGCTACTTTTGATCCCACATCACTCATATTTACATTTATGCCACGTTGTAAGAGGAGCAACGGACGGGCTATCAATTCATCGGCAACGTTATGTATTTATTATTCGAGATAGTGTAGAAAGGTGGTAACAGTATTTTAATATTGTGACAGTTCTGCACGGAAACGGTGCTTGAAAACATTGCAGTAAGTAGGAAGCCACAATTTTTTCAAGAAAGTACACAATTAAATTTTAAAAAAGAAAACAAACACGGGACTCAAACTCCAAGCATCTGATAAGCCAGCAATATCATTATAGCCAAGGTAACAAAATTGAAACTGTTCTTGGTTATTATGTTTGAAGAAAAATTTAAAATTTGTCCCTTAAGTGAAATCAAAAGTTCTTAATTTTTTTTAGAAATCCTTTAGATCATTTAATTTAATTTTAATTCTAAAGATTTTAATTTAAGGAAAACAAAATTAAAACGCTTCGGATTTTATAATTCTTAACTGTAATTCATTAAAGAAAAAAATTTCAATCTACTATATTTATAAGCAACTTCCATGTAACTTGTTTAAATGATGTAAAAAAAAAGAGTAAAAAAGAAAAAAAAATCCATATCAATATTTGGAAAAGATATTGAATGTGGGTTTGATTAACAACAACATAAGACATAACTACTTTAAAATCTAAAGGAAGTAAATTATATATTTTACAAGAAAATGATATTGTAAAGCGTATTTCAATTCCGTTATGAATTACAATCAGTGAGAAAGCCTGTATAGCTAAGGAAAGTAATTCAAGGTTTAAAGGTTTCGTAGATACTTTTTAAACAAGGAGAACAAATATTTTACAAAGTGAAAAAAATTAAATTATATATATATATATATATATATATATATATATATATATATATATATATATATATATATATATATATATATAACTCATGACACAACAGTCCAAACAAGACAGTGTTTTCCAGCACTGTGGACCAAGGCCTGCGGTGGACATCTCCGTTTTCATGATCGTGGGATCGAGGTGCCTTACAACATATGTCTCGGTCAGGTGGTCAACCTGACGCGGGACCCCCAGAGTTAGTTCTTCGGAAAGTTATGGAAGCTTTTGGATCTGTCGAGATAGATGTCCCTTCATAGTAAGTAACGCAGATTCGTTTACTCACTCGGTTGCTAACATTAATAAAAGCCAACTGGTCTCAGAGTGTATTTGGGGGAGAGTCTTCAGGATTAGTTCATACCACATTATAAAAAATTTACGAGCTATGTATATATATATATATATATATATATATATATATATATATATATATATATATATATATATATATATATATACATACATATATATATATATATATAAATAAATATAAATATAAGTATATATATATATATATATATATATATATATATATATATATATATATATATATATATATATAAATATAAATATATATATATATATATATATATATATATATATATATATATATATAAATAACTTGGGTAATTTAGATGACTGCATATTAGTATTTTCATCTGGGTTTAGAAAACTCATTTACGTAAGTATACACATACGCATGGCACACAAGTAAATGTTTAACTTGTATAATGACATTAAATAAACATTTTAGCCTGCTGTTATTGAAATACACCAGGGTCTAATTTTCCGCTCGTCGATTCCCGTGCGAAGTTTAATTTTATTCCCATTTTACTTTCACCAAGAAAGCCGAAAATACACGATTCTTTTTTTCACAGTCATTATATATTGCACGAAAGCATGAAATTCATGGTGGCTAAAATTTACCAAGGTGCATTAAAAATTATCTGATATTTCCGCGAATGATTCCATTTGATACTGAAAATTAAGAGCATAATTCATCTATCGATTTATATTAAAGGTTAATTTGTTTCATCAAACTCTAGTATTATCATTCTATTATACATTTAAGGGACAAAAGACGCTGAGCCTTGTCTGTAAAGCGTATTTGTCTTCATATCCGTAAAATTTTAGTGTCCCCTCTCGTCAAATTCATTAATCGTTGAACGCGTGCTTGATAAATCTATCAAATGTGATGTCGGATAGGTTATAAACAGCAAATCTTCCTCTAAAATGAAATTCAAACTAACGTAGTTTTTATTCCATTTTAGAGGCATTAATTTTTTTGCATTAAATTTAAATTTTATACAACATTTAAAGTTTTGCAGTTTTATATTTAAATTCATCTTTTTTCCTCGATTTTGAAGGAAAATTACATCCAAATTAATCCACACTTAATAAAAAAAAAACAGTTTCGACAAGAATAATTTTTTTTCTCGACTGATAAGAGTTTTGAACTTTCATAACATTTGTGTGTTTCGTAAGCTTTGATTTTTATTACTTACAGGTCTTTTGTGAGTGTTATAGGTCCCTAAATTCTGTTTATAAAAACGAAAAGCTATTTACAAAAAATCTGTACGAATTACAGTATCAGGATTTTTTTTCAGTATCAGAAAATTAGTAGTGGGAAATATAATTTCAGTTTTTCTATTTTTTAACTCATTGTTTTAGTTTCTTATGCATTTTTTCATGGGATCAATACAAAAAAAATGTACTCGGGACTGAATTTGTATCTTGAAAAATTCTTACAAACGTTAGTACTTACCACACAGAATTCCGTAAGTATATATCCGTAAGTACATCCATGAAGTACAGTTAAGCGTGAGCAGACGAATCCGTGTATAAAAACAAACGTATGCATGAATTTGCAATCACTTATGGGAATTTACGTACGAAAGTTACGTATAAGTAAACGAGACTCAAGCTATACTCCTACGTGCAGCATTATCTAAACACATCACACTATAAGAAACATGCATCAACATGCTCTTATCGAAAGCTAGCTAGCGACTGAAAAAGGGATTCAGGAAATCCAAACGCCCAAGGAGGAAGAACGATTCTTTTTCTTTACCTCTGAAGATGACGTTCAAGCATAGGTGTGATTAAACGCAATTCCCATGAGGCTCCCCCCAAGGATATGAATTCTTCCGCTTAGACGGACCAAAGAAAAACCTTCAGCAAAAGAACAACGCAACTTTCCCTGATTCTCAACGATATCCAAAAATACGCCAACGATTGCTAATCGATTATCACGAAATTAAAACTATTTCCGCGTTTACCGTTGCTCCGCCACCGAAAGATGAATTATAGAGAAAAAAAGAGTCGAAATTTAATGCACGGCCTCCCTCGATAACTGATGGTCACAGTCGGGTCACTGTCCGATCCACGCACCTACATTCTTACAAAGAGTTACTAAACAGATTCTAGGGCCAGATTGGTATTCATTTTTCCCGTACAAAACAGAAGATATTTACGATGTTCTATAGTTGCCATTTTATTTTTGGTTGCTTTTCCCATAAATATAAAAAAATTGCTATAAATATCTCAGCTCATGAAAATTGATATAACACTTTTCATGAAAAGTTTTTTAAAAAAGATTTCATAAATTATGTGTTTTTCCCCCCTCATGTAGTGAATTAATTCCTGTTTATCTCGCTATATTATTGTCTGAATGTTTTTTAAAGTAACTTAAGAGGTTTTATATTTTAATTAAATCCAATCAATGCGTTGAAAAGGTTTTTTAAAATACTTTTCAAATAAATTTGAAAAAAAAAAGTTGCGGCATAAATGTAAAAGGGTTAAAAAAATTAAAATAGCTTTATTTACTTGTAACTTGTCTGCATTTTCTCATCCTATATTTTTAAATGATTTATATCATTTAAGGTCATCATTTTCTATGGTGATAGAATTATGTTTGTTAGCCGAAACTTTTCTCGACTCGGGGAAATCCCACGTAATATGCTGATGTAACATTATACTGTGACGTCACGCATTTACAGGGGTGCGTTCTCACGCCCCACGGACCAGCTGCATATTTTTTGAGGATTCCAATTCAAGTTCCCACCGAAATTTCTGAACACGTGGGGGATTAAAAAACGATAACAACAAATGCCGCCAGAGTTTTTGGCCTGAAAGTTAATCCCAGGCATAGCGGTTTCTCTTGCAAGTGGGGTAACTGTTTGGAAAACAAAAGCGTCGCCCATCATCGTCGTAAAGCTGTCTTCCTTAGCGATAGCTCTATGCGACTTTGTCACTGGAATGTAATAAAGTTTCGGCGTTAAGAAGAGCTGTCAGCCGATAATCTGCCGCTCCCCCGGTTTTGGGAAAGCAATTTGTAAGAAGACTACCGCCACCGAAGTTTTCGAACCGAGACACAGTCAGAGACTTGGTGTTTTTGAAGGAGATGCTCCATGTGACGCTTTCCGAGCAGACGTGTTTTGTGGAAGCTCCTGTTGAGATCATGGGTCTGGGAGCGTACGCTGCGAATCTGCACTTAAATTAATTGAATATGTTGTAATGGTTTAATGTTTAATTTTTTTGTAAATAAATTTCCTTGCTAAGTTTCTGTTTAAAGAATTGGCCTTTTCATTATAATTAGGACTCTGTCTTTCTTGGTCATGAATTCAGTAATAGTAATTTTAAAACAAGCCTCAGAGAATTGCCTTAACAACCTATCGTGATGCCACAATACTCACACTCTCATGAAATTTCAAAAACACCTAGACATTCTCCTCTGATAGTATTTTAAAAGTAATAAAATAATCAACCGCTTAAGATAATATTTAGCAAAAGAGAACTGACTTAATATTGTTCCAAAAGGGAACTAATCTCTCAAGTCGATAAGAGGGACGAACTAATATTTCCATAAGTTTTGACAAAAACATCTGAAATATTTCGCATTTCCTGAATGAGTTTTTTTTTCCGAAATACAGAAGGTCATTCGCACTTTATGGAAACGATTTTGTAATTTATTTTTGTCATTTGCATTTTGAGATAAAAATTTGGCAACTTCAGAATAATCGTCTGCTACTGTTTTGTTTTGATTGGAATGTAAAAATAAAAGGTTTATTTTGAAAATGTCTCCTAAAATTGATAGATGGCTCGAAGGTTACGTAACTGCGATTTCCGAGGAGAAATATTCATATCAACAAATTATAAAGCGGTGTAAAAATTTCGGTTAGGGCATTTCAAAAATAGGTATTTAAAATATATTAAATTTGAAAGGGAAAAAACGTCTAAATGAAAGTAAAAATGAAAACATAACCTCTAAACCTCATCCTAAGACTGTTCGAACGCAGGTAAATATCAAGAAAGTGAAGTCTCTGATCCTAAAAGAAAATACGCCGACTCAAAGATCCATTGCATCGAAACTAGGAATGTCTTCTGGCACTGTAAGTAAAATCATTCATAAAGATTTGAAGTTAAAAAAGATGTTTAAACCTTAAATTCATCTGCTTTTGCCAAAGCAGATTTCTGAATGAAAAACATCTTGTAGAAAATTATATGAAAAACACCTAGCTGCTGAAAAATGGAAATTTGTGGCAACACTCGATGAGGCGTGGGTGTATTTAAGTGACTGTAATAATAAAAGATCAATTTTCATTGCTCAACTGGCGGGAATGATCGTACGAAATGGCTTCGTCAGTGAAGTTCCCAAAGGGATTCATGACAGTTGCAGGATTTTATTACAACGGCAAATTAAAAATCAAAAAAGTCTAAAGTAATACCAAAATTAATTCACTCTAGCATCAGCAGAATATTTTAGAGTCAATTTTTGAAGAAGAAATCCCAGCTTTATATGGAAAGGGCATTGATAAAGTTCAGCTTCATATGGACAAAGCCTCTAGTCACACGTTTAAATCAACTGCCACTTGTTTAGCAAAGAAAGAATCAGAGACAGGAATAAAGTGTATCCCATTTAATGAAATACCCGTAAAATCACCTGACGCTTCTCCAATGGACTTTTGTGCTTTCGGTTTACTAAAATGAGCCTTAGGAAAACGGCATCCAATAACACTGAACGGACTTTGGAAAGCGGTCCAAGAGGAATGGGGTGAAAATTACTTGATAGTACTAAGAAAAAGTTTACTTACATAGAAAATTCGAGCTAGAGCTATTGTCAAGAACCACGGCTATCAGATAGAAGCAGATCGCAGCGAAAAATAGGACATTTATACATAAAACTTGACTATCAAAATCGTTTCCATAAAGTGCGAACGACCTTCTGTATAGGTGTTTCACGAAACCACCACTATTTTCTTGGGATTATTATATTCTTTAAAGTCAACGTATTATTTAAAAAAATTGTGATATGGGCATCGCTAATGTATCACCCTTCCACTTTTACCAAGTCTGAGAACACTTCTGGCACTTTTGTCATGAGCTAAACCCAGGGATATTTAAACTGCGGCCCAACAAGTTTTTACGTGCAACCCGACACATTCACACTCATTTCGGGCAGGTGCTTTTGTAAACATAATTTTGCAAATTAATGCCTGAAAAATACAAAACTCGTATGTTTGAGAATCATCCAATTCCAAAACGAACTATGCGAAGAACGTATACAGAAATCGGCTTACTGATGCTTACCTTGATGATGTATTGAGAGTAGTGTAAAACCTCGTTTATCCGGACTAACTGGGACCATAGGAAATCCGGACAATCGAAAATCCGGATAATCCGGGTAATATGGGTAATAAGCAAAACAAAATCCTTAACTAAGCAGACTTACCGTTTATCACGATAAAAAACCTATGTCTTGTAACAAAATTACATAGTATTGTTTACAAGACATTAAAAAATATATTAATAACTTTTCACATAATTTCTTAACAAAGAATTGGTAAGTCTAGTAAAGCTTTCTGAAACTCGACACAAAGCATTTTATTACCTTAATTTATTGTACAATCTATGCAGGAACTGTACATTGAATCAAACTAAAAAGCGAATATTTGGCGTACTTGTAGTAGTTACGTTCTTGCTATCATAGTTAAAAATTATTATCTAATGAGAACATTAAATAAAACTAATGTCTACTAATCTGATCCGGATTATACGGAGATCCGGATCAACGAAGGCCGGATAAAAGAGGTTTTGCTGTAGCTACCTGGTTTGTCTAAAATAGCTTAAAGTTTGTCTCAACATAAAAATACCATACTCATTAATAAATAAACGCTTGGATACATTTAGGTTTTAAGTTTCATGTTTTCAATTATTATATGAGGTATAGTGTACTATGTTCCGGCCCGCGTAACCTAGCAAACTTATGCATGTGGCCCGAGAGATAAAAAGGTTGGGTACGGCAGATCTAGATCTATAAACGTTTAATTTTTTTTCTCACCTTTCAAAATCCGTCCAATCACATTTTTCTGCTAAAATCTCTTTTATCGTCGGGAAAAAAATTTTAACCAGCGGATACCAGTCTTGTTCCAAGTCAAATGTTTCTGGTCGTGTTGGCATAACCGATTTTCTATTGTTTGTCTATACTATATAACAAAGCATTTAGTTGGTATAAAGCTAAATATATACCACAGCTTCCTCTAATGCATTTTTGTTAAGTCGTTTTCTGTTTACACTGTTGAAAGACAGAAAACGTATTACTTTTAAGTTCTTTTGATAGAAACTCGCACCGTTAATAGGGCGGAACGTAAAGTTCCATAAATTTGAGCGAAAAAGGCTTCAATTATGTCAGATTACTTTTGAGATTATTCTCTTTTCCGAAATGTAGGTCTTTTATGTGAACATCATTCTTTTCTTCGAGCCAAAAAGCCCTACTCGTGTTTCCAACAGAAAGAATTACCATTTCCTTGTAAAAAGGGTTCAAAACTTAATATTTGGAACTTTTCTACCAAAACGCGTGTTTTGTGATTCAGGGTACTCTGTTATTATTCAAATTTACGTCATGTTTTGTCATAAGCGGCCCATAGGTACGCTAATCACGTTCTTTTCGGTGTTCATAAGGAAACGGCATCAGACTGCTTGAACTTTGGCATTTAATTCTGCTCAACACAGGTATAGCCCGTTCTTGTTCTCCAGTTCTTATGAATTTCCAAAAAAAGGAAGGAGAACTGTGAAAATGATAACTTTTGGGGGAAAAAATTTATGAAGCGAGCGATGACCTGCCTGCTCACGTGATGTCGGCTACGCCCCTCTTGGTGAAGCCAATCAGAAATGGTTACTCTCAGTACTAATGCTTTGGAAAAGTTGTACTTAATCAGTAACACTTTTTCTCGCCTAGAACTTAATGACGGGGTAAGAGATGGATTGTTTATTTGTCGAAAAAAATTGCCAGCGTCAGTATCTGCCTCCAGTCATGTATTGTATGTACCGTCGATTTCTGAACGTAATTAAGAGAAAGCGACCTAACCACTGTTACATACGTAAACTTTTAATAATTAATTTAAGCTTTTGATATTTAATTTTTACAAGTAGGGCAATTTAAATCACATTTAAAAATATCATTCTGAGTTTTTTTATTAAATGACTGCTCACCAGTTTTCCATGAAAATGACGTACATAAAAAAAAAGAGGTATTATAAGATTTTTATAACTTACTAGCTGATTACCCATGCTACGCTACGGAGTACATTCAAATTACATATAACGGCCAATATATGCAATTAATTTGTATGTTTAATATCCATAAAGCATACTATTTTGAATTAAATTCTTAAAAAATTTCCATCTCAATTTGTCTAGCGGTTAAATTTTATCTTTCACTGTATTTTAATATTTTTTGTCAATTTATTTCGTTGTTATGCACGTGACGCAAAATTAATTTAAAGTATCGCAAAAAAAAGAGAAACCACGTGATCAGCATTTAATAAATTAAATTATAAAAAGTAATCCAATTTAGTTCAATAATTCAGGTTTGATTTACGCAAATTGTGCATAGAATTGTGCATAAAATCAAAAACATAAAGTTTATAAGTTAAATAATGTTCTGTAATATTATTCCAATAAATTTCCAGTTGGTAGCCAATAAATTGTAAATCTTTTTTTACCTTAAATGTCCAATAAAAAGCGTAGTTCGAAATGTAATTTTCTTCAACAAACCTTTAAACGTTTCCAATTTCAAAAATCCTTTTTGTATTTATCAATACCTCCTCCACTTGAATCTTTAAAATATTAAATGTTTTACTGATAATAAATGAAAATATAGTTTGATGTGTTTCTATGGTTACTTGACTATGGTTGACAAAGAAAATTCAAATGTTAATTGTTTTATTGAAAATAAATGAAAATATCTTGATGTGTTGCTATGGTTACTTGACTATGGTTGACAAAGGAAAAGTTGTAAAGATGAAACATCAGCTCAACATTTAAGTCCCTAACTTTCTTTCTACTGATCAGATATACATAATATATAGCCTATATCCATCTGAAATAATGCACCTTTCAAATAGTGAAAGAATTTTTCAAATAGGTGCAGTGGTTCCAGAGATTACCCTCCACATACAAAATCCGCTCTCTCTCTCTTTATATATTAGTATAGATTATTCAACTGGAATGCCTCAGTGGGAATTCTTGGTCAGATCAGAGGCTAAAAGGAAGTAAAAATTAGTCAAAGGAGTAATGAGAATTTATGTCTATATTCTATTCTGCTGATCAGTTAACGGCGAGTCAGTTCAGGATCAAATGTATCACATTGAAGGAATTATTTACATATCTTTGTTTCATACTTAACGTCGTAATTCATAGATTTTGTAATTGAATCAACATTTATAACTCCAACTAGCCGCTGCGCAACCAGCATGGTCGCTTTTAGTTTTATATTTTCCTTTGCAAAACAACGCAACTGAAAGTAACATATGTAAGGAATGTTACCATTACCTGTCATCATAAATATACGTTGTTAAGGGGTATTCTCTGTTAGGCTGATTCTAGAACATCGTGATTAAAAAATGTGAATTTTCATTACTCCAGAGCAGAGTTAAAGATAAGACTGAGAAACCCAAAATCGATGATTTTAAAAATTACATCCCTCTTTGTATGTACTATTTTTCAAACTGAAGATATCTATACTTTATCATTACAACAAATAAGAAATTGATGGGGAAAAATTTAAAATATAGTGTTGATTACATCACTCTCTGTATGTATTACTGTTCACAATTCAGATATCTACACTTAACATATTAAATAATAAATTGTTGGGAAAATTTCTTCTCTTATAAAATGGAGCCAAAATTCAGCAATTTTTCAAAATTAAGATATCTACATTTTATCATTACAACAAATAAGAAATTGTTGGGGAAAAATTTTAAATATAGTGTTGATTACATCACTCTCTGTATGTATTACTGTTCACAAATCAGATATCTACACTTAATTATATCAAATAATAAACTGTTGAGAAAATTTCTTGACTTATAAAATGGAGTAAAAATTCAGCAAGTACTGAAAAAAGTGTAGAAAATTAACTATTACTGGTTGTTGATTGCTATGCCGGCGACGGTTAAGCCTAACCTAGCGATTATTTATGCTCTCTCTTTAACGCCTGTCTCTTAATGAATTATTTATTCGCTTTCTTTCTTGAGACTGTTCCCAATTTTCACTTGATCGTGCAGAGCGCTTTCGAACATTCCTGATTTCAGTGCGTAAATCCATGTTGACACGCAGTTGCAAATTGCGGACGGCCTCTAATGTTTACATCTGGTAGTGGCAGCCGTTGCCATTCGGAGTGTAGAAATATCGTCGATTTCTGTGCCGCATATCTACGCGTTTTATATTTATAGATTATAAATTGTTTTGTACCTTTGTAATCATTTAACTGAAATTAATGTGCGATTTAAATAAATTAATGTAAATTATAGATTATTTCTATTTATATAAAATTAAATTACAATGTGTATGAAAAAAGGTTGGACCGGATGATGGTCGAAAGTTTAGGGCGGTGGCATTTGGCACGAGAGTCTGTGGGTTCGAATGCCGCTGTCGGCAGGGATGTTTTGTAACCGGTCGGAAAAGGCTTTAAGCTAGTATAAGTTCAGGCATATTTAGACCTCGTTTTGCAAAAATATGATCGCAGCCCCCCCCCCCCCCCCAAACACACACACCAAGTAAACCCCTAAAAGCAGCAGCGCTTCGAGGCATATTTTTCAAGTCGGAGGTGTCATTACCAGAAGAAGGAGACAAAATACTGTCCGACCACGGAAGCAAGGTCCCTGGAAGCTGTTGCGCATGCGCGATAAAAGCTAGTCTACTTAGAAAATAGGGGAAACGTCATATTTTCGGATGTGTTTGTTTATGAAATACGGAATGCATTTCAAACTGCTTTTTGTCCTCAATTTTAAAATTATTTTTTAAAACTTTATTTTTGATCGAATATGCGAATAATAATTTCAAAATAAAAAAAGAAAGAAGCAAATCTATTTAAAAAATAGGAGTTTTATAGAAGTGGATATTTTCGGATTACATCACAATCAAAATTATCTAAAGCTACGTTTTCGGAGGTTCTTTTTTTCTGACGTTTCCTCGGAGATTCAAATTTTGGAGATTCTTCACCCTTTGCTTCTCTACGTATTCTTTTTACACTGGACATTGATATCCCGGTCATTTTACTAGCTCTCTTTGGGGATTGCGAAACTGGAACAATAACTTTTCCTTTTAGTGCTTCTTTATCACACAATTTAATTACATTGTGTATTATAAGTTTACAATCACTACGGACGGCTTATTCCGAGCAGTCGTGTTGAGTAAAGGATGCATTAATTTTAATATAATAATGAAAATAACAGACGAGGAAAAAGCAAGCAAGCGCAGTTAGTAACTGATTCTGAAGAATGTCGAGAGAATACGAGACTTTTCCCCCTCCTTCCTAAGCAGCCTTACCTACAGCGTGAATAGAATCGTCTTGGCACTATGCCAACCGTGGTTCTTCGTACTGTGGTCGGACAGTATTGGTTTATATAATGCATGTAAATGCTAAATTATCATTATTTAAAATCCAAGAATCATTTTGACCACTTGCACGATAAACAATGGACCCACGGCGATTTTCTCCAAGCATAATGTCACTTATCGTATAATTTTGTTCGATTGTAGGAAATTTTCACTCAATTGAGCAGTTTCGCTGGTATGTAATACCCATTTTCGAACGCCTGTCCTCTCTTGGGCAAACTATATTTTTCAGTTTTTATTTTAATTTTTTCCTCTCACTATTTTGTTTAGTAGTTTTGGGGAATTTTAGATGAGTATATTACTTAACATTAACGTCATTTGCTGAGGTTTAATAGGCTGGACCGATAAGGGAGGGGGGAGAGTTAAGTCGTTAAATCTCGTTAAGTCTTTAGGGGCTCAATTCTTTAGTTGGCTGAGGAAGGGGAAAATGCGAAATGTTGACCAAAAAATCAAACTTTACTGGCCACAGGATGGTTACTCGGGATATTTTGGGGGTAACGAAAAAAAATTATACTTTTCTTGACAACATATAGCGCTGTACCGAAGATTAAACTATAAAGCTCAGGGAGAAGACTGCTATAAAAGATGCTGCGACTTCGTTTAAAACACATATTTTACATATTTTTACATAAATGCTTTCAGTAAAGCAGAAGCTTGCTTTCCACGATTTACGATTACCGGTCACAAACGTAATTACTACGAGAACGTCGTCACTTGGCCTGGTGGTGAAGTGAAGAGCGCGTGTGTCCGAGAAGCAGTAGCTTAAAACGAAATTTCTCGAAAGAGAAGTATCAGAGAGCGTGCATCGTTATATGACACTAAAAAACACAAAGTTCCTACTACAAAAAACATTTTCATTCTAACATAATGCTTTTTCACTCAAATAAGTGGCTAAATACTTAGCAAGCTAGGGTCTAAAATAATGTGTGTAAAATTTCGAAGCTCATAATTCAATTTCTGTGTGATATACCAAGATTACGTTATTGCAGTTTGTAAAGAAATCGAGCTCGGCATATAAAAAAAAATAGATTCACTCGAGGGAGGCTCCGAATATTCTGCAATAACTCTCGCTTGTACGAAGCAATCTGAACGAAATAACGTACAAGGTACTCCTCAGTAGATGGAATATCACATCACAGCGTTCTCGGATGGGGCGTGGTTCCATATGACGGATTCTGTTAGCTTGCAAAACAAGATATATGAGAAGCTAAAATTCCCTTTTCCACTCACCAAACACCACTCCATGATCAAAAAGTTGGTGTGTGGTGCACGATGTGTCGGTTGCGCATCATCGGCCCAGTTCTCTTTGACACTGATGAGTACCTGGGCATTTTTGAACAGTTCGTGAATGCACTGGGTGATCGTGAGTTAATGGAAGGTTACTTTCAACAAGATGAAGCAACGTGTCTCACATCGGCGAGGAGCATGGTGGAAATTGGGTCTTTTTCGGAAAAAGGGTAATTTCAAAATAGTTTTGGCCACCACGGTCACCGGATCTGACACAACCAGACTCCTTCCTTTGGGAAAAGTCTATCGGAAAAGCCTGGCACTGTGGAAACAACCAACGTGATATTACTACTATTCCCTTTGATATCCTTGCCAATACATTCAGGAACATAGAGTACCGCTTCGAAACGTGTCTACCAGAAAACGGAGATCACTTCCAGCATCGTACCTCATGCAATAGATTACACATACGTTAAGGTATGTAGCATATTTTTTTGGTTCAGATTGCTTCATCACAGCGAGAGTTATTAAAGCATATTCGGGGCCTCCTTCGAGTGAATCACCCGATAGTTTCCGTTTCACTATGGATATAGTGTTTTTTTTTATATTTTGCATTAAATGAACTTATTTTAAGAAATAATCGGAAATAAAGCAAAAAATTCCCTAATATAACCAAGCTTAAGTTTCTCATAAAATATGAAAACATGAAACTTGCATTTTGAAAACGAAAATTCAGTTTCTATTTCTTGAAAATATCAAATTCAGTAATAAACTTTTGGGATATTTGATTTTACGATTAAAAATAGACATGCAGTAGTTACTCGGTACTCATCGTTAATTAATTCATAAGGCATGACGTGTATCGAACAAATTTTTCACATAAGACGTGTAAATTGAATTCATTCGTTCCTGAAAACCAGAAATTTCCCACTTTACTGGGCAGTTTTTTAAACTGATGGTGGTGTTTTTTTATTCAAAATCCTTTATCTAGACAGACATAATTTAAAATAATACGAGGGATGGAACTTTAATAGCGACAACACTGCTGTAGAGCCAAGCAGCAGAACCCAGGAAAGCAGCTTATACCACACGTACGTCACATACCTGCCTTACCTCAGAGCGAATGCGCTCTCCCCACAAACATCACACGCCTGCACGGCGACAGGATGACCACAGCCATGTTTTTGTTACCGGTATATCATACGAAATGATTTGTTGCATCGTACTGATGGAAGGAAAATGCTTGTACGCACACTGTGGCTGATGTGTTTGCTCTCTGGGGCTGGGAAGTGCTCTACCATCCCCCATATTCCCCGGACTTATGTCACTGTGACTTTGAGCTCATCCCCAAGAGGAAGGAACCGCTCCGTGGATTCCACCAGAGATTCTGCAGGATGTAGACCACTCCATTTGAAGGATCAGCAGATCAGGTGTTGCCAACGATATCCTGCCGCTTTCAGGTCGTTAGCAACGGGTGCTAAACAATGCTGGTTACTACTTTGAAGGGCTATAAAAGTTTTACCCCTGTATCTTTTCTGTATACTTTGTACATACCTTGTTGCCACTGTTAAAGTTACATCCTATGTGATTAGCTAAAATAAAATAAAATTTATCTTCATTCAACCTGTATTGAAAGGAGTTGATTGCCTCATGAGATAGCGGTGCAGTACAGTGTTCACGAATCACTGTTTAACTTCTCAAAATACAAGTGAATGTTTGTGAACCTCATTTAAATCACCAATAATCTGACTTCGGATTAAAACAAGCAATCAACAATTAATGGACGAAACACATTAACAATGCATGGTTAGGCAGCTTAAAGGAGATACGTCCCTCGCAGCTCTCAAAACTACAATAAAAATAGAACAGGAAATCCAACTGTTGCCAAAGCTAGAGTACAATTTACCCTGCTGCCAGTTTCACAAAATTCTGCAGTAAAATAAAAAAATAGGAAAATACAGTTTCATGGAGTTAAACATTAGTTAAACATTCAGAATAAACATATAATGTACGTCAGTGTCAGGGAAGATGCGAGAAATCACGTAACATACAGGATGAGAGGAGTTATTACTTGGAAGGGGAGTCTCCTTCCGGTAAAACACCAGATGCTTGCACAGGGATTCTTTCTCTTCTCTGACTCTTAACACCCCCATCCCTGTTGTAGACTCAGATATAGGGATTTTCACTACAAACCCATCAACTAAAACTGGCTTCTGCCTAAGTTTCAAGTTGTTTCTGAAGTGAGGGATTGTTTGATCATTGAACAAGTCCACATCTCGGGTTGCTAAGAGCTTTGTTGGGGTCATACTTTAGAACGTAATTTCGTCATTCAATCTATTTCGAACTTTCTTTCCGTCCGGAGAGACAGGACTCGGGGGAGCCGTCTTGTCTCGTACAGGTTTCAGCATGTGTGACGAGCACCGAGCAACCGTCGAGTACGGAAGCATTTTTTTTTTTGCGTCGAAATGTGACGAGTACCGACTTTGGACTGTATTTATTTATCTTAAAAAAACTGCTAATCGGTTCAAATTTTACTTCCTACCTGTTTCGCGATAAATTTATTTTTGGATATGAAAGGAGATTTTTTTTTCTATTAAGGCGACAATGGACCTTCAGATTGACAAAAATATGTCCCAAAAACGATTTTTTTTTTCTTTCAGAAAATGATTCTGCAACTCGTCAGCTTTAAATTAAAAAAAAGTATATTGATCCGATCATTATTAATCGAGTTATAAGTATTTTTTCAAACGTAAACAATGGAAATGTTACGTTAAATTAAAACTTTAAATGCTATTTTCTCAAAACAAGTTTTCATGTCGTTTCGGTAAGTTCAAAATGTTCCATGCGTCATAATTTTTCTTGAATTTTCATAAAATTTCATAAAATGATCATTTATATATGTTAGAATAAAACTTAGTAATAAATTCCTTATACTATTTTAAAACACCTTAAAATTTTTCCAATCAAAAAAATATTTTTGATAAAATTTTGCATAAAATGACCTATTTTTTTCGATTTCTTTTCTAGATTTTATAAATATGACTGTAAATCAAATACTGCTACTAACTTTTATTATAACTATATAAAGCTAGCTTAAGAAAGAAAATTAGATATCTGAGACAAAAATTTATGCGCATGGAGCATTTTTAAATAGAATAATTAACAAACTGATTTAAATTAATATCTTAATTAATTACATTCTGATTTTTTTTTAAATTCAGCATTTTCATCTCTAAACAACACTGTATAAGTATACGAAATTTCATAGCAATTGGTTGATAAATAAAAAAAAAGTTTTTCATGGTCCATTGCCGCCTTAAAAGCAAAAATAACTTTTACTTATCATATGACACAAGGTCAGTGGATAATATTTTTTAGAACAGCCTAGTAAATGACGAAAGTAGCGGATATAATTGCTCAGAAATCTCCTTAATGTTCGAATATAAACCTAAAATTCTCACGTGATATCAGCATTTATTCATTATCTTTTTAATCTAAAATTCTATCCTTGAGTTTGATAAAGAATATTAATAATTTCGTTTGTCATTTAAATGAAGTCATATTTCGTGGGAAATGCATGCAAAGGGAAACGGGAAAGGTTTTATTAGCTTTTCAATACGCCCACAATTTGGTGCATTTACTCTAAAAATATAAATAAAGTAAATGTATTACTTTTCAATTGTCTATCAAGCTATTCTCTTTCAGCTAAAAATAGTTCTTTTTCTAATTAATATTTCTTACAAGAGAAAGAAGTATTTTTTCCTAATGATGCTGTAATATTGTAAAGAACGAAATGGAATTTCTGAATAGTATTAAGAATTCCTTACTTGCATTAGATCGTAATATGTATGGGCGTATGACATCTTGAAAATTAAAAATCACGTCGCTTAAGAAAAAATGGTATCTACTGGACAGCGAACCTTAAACATTATTCACTGTGCATGTTTTCTTTTAATAAACATGTGTTCATAAAATATTTATCATAAAAATTTCAGTCAGAATAGCAAAAACATACTAAAACGTTTCTCACTAAAGAGGGAAATGAGAATTTGAGAGTAAGTAAATCAAAGAAATGGCACAACCCCGGCAAGGAGTCTCAAAAGACAGGACAATATAATAGTAAACTTTGGTTTTCAGTATTCTGCAAAAGAGACAGACATGTTTAAAGCATTTAGACAGTTCTTAAAAGTTCAGGGGCAAAGAACTCCTTACAGACACTGGGGGAAAGAAGAATTATCGATATAATTTAGTTTTCATGGCATGTACTCGGATCGCATGCAACTTCGCTATGAAAAAATTTCAATTTGGAAAGCTTTTGAAATGGTTTTTAATGCGTGTTGGTAGGGGAAAATACACCAGTTAGGAAATCAGTTAAGATTCAGAGGAAAAATCAGTTTAAAGATATTTAGAGTTTAATCTCTCTCTAACACAGAGGTGCGCAAACATTTTATTTATTTATTTATTTATTATATCGCGACCCACTTTTTTAAAATAAAAAATCACTCGATGCTAATGAAAATTTTTTAGTAGTAGCACAATTTTAAAATAAAAATTGGAAATATATTTTAAAAAATAGAAAAAAGACACAAGCAAAATTTGACAATCTATTTTAAAATTCAATGAAATATAGATTGTGGGTATACATTTACTTTGCATAATAATAATAATAAATGTCTTCCTTACCTTCCACACTTGTCTTTCCCAAATCTCATGGGACCAAGACTTCTTATTTAAAATTCAATATGTATTTGTGTTTCATTTAGGTAAAAACTAACAAAAATTAAGATTTAAAAACATCAGGATTTCAAAATTATAACCTTCTGATTAAAACATTGAAAATTATAAACTTCATTTATTTATGCAAAACTAAAATAGAAAAAAAATTATGAGAAGGTGTGATCCTGAACCTTAGATGATATTTGTTCAATATTTGTTAGCATATCTGATAATGATACTCTCGTATCAAAAATTCGAATTAAGTCTTGAACATTGTTTGGCTTTTATAGCTACTAATATTGAACATTTCTTCTCACTCACAACACGTGGGTAGAAATACATAGGCAAATGGAAGCAGCGTTAAGTACAGAGTTGTAAGACTGTTTGACATCTTGCTTAACAATATCATTGTCGTGTTCTTGTGGCTAAGTAACTCGTTTATGGCTTCCATGGACACAAAATCCCACTTTCCTTACATATATACAAACCTCATGTTTATTCATATGTATATAGAGCAACTATGATACAACGTTTTCGCAAGCAGAACAATCGTCAATCAAACACCAGAGATGGTAAGAGTCATAACCCAGTTCAATCTAAAGTCCAGCATAGAGACAGCAAGCACGTCTCCATCATTTTCTCTTTTCTCCATTCGTAGCTCATAACGATCTCCCCTCCCATTCGTTCTTTCTTCCATTCCTATCTCCTCTTTCTGAAAGTTCCAGATGATTCTAGAGAATTTAATCTTAGGGTGGGAACCATCTGAGCCTGCGGTGTTCCCTTCCGCTTGTGTGTCGCAATATCTGGTGTCGCAGGGAGCTGCGGTAAGTGTCATTAGTTTACCTTAAATTGATTGTCAGTTAACGACTTCTTTAACGACTTGTTAATAACCCTGTCAATCTCACTTAAAATGGTTGCATTTGAGGAGGCTTCTTCCTCTTAAAATTGAGTCCAGCCACACGACGTGTGTGGGCCTCACAATCATATCATATATTTTTAACATTTAGCATAATTAAATAATTCAATGTAATATATATTTTATTCAAAGTATCTGTGACCCCTCCAATATTTTTTGCAACCCCCTTATAGGCCGCGACCCACAGTTTTCACACACTCCGCTCTAACACATATACATCGAAAGAGAGAGAGAAAGAGAACTTTTTAAGCATAGTATTCATATTAAAAATATAAATGAAAAATTACCCGGACCTTTCTATAAATACAATGCCGTACATTTCAAAAAATTTGGAACCAAACTGTCCAAATATTTCGTCTCCACTACAAAAGTTGAGGCAGGTTTGCGAAGTACTTTATTCATTGTCCAATGCCATTTCACATTAAATTTCTGCAACATAACATTCATGTAACCTTATGCAGTTAAGTTGTTGGATAAGGCGTAGCAGCATAATTTACACTGTTATCAAGAAAAGAAGCATATCGAGCTGGGGAAGCATAAATTTTTCTTAGTTTACCATCGAAAGTGTAAAAACTCTTTTAACGATGCGAAGAAAATTTTCAGCAAAGCAGCGTAATGTTCACTATTTCATTTCTTCCGAAACGACGTTTAATAGAATGCGGTTACATTTATCGAGAATTAATGCAATGTGATCATAGTAACGGAAAACGAAAAGAATGAATGAAATAACTTTTTCGTGACCGAAGCTTGCGTTACGATTTCATGTCAGGAAAAGAGTTTTTTTTTACTATCACGGAAATCTTCATCATAGCTTAAAAGAAAGGTTTTATTTGTGCAAGGTAAATCACGGGGAAGTGAGACAGAACTGCTCAAGACGGATGACTGAAACTGATTTATGTAACTATCGGGCGCATAAGTGGTGCCAAAAACCACAAATTTCAGAACTGAAATAATCAGTCATTAAATATCGCTGTTAAAATGTGTAGTGACAAAAAATATTACGAAATAATGCAGTAATAAAATAATGTAATTGAACATTGTAGTTAAATAATGCAGTAATTAATTTTATTGAATGATGTAAAAACTAAATAATGTTATTAAATAGTGTCAAAAAATTGTAGCCAAGTAAAATTATTAAATAATGCATCAGTTTATAATTAATGACGTTAAATATTGTTAAAAATGCAGTGATTAAAAAGTTATTTCATAATGCAATTATTAATTAATGCACTAAAATAAAAAAGTTGTTAAATAAGGCTATCTTAAAAATATACTACATATATATATATATATATATATATATATATATATATATATATATATATATATATATATATATATATATATATATATATATATATATATATATAATGATAAAAAAGCCTCTTTTAGTAGAAAAATGTACTAATATAATTTTTAAAAGAAAAGTAAAGGGCATCAAATGCATTTCAATTTAAAAGAATGATAAAATCTTGCTCCAATCTAATGATTAGGCTAATCTAATGATAAGGCTTTGATCTAATATCAACTTCAAAAAGTAGAGTAAACTCTCATAGGCAATTTCTGATACTCATGCCATGAATTCTTAAACTTTTTAACCCGTCTGATAGAAATAATTCAGAAAATGCAATAAAAATACATTCACACCCATCAGTATATTTATCCCAGTATTAAATACGCTATTATCAAATAAGCAATGATCGTTTTTCAGAAATTCATGTCATGCTTAAACAGCGCTCAAAATTTTTATTTGAAATAACTGAAAAATTTTATCCTTAAAGAACAAAATAACCTAAAATAAGATATAAAAGATTGTTAGTTAATAGCGTCAAATAAGAAACGTTAGCCTAAATATGATAAACATTACAAATAAAGTATATTTTCTTATACTATAAAAAAAATAAAAGTTGCGGGCATTTGGCACTACGTTATCCTGCAAACTATCTTCTTCGTCGACGAAACTATTAACCTCATTTAAATCTTTAGATCTGCTATTAATGCATAGTAATAAAATAAAATCACAAAATAGTTACGGAAAGTACTATGCTAAAAGTTGTATCATTTACTCTTATAAACTGGAGAAAATTATTATCAAGATGAATAGAAGATGGTAATGATATAGAGAAAATTTTAAAAAATCTTACCCAAGTTGTTGTGTATTCCGAATATTTAGAGCTTTTCGACAGACATTGTTTATTTTTTTGAGCAACTGCATTTCTACATAAATCCCAACTTCGGAGAATTTTTCAGTAATTACATGAAAGTATCCTTATGACATTTATATACGTATATATTTCACAAGATGACTCTTACAAAAATTCAAAGACATGAACGTTTAAATGAGTTATGAACCGCGCCACTTGTTTATTTTTAAATTCTATATTTTCCTGTATTAGTTGATAGTTTTTATACTCATTAGATTTCTGCTGTGTCTTGTTAAAATTTGAGTGATCTTGATGCACTTTCATTCATATTAATATTCAAGTGATTACGTTAATACAAAGATGGATTTTGCTTTATGCAATTCCCTATACAAAAAAAAATTGCAATTAACTTGACGTGGAAATTACGAAAATTTTTCCAGCCACGCTATTTTGCTGTTTTCAAAATGATATCTAAATTCCAAAAATGCGAAAAGGTGACATAACACCGCCATTTGATCAGACTTTAGCAGGAACTAATTGTCAAAACGGATGATGCATTCCCTTCAAAGTTCTTTGTAAAATAATCATTTTACGTAAAAAATCTAGATGTGCATTACTTAGGCAGAAAATTTTTTCGACTTATCTGCTGTGATCGACAAAGTATTGCCGATCTCAAGGCGCGAGACTGTTCCCTGCTTTATCGTCATTGTAAAACGATGATCATAAATAGTCCTGGAAATTCAATCTCGATTAGCTGACAAACTCTCAAGCTGATGCCTTTCACGCAGAAAATTTAAATCTGAGTCAATCAACATAAAACACAAAGCTTCAGATCAACACTATCTATCCACAGTCCATCCGGCGCAAATAGTGTCCTTTCTTAGCATCAACTGTGGATAAGATCTGAGAGAGACGGTATATGTCTTCGACATTTTAACGCCGTGTTGGGTCACTGTAGTCTCCATTAAGTTTCTTTTCTTCCGAGAATAAATACCTTAAACAAAAGGCATTTTTCTCCCCAAAGAGGTATGCCGCTTCTTCTTTTTATTTCTTTCGGTCATTACGGATCCGACATGCAAACTTCGCAAAAAAGGCATTAATGATGATGATTACCTGTCCCGTTAACAAAAGACATTCAAGATTTCGGGTTGCGTAGGTAACGCATGCGGGATAAATCAATACAAAGCATCTGCCAAACATTCTGCAATAAAATAATAATAATAAAGTTTTGAACGTGCCGATATGTCATGGAAGTTTCTAGATGGTCCATTAAAAACCCATGAACTGGACAATAGTATCGATGGTGCCATCGGACCGAGTTCTTTTTACATGTAACAAACGAAAAGTTTGATTTTTCTTAGCTTGGCTGATGTATTGCTTTGCTTATACATTGCTACTAATGTAAGTTAGAAAAAGATTGTAGATTCTCCTTGTGTCCGTATGAAGGAATCCGTGTGGTGGTCAATAGGGATTGTTACCGCTCACGGCTCATGTTAATATTGAGAAATTTCAGGCGACCGTTTAAATATTTGAATTATAATGAATAATATAACTTTTATTTTAAAACTTCGAATTTTTATGCATATAAAAAACTGTAGACCTTCGACTTTCGTGAATCTAACATTCATGGATTTATTGAATCTTCTTGAGTTTGAAATCAACAGTTAAGTAGGTTCATTTTGGGGCACATGACTACGGTAAAGAAAAAAAAATTAACATTGCATTGAAGTTTATTATTACAGCATAACACTGTACTGTTAATAACTTTTTTCCAAAATAATCTTTTTAAATTATGGATAAGCATCGCATTTTTCTACTTTATGTACACCCTTATTCTCTTGCTTAAGTGTCTGTGCATGATGGTGGTAAGGGATTTACTTGCCAACATTGCTGATAACAGTTATTCATCTTATATTCATTTGCTTTTATTACATTTTTAAAGTAATTTTTATTTAATCTAATTGATGTGTAGAATGATCTTAAAGAAGTCTTTGTATTCTTTCCTTTACAAAACTAAAATCTAACTTATATTCCCGGCTTCAAAGTAAGTGTTGAAAGAAATTCTATAATATAAAAAGAGAATGAAAAAATACCATACCTCGAACTTATATTTTATTTTAAAAGCACTAGCCGCTGCGCAACCAGCATGGTCGCTTTTAGTTTTATATTTTCATTTGCAAAACAACTCAACTGAAAGTAACATATGTAAGGAACGTTACCATTACCTGTCATCATAAATATACGTTGTTAAGGGATAGTGGGAGCTCAGCCAAAAAATTTATAATCATTGCTAAATTCACTATAAGGCTGATTCTAAAACATCGTGATTAAAAAATGTGAATGTCCATTACTTCAGAACAGAGTTAAAGATAAGACTGAGAAACCCAACACCAATTATTTTTAAAATTACACCCCTCTCTGTATGTACAACTTTTCAAAATTAATATATCTACACTTTATCATTACATCAAGTAAGAAATGTTGGGGAAATTTTTTTTCACTTAAAAAATGGAGTACAAATTCAGCAAGTACTAAAATATAGTGTGGATTACATCACTCTCTGTATGTACTATCGTTCACAATTCAGACATCTTCACTTAATCACACCAAACAATAAACTGTTGGGAAAATTTCTTCACTTCTAAAATGGAGTAAAAATTCAGCAAGTACAAAAATATAGTGTGGATTACAACTATGATATTGATAAAACTTCTTGATATACACAGTTGAGTATTTCAGGAGATACTACAGTGACAGAATCAATAGAACGGACTATAGATAAACCTACATACAACTGCCCATTACTAAGCACTGGATTTGATAGGTCTGGACCATGAAGATACAGATAGCTTCATGATAGCTTCAGATAGATACATATGTGCATAGATAGCTTCAGACAGATAGCTTCATGAAGATACTTATAGCTTCATAGTCTGGACATATCTTGTCAAACCATCAGTGGTTGTATCAAATGTCGCCGCTGCACACACGCGGTTTTAAATTGCAGACGGCCGCTAATGTTTACATCCGGTAGTTGCAGCCGTTGCCATTCTGAGTGTAGAAATATCGTCGATTTTTGTGCCGTATACCTACGCATTTTATATATATATAGATTTTAATGATTTGAAATTTTTTTTTCCAAAAAACATATTTCTTCGAAATAAATCATATTTGCAAAATAAGACTTTTTTATATTATCTAAATTTGAATATTAACTAGATATGTTACTTTACACAGTAAAAGGTTATTCTACAAACTAAATAGATTTGTCAATTGTTATCAAAATATTTTATGCATTTATTGCTAGAGACTAAGATTCTTTTTATTGGTGAAAATGAAAAGAAAAACAAACACAAAGTGCCGTTAGAAATCTTTGAGATCTTTCAGACGATGAACGAAGCGACGGTTAAAATCGTAATTTAAAAGAAAAATGTTAAGAATATTTTTGAAATGAAAACATTTTGCACACTTTAGAAATCTTAATTTCATAGGAAAATAAAACTAATTAGCCTTTTTTTTTGTTTGACAAAATATTCAATAATATTCTAAAACTATTCTCACAAGCAAACTTTGCACTAATTTACAAAGCCATTACACCCATACCTCGCTTTACGGCCTAGATACGTTCCGGAAAAGTTGGCCGAAAAGCGAAAAGCCGTATAACGAATCTATTATTTCGATACAAACCCATACAAATTTAATTGGATCTGTTCCAATTTTTTAATAAATAATATAGTTTTTAGTTCATAAAGCATTTTATTCTTTTTATTTCCTATAAAAATGCTTACATAAAAATAAAAGTACAAAACAATGTAATAATAAACAGAAATTAAAAAAATATACATATAAATAAAAAACAAAAGAAATAATATGCACATATGTATACATGTAATAAAAAACAAAATAAAATGTTTAAAAACTGTTTTAATCTGATGACGAACATTAACATGATGTATTACTAAACTATAATATGTTGCCATCATCACTTTCCACTGTTGTGGCCGTATAACGAAACATTGTGGGCCGTAAATAATTAAAAAAGGCCGTTATAGAGAAATGCCGTATAAAGAGCGGTCATATAGCGAGGTATAGGTGTATTATTAGAAACGTCCCCCAATTAGAATTTACGGGCATGTTTTGAGAGAAACTTCATAAAAAACTGACTAAGGGCACTAAAAATGAATGACTAAAATAGTATGTAAGATGAAACTTTATTCAGGAATATGAAAATCGTTTCGGATTGAAGAAAAAGGTATTTGCGTCACGCGTTTTAATTGTGATGTTTTCTCTCTCCCCATTATTCGATTTCTTCCATCCTATTCAGTGTCGTTTTGCCCTTTTACTTGACACTATATGATTGAATGCAGTCAATTTGGTCTCGGGAAAACATGGGAGCCATTCACTTCGGTAGTCAGAAGATAATTCTTTGAATAGAAAATCAATAAATTGTGCAAACAGAATCGCTAAGCGAGCGATGAGGTGTAACACGCGAGACATATAAATCTCATTGTGTTCTTATGGAAAAACGATGCTATTTTTTGTTTTCAGTTAGGCGTTACCAAACAGGAAACTGGGATGGTAATCGCGCATATATTTCCTAGAAAATGAGATGTTAGGACAGGGAGGCAATTTTCTGATTACAGATCGTTGTAAAAAGTTTTGAAATGAAGCACGATTATGGTAATTTTAACAGAATGAAAGCAAATTTCTCAAACTTAAGCCAACTTTAATATGATAAACTAGGTGGCCCGTGCGAAAATTTCGCATGCGAATAAAATACGATTCATTTTATAGCGAGGTGGGAAAGGGCGGCTTTTTTTGGGTTTTTTTTTAGGGGGGCGGCAACGTCGGCTCTTAGGGATATATATATATATATATATATATATACATTCTAAAAAAAAGTAACTACCGCTGCCGCTGTCAAAAGCTTGTCACGCTCTCTCCTCCGAAACCGCTGGGGGTATGGGGTCGGGAGCGATACCAATGGATGCATAAAAATGGGGGGACCAAAGTAAGACATGTCTCATCTTCGTCGGACTTTAAGTTTTTTTTAATTTTATGTTTTGTGGGGAAAATATTGAATATTTCATCTTCAGATTACGATAAGTCGCCAAAAAATGATCGTAGAATTTTGGTCTTTTTACAGTCTAAGACTACAGACATTTCTCTTTCAAACTAGACCTCATTTGTTTAAAAATATTTTAAAACAGACTAATATTTTCATAAAAAAATGCAACACAGTTTTTTAAGAAATATCGTCCCATGTGTGGATGTAATATCGATGCTCCTCGAGTTTTTATCTTACGAAGAAAATATTTACATCATCTGGAAGCCGAAAGCTTTCTTATTCATATAAACCTCATTTCAAGTCTCTAACTTGAAATTTCCATTTTTTTTATTGAATTTTGAAGATGATAATTCAACAGCGATGAAAATCCCTTCGCATAAGGGTGACAACAGTAAATGGATGGAAGCTGTTACATTGTCCGAGAATCACCCCTATGTATCTCGCTATTAGCCCTAACAGAAGAGCGAGCCTAGGGGCGAAGCCCGTATATATATATATATATATATATATATATATATATATATATATATATATATATAAACCGGGTGGCCATAATTAAACTGACAGTGCTCACAGTGTTCTGTAGCGCGATCTATTTGCGAGAATGACGCCACATTTTGTAGGAAGATTAAACAAGACGGGGGACGAAGGATTCCGCGAAAAAATAAATTAGTTCCAAAAGTCACCGCTAGGGGAATATTTGGCGCTGTGTAATAGAAAATAGAGTGTTAAAAAATGCAAATCAATACGGAAATAACCTTTTATTTTGCATTCAAATGAGGTTCAATGTGGCTGCCGTTGTTGTGGACCACATATTGCATTCTGTGCACAGTATGCACAACAGCAGAAAGTAACATGTCTGCAGGAATCTCCCGTACAGTCCGTGATATGTTATCCTTCAACGTAGCCAGGTCCTGGACCACTCCTTGATAGACATTGGACTTAAGGTAACCCCATAGCCAGAAGTCGCATGGGGTAAGATCAGGCGACCGAGGTGGCCATGCAGTTGGAAAGTAGCGGCTAATGACTCTTTCTGTTGTGAATTTCTGTCGTAGCAGCTGTTGCACCTGTACAGCAACGTGTGGAAGGGCTCCATCTTGCATGAAAATGATTTCCCCAGGCATTGTCTTTGCTGAAGTGCCGGAATGACAAAGCTGTTCAACATGTGGCGATATTTCTCTCCGGTAACAGAACAGGTTTCCGGTCCTGTCGAGGTAATGTTCTCATAGAATAATGGACCTACGATAAATTCCGCTGTGAACCCACACCAAACAGTTACCTTTGGTGAATGTAAGGGAATTTCTGTGACTGCATGTGGTGATTTGTCATCCCAAATTCGGCAGTTCTGGGTATTCACAGTTTCATGCAGGTAAAAGTGGGCCTCGTCTCCCCATAAGATTTTCCACGGCCAAGAATCATTCACCTCCATTCTGGCAAGAAAGGTGAGAGCAAAAGTCAATCTTTTATCATGGTCGGGGTACAGTAACTCCTGTACACGGCTGATCTTGTACGGATAGAAGTTGATAATCTTTCGTAAGATTTTCCATACCGTACTGTAAGGCATATCCATATTCCGAGCTAATCCATGAGCGCTAGAGGTGGCAGCAATATTGTCTGGTCCTCTGTCGACAATCACCGTGGCAACTGCTTCGATTGTATCCTGTGGTACAGGTTTTCGTCCTCTGCCTTACTGAACCTTCAGAGAACCTGTTTTCTCAAACGTCGCAACCATTGCTTTTAGCCCATTAACTGACACAGGACCGTTACCTTTACGCATTTTTTTGTGCGTTCTAAAAGCACGAAGAGCGGCTGACGCGTTGCACTGGTTGAGGTAAAAGAATTTGACCAGTAACGCACGCTCGACTAAAGAAGGAGACATTGCACATAAACTTTCAATCCGATTGATTCGAAACGTAACACATTGCCTTTTAAAACCCAAGCAGCTGCCACTGTGCCAATGGATGTAACGTGAAATTTGAATAAAGAACTTTTTCTTCTGCTCAGCGTACGTGATATTGCAGATCACGAGACTTTATCGGTGTTTATGTAGATTTTACGCTTTTTTAAAAGTGTTGCCATATTGCACTTGAACTAAATAAGAACATGTGCATAATAAAAGGTAATTTTATTCCGTATTAATTTGCATTTGTTAACACTCTATTTTCTATTACACAGCGCCAAATATTCCCCTAGCGGTGACTTTTGGAACTAATTTATTTTTTCGCGGAATCCTTCGTCCCCCGTCTTGTTTAATCTTCCTACAAAATGTGGCGTCATTCTCGCAAATAGATCGCGCTACAGAACACTGTGAGCACTGTCAGTTTAATTATGGCCACCCGGTATATATATATATATATATATATATATATATATATATATAAGAACTAAACATCATCGCATTTTAAATTTAAACTCATTTAGTATTAGGTATACGATTATATAACTTTAGGCTACGAAAGAAAAATACGCCGGGCTTTTTTTTGGGGGGGCCCAACTTCGATTTCAGTACAAACAATACAATGTGTCATTCTAAATGAACAATTCGTCAGAAGCGGAGAACTTAAATCTTTAAAATTATACCTAAATTTATAGATTTGGGTTAAGTATGAAAGGATAAAAAAGGATCATCACCCAAAATCACCTTCTAGAAATAATATATATGATTTTGCACTCAGTTTAGTTAGTTGTAGAAAATGAAATTACCAAATTTTAAAAAAATATACTCTAAAGTTTACAAAAAAGGGAAAAATATTCTTAAAATAAGTTTTATATTCAGAAATATTGAAATGGTGCAGTTAAAAATACCTTGAATATTATGTTGTGAACGAGTATAATTATGTAAATGACCTTGATCCTTTTTAAATATGTCTAATACACATATACCTCGCTATACGGCCGCTCTTTACACGGCATTTCGCTATAACAGCCTTTTTTATTTATGACACTTTTTCGATTTACGGCCACAACAGCGGAAAGTGATGATGGCAGCATATTATAGCTTGGTGATTCTTCATGTTAATGTTCGTCATCACATTAAAACAGTTTCTAAACATTTTATGTTTTTTATTATATGTATACATATGTGCATATGATTTCTTTTGTTTTTTTATTTGATTTATTTTTTGAATTTCTATTTATTATTACATTGTTTTGTACTTTTATTTTTATGTAAGCATATTTATAGGAAACAAAAAGAATAAAATGCTTTTTGAACTAAAAACTATATTATTTATAAAATATTGGAACAGCTCCAATTAAATTTGTATGATTTTGTATCAAAATAATTGATTCGTTATACGGCTTTTCGCTTTACTGCCAACTTTTCCGGAACGTATCTAGGCCGTAAAGCGAGGGGTATGGGTGTATATGTTTCCTCTGATGTTTATCTTTTCTTTATTTCATTTCAACAGGCTCGATGTCAGCATCACAGTTCTTCTTTTGATTTGACTCAATATTCTCAACAATTTTCTATGAAAGTCACTAGAAGGATGTCGATGATTCTTGCAAAACTGATAAATGACTGAGTGAATTTCGATGACTCATTCCAAACACAGAAATTCGAATGAAACATACAATCGTACCCCGGTACTCGTCGCTAATTGGTTCCAGAAGGCACGGCGAGTACCGAACGCATTTTTTCCATAAGGAGTGATGTAAATTGAATTAATTCGGTCCAGAAAGCCAGAAATTTCCCATTTTACTGGGCATTTTATATGGGGCTGTTTCTTGATACAAAATCTTTAAACGAGGCAGACATAATTTAAAATAGTCATCAGATAAAATAAAATAAAATTTATCATCACTCAAACTGTACTGAAAGTAGTTAAGGGCTTAATGGGATAGTGGTGAAGTAGAGGAAGAGAGAGGTTATTGCTTCGAAGGGGAGTCTCCTTCCAATAAAACATCAGGCGCTTCCACAGGTATTCTTTCTCTTAACACCATTGAACTCTGCTGCAGATTTTGATATCGGGAGTTTCACTATAAACCTATCAATATGAACTTTCCTCTGCCTACGTTTCAAAACATGCCCCCCCCCCCAATGTTGTAGTAGTTAGCGTGGGCTTGGGTTCAAATCCCGAATAAGGCTCGGTCATTTCCGTGTCGTCCCCTTCATAGGAAGCAATGATGGCTCACCTATATGATGTTCACATAATAAAGTAGCCAGTAAAATAGCGGTGAATAACTAAGGTAAATGTCTAAGGACGAGCGCCTCCGCATTAGCCAAAAAAAAGTTTCAAAATGTTTTTAAAGTCCACCTTTTGGCTCGTTAGAACTTTGTCAGGGGGATACTTTTCGACAAAATTTTGTAATTCAACCTCTTTCGGCCTTCCTTTTCGTCCGGAGAGGCACGATGTAGGGACGTACATGTTTTAGCTTGTCGGACGAGTACAAGCAAACGTCCAGTGATACCGGAGCATTTTTTTCTCGTCGAAATTCGACGAGTACCGAAGCAGACGAGTTACGAGGTATGGCTGTGAAAATATAAGTTCATTTTGCAGTTTCCGCACTTTTGAAGACCTGACAATGCTCTCTCGGGAATTATTAGCCTGTTAGCATTCCCAAAACATTGCGTCTGAAACTGAGTATTTTCGACTGGTTACGGGATTTTTGTTCGATTTATACAAGTTATTACGGGAGAAAAATCTCACATCAATTTTTGTACTTTTCGAGTAACTTCTGCGTCAGTTTGAGACATTTGTCAATCGCATGTTAAGCATGAAATACAAAGCGACGATGAAATTTCCAATGATAAAAGCAAGGATTCAATTCGGCGAGTGACAAAACTGATCATCTCATGGGAAATGAATGCTCTTTGAAGTAATTACGTATTGTGCAATGCGTTTCAGTTGAATAACGATCTTTACAATGTGTTTCAAAATATTTAGACTGACGCTGGAGGTGCCAAATTTACTGCAAAATTAGCAATTTTATTTAATTTTTATCAAATGTTAAGGAATATCTAAATTTTACCTGATATTTGAAGCTAGGCAGGTATCGTGATAAGAAAGGTCTAGGCCAGGGGTTCCAAACCTTTTTCCTACATCGACCCCTTTTAAAAGATTGATTTTATTCATCGACCCCCTCACATTTTCTCTATAATATACAGCATATAACATAATTATAATACTAGTAATTGCACATAAAACACTTAAAGATGACAATTTGACTAAGAATATGAACCAAAAAATTAGAAAAAGTGGTTTATTTGGTTTATGTTTTATTAATTTTGTACTATTTTCATTTTTAATTTCACAAATATAAAGAAGATTTCAGAAACGGATTGTAATTGCACAAACATCACCAAGAGGAAAACAAAACTGCTGCTTCTGATTGGTTGCATCAGGAGGACCCATGTGTTGTTTAAGGTCCAGTGGATTTCCCCAGTTCTGCCTTGTGTTGGTACACAAATAAAAGCCGACGGCGGCATTCGAGATATATACAAAAGCGTCATGACATTCGACTTTAGATGTGTGGATGACTCCGCCATATGCAAATCTGTATTTATATATATTAAAACGGATATTATTATCTAATAATTACATTCCTAAAAATTAAATTAAATTTTAAAACATAAAATTTATCATAGACTCCCAACAGACCCCTGGAATACTATAGACCCTTTTTAAACTTCCATCGACTCCCAAGGGGTCCACCTGTTGGGAATCCCTGGTCTAGAAAGAGCTCTGAATCATATTAAGAGTATATCACGCTCGTTATTCACACTTTCACAAAAACATATCAAATTTTTTTTAAAGTTATAAGTTACCGATACAGAACAGTGAGGACGCTTCCCATAACATGACGACGAACGACAACAGGGATCAAATGCAGATGTGCAGTGATGCAAAACAAATTGATCGGTATGAAATATAGGTCGTATAGCAAACAAGTCGATTAATAACAGGGATTCATATCTTCGTCCACTGTCACGACAGAAGAAGCATGATAGTTGATACCGTTGAATGATCCAAGCGCAGACGCAGGTTTTGAAGGTCTATGCTGCGTGCTGCATTAATATACATTCCCATATCATGTAAATATTTTACTCTACTTAAAAATTTTAATCTTATTTAGTATTATTAACAAAAAAAATGTAGATTTAACGTGAAAGGTTTGTATACAACTTTATTTCACACGCGAGGGTTGGGGGGGGGAGGGGGGCGTACGCCCTAATGTGAGGCACAGCGTTGTCTTAGGAATCGCGTAAAGGTTTTCTAAACTTAAAATTCTATTAAGGGGTCAGGTACCTTTTAACGACCAAAAGACTCGACAAACATATCTCTATTTTCAATCATCAGTAGTTACTAAAATAATTTATTGAGAAAAATGAAAATTCTTTATTCTTTATAAATGTGGTTCTTAATTTTTCTAGCTTGAAGAGAAATTTTTTAATTGTTTAAAACTTTTAACCATTGTTTTTTTCATTGTTATGGCATTGCGCACATTATATCACCAGAACAGTTGGCTAGAATACTATGAAATTTTATACACGTTCAATATAAACATTTATCATTCAAATGACGAACTATTATGTCATTCCTACCATAAAAATTTTAATTACAGTAAAATTTATCAAAATCGCTTCTGAAATCAAGGGGGGGGGGCGGTTGCCCAGTTGGCAAAGACAGCGAGCCAGTGATCTGAACGTCCCTGGTTCGATGCCCGTCGCTGACAAATCCATCGCCATGTACACTTGGTGCACGAAAAATTTGGCGTGGCTGCAATGTCCTCTAAGTTCTCAAATTTACCTCTGGAGGTGCGGGGTCAAGTGTTCCGGTCTCGTCACTTGACTCGGTTCTAAATTACGGGACCGGCTTGTAGGGGGTTGTGCTGGCCACCTATACGGCACCCCCTCAAATGAATGGCCAGCAGTCTCGCGGTGTACACACAGGCGAATGTCTAGCGACAAGTGCCTCCGCATTCAATATATATATTTATATTTATTTATTTATCTATTTATTTATCTATTTATTTATCTATTTAGAGCTTGTGGAGGCCCAGTGGTACGGCGCGCTGGTTTTTGGTGGTGAGGGGGCTCAGATCGAATCCTGGCGTCGCAACACGAAAAATGCCTCCGTTCGTGTCGTCCCTTCATAGGGGAGTAATGCTGTCCGCGTTTATAGTGCCCCCACAATAAAATGGGAAGTAAAATTGCGGCGTAGTATAGACGAATGTTTGACGACAAGTATTAAAAAAAAAAGTTTCTGAAATTTTAAAATAAAAAAATGTTTCTCAATGAAGAATAAGAATTTTTATTTCAAAGTTCGTCATTTTAATTATAGATTATACAACTTAATTTTAAAATTAAAAAATATATGTATTCATTAATATACAAATGGAAGTCTGCGCGCAGTGACATAACATTTAAAAAATGAACAGTGGTTGATATTTTAAAAAATTAAAAAATTTATCATCAAGCTAGACAAAATTAAGAGCCATATTTATAAAGAAGAACGTATGTTTAACTCCCAGTTAAATTTTCATATTCTGTATAAAAGATTTTCTACTAACTACGGATGATTTAAAATAGGGTATCTTTGTCGAGTTTCTTAGCTTTTAAAAAGTAACTGACCCCTTAGTAAAATAAGAATAATGAAAATTTTATAACATATAAAGGCATAAAATATTGCAACTGCGATAAAAATAGATGCTAAACCTATGAAATAAAACTTGTAATCAAACATTTTAAAACTAAAAAATGACCGTAGCGCTCCGAAGCTACCAAATTTTTAGAAGAAAATTTTTCTACTATCCCACCTGTTAATGATAATGCATTTTTCAGCGAAATATTTTTAATGTTCAAAGCTATTGATTGCTGGCCCTTGTTGACTTAAGCTTCAAACATATGTCTCTGCATTCATTAACTCCGCAAATGCCCTCCCGAAGCATGTCAAATATCTATAAATGGATTGTGAATCATATTTTAGAAAGAATGTTTGTCTAACTTGTCTCAATTTCAGTATAAATAACAGAAAATTTAGCGGAATATATTCCATTCATTCGTCTGCATTAACATGCGGGGTGGAATTTCTTTCCCTGAAGATGGATGAGATTTAGCGAAGTAGAAATTATAATATATAATTCCTGCTCCTGAAATTGAATGCGACTCTTGAACTTTTTTTTTACTTACTCAAACTTTGGGACCGTAATTTAAACCTGACACTACGAGATTTTTCAGGAATGTTGCAGAAAACATGTCAGTTGGTAAAAAAAGGTTGACGAAAATAAAATCAACATAAAACTTTAAAAAATGCAAAGTTTTTAAATATTAAAATTCCTACTTAGCTGAATATCGTCTGTCCTCTGAGAAAGATATTGCAGCTTTAGCTTGCAGATGGATCAATGGACTATATTCCGCTGAATTTCCTTTCATTTCTTCTGAAAGCGATGCAAGTTAGACATGCTTTATTAAAAATAGGATTCACAATCCATTTTTAGATATCTGACGTGCTTCTGGAAGACATTTGAGGAGTTAATGAATGTGGAGTCATGTATTTCAATTTTCAGTCAACAAGAGCCAGCAATTGATAGCTTTGAACATTAAAAATCTTCTGCTAAAAAATTCGATTTTATTAAAAGGTTGAGGGTAGTGAGAAAAGTTTTCTACTAAAAATTTGGTATATTCGGAGGGCTACGGTTATCTTTTGCTGTGCGAGAGCTGATTAGACAGACAGTTTGCAGCCGACTGCGAACGATGCCAAAAGCGGGACACCATTTTTCAGTGCCTGTCACCGAATGTTAGAGTGTTAGCCATTAGGCCAGTGGTTCTCAAACTGTGCGCCCCAGAGCTTTTCCAGGTGCGCTCCGTAGTATTCCTAAAAAATCTATCCAGATAGGAAAAGCAAATTTATACTAAGTTACTATATTATACCATTTCTTTATGAACACTCGGCTTGTTTCTTTGCGACATTATTATGATAGTTATAAGTTACTTTTCTCGCAACTAGCTTCTGATCCGCAAATTTTTTACGCGTTTAAAGCACGTAACAAAAGTGGCTGGAACGGCATGTTAACACCGGCACAAGCTTTCATCACGTGGCAACTGGTAGTGTTGCATAACAGGCGTTGGGGAGTGGGCGTGTCTGTCTTGTGAACTGCCGTCAAGAGTAAACGTATTGTGTCTTATAACTTTCAGAATAACTACCATTGATATAATTGTCTTTGTTAAAAATAATTCACCTATAAAAATGGATAAGTTTCTTAACCAATTGCTTCTTACCAAGTCTCAGAACTGATCGCAGAAAATATGAAAGCTCATACTTTGGGTGAGTCACTTATTTTGCCTGCTTGCCAAAAGATTGTCAGTACGATGTTAGGAAATGAAGCAGCTATGAAAATAAGCTAGATACCTCTGCCCAATGATAGTGTCAACAGGCGTATTTTGGAAATGTCTTCTGATATTGAGAAAAACGTATGAGGTAATAAACTCCAGTGTTGTGATTTTGCACTGCAAGTTGACGAGTCAACGGACATTACCATCAAGGCGCAACTCATAGCATTTAATCGTTTCATTAACGAAAATCAAATAACAAATCAGTTTCTTTTTTGCAAAGAATTAAGCCTGACTACAAAAGGTGAGGACATTTTTAACATCTTGAATAACTACCTTGATAAATGGCAGTTATCGTGGAAATCGTGTGTAGGCATTTGCACAGATAGAGCTCCTTCTATGATAGGCTGCAACAAGGGTCTTGTATCTTTTATAAAAGAACAAAACTAAAATGTTATTGTAACTCATTGCTTCCTTCATAGAGAGGCCTTGATGTCAAGAACGTTAGGAGAGGATTTAAGAGAGGTCTTAGATTAAGTTGTTAAAATGATGAACTTTATTATAACAAGACCAGTTAAATCACGCCCATTTGAACAGATTTGCACCAAATTATAGTATATTAGTCCTATTTTGTATGTAGTGCGCCAGTAAGTATCTGTAGTATTGTAAGTGCGCTCAGACTGTTCAAAGTTTGAGAACCATTGCATTAGGGCCTGTTCACATAGGAGTCCGCTGCGTTGCGTTAAGGGAAAGATGACGTTGAGACGAAAATAAACCAATCATAGGCGTTAAAAATTTCATTGCTAAACTTTTTAACGCCTATGATTGGTTTATTTTCGTCTCAACGTCATCTTTCCCTTAACGCTACACAATGGACTCCTATGTGAACAGGCCCTTAGGCCATCACCAGACTGATTCAGAATTGTGTGAGGACGTAAACGGATGTTCAAAAACAATGGTAGGGTAATATATGTTCTGTGATTCCTCTAAAAATTGCCAATAATTAAAAAGAAGCTTCGCTGTATTTTATCACTTAGCATAGGCTTGAAAATTTTATTCTTTTGACAGTAAAAAAGTCTTCAATTCAGTGATCTGATTTCGAGGACTGATAAAATTTTTTATCTCTCAGATGTTTGACAACGAACGTTTCAAAATTTAACGTTGTTACATCATGAAATCATCCCAAATCTTTTAACTCCCTTAAAAATGATGCATTTTCTTAGTTTAAACATGGATTAACCCTGACCATTCTGTTTACCATCCAGTCTTTAACATATATAGGGAGGTTTAATTACCAATTGTCCCGACTATCTAAACTGTACGATTTTGACAGATTATAACAAACGAAAATTAGAGGGTATTTTCCGCATGCGCCACTTTTGCCGGCTTCCACCTAATCTACATGCCTCGTGAAAGTTGGAAAATACATAATTCGGCTGTCGTGGCAACAGCTTCTATCGAGACAAAAGAGTTTGTATGTGCGTGTGTACGAAAGTGGGGGTGGGGGAATACTAGGAAAAGGCTCGCCTGCACGTCATGTCATCGATCGGGCGTTAATGTTTGACCTTGGTCCAGTAAAATGGGCTTCACCTGCTTGTCTTTTTTTTATACCGAAGCAAAAGCTGTTTTCCATTCAAAAAATGAGAAAAGAGGGGGAAGTAAATTCTAGTTAAAGAGAATTAGAAAGATAACTTTTGAATACCGCGATTAATTACTTTGTATCAGGATTTCAAGAATGAATTTCTTACTGTGTTCTGAAGGATTCATTTAACGAATAGGAAGACAAAAAAAAAAGAAAAAGAAAAGAGACTATAAGCCATCGTAATTTTTTTTTCTCATCAGATAAATGAAGTCGAACGAAAAGATTCTTAATGGCAAACTAAAATATATTATGTTTGAAAACGCATTTGAAAGGTTTCAGTAATAATCCAGAGCCAATTACATGATCGGGGAATTCTACTGTTTTCGCGATGAGATAAAATTCTCAGAAAGTTAAAGAACTATAGACCACTTTTTCCTTCTTCCTCTGCAAAATAGTTTCTGTGAAACACTTAAATGCTAGCTTGGGGACCGTAAAAATGTAGTCAGGGAGAGAAAAATAAGGAAATTTTACGAACGAAAGGGGAAAATTGGAAACTCGTGGGCGATGATTCGAATTTTTAAAAAATACTGTATCCAAACTTAACTGCTTAGTAATAACTAATTAGTTTAGAACAAAATTCTTTCAAAATAAGAACTTCAAACTAAATTATGTTTGAAATTCTTATTTTGAAAGAATAGGTTTTTTTTTATTTTGTACTGAACTGAAGATTTTACTATAGCTCAAACAAAAAATTATATTTTACGCCTTAGAATGTTACCCACAGGAAACAACCAACAAATGAACTTTTAGAATAAATTAGACCTACCATAGTTTACAAATCGCAACAAATTTCGTGTTAATTTGAAACTGGAGCAATTGAAAATCACAAAATATATGCTTCTATCCGGGCACCTATTTAACCGAAAAATACCGTGGTTTGTACACTAATACCAATATACTTTCTGAGAGTTCATGGAATATATACTAGAAATATTCTATTTTCGAGATTTTTTGTCTCTCCCCCCCCCCTTCTCGACAATTCCTTCTAAACAACAAGAGCTGTCTTGTATTTTCAGATAATTACGTTTACTTTTGACATTACTTTTGACTGTTTAACAATCGCATGACCCCTAAATTTACATTCTCCAAATAGTTCTTAGGGAAATAGATCCTTGATTGATTAATTACTGACAGTAAAATTAATAATTCACTCGAAGTAAATAAAGAGAAACCAATTAGCGACCCAAAATTCCAGTTACTTTTGCTGCATTAAAATTTTTCTCTACAAGTCGCTGCAAACTTGCCAAAGACTAGCTTTATTTCCCTCTCTTACTGCATGAATTGATTCTCAAACATCTCTCTAAAACAGCTGTGGTAATTCGAAAGTGGTGTTCAGTGGTAAATAAAATAATAATAATAAATTAATCTGATGCACGGCTAAACATAACAATTTTAATAACACAACAAACAAAAGGAAAATTAAGTATTAAAAACCAATCAAGAATACGAACACCAAGGAATAAGACCTATTTCCCGTATCAAATCTAAATCTATATGGTATCGAGGTAAAGAGGGTGCGATATTATCTCAGTTACACAGCGTCACCAAATGTCGTCTATAATCATTTAAACACAGTAGCGCTATCTGTCTAAAACTTTCTCAACACAGACCCCTCACTTTTTTACCATATGCTGCCCTAAAATCTATGAACAGGTGGTGTGTTTAGACGTAGTGAAATTTGTGAAATTGAACAGAATGAGATGGGCTGGCCATCTTTTGAGAATGGATTCAGAGAGAGCACCTTTGAAAGTTTTTACTGCAGTCCCCTTTTGTGAAAGACAGAGAGAAAGACCAAAAAAGAGATGGAGGGACTGTCTGGGTTCGGACTTTAGTGCCATGAAGGTTAAGAACTGGATATCCAAAGCTGGTGAGAGGTTAGTCTGGGGAAAACTTCTAGAGAAGGCCAAGGCTCAGGTGGGGCTGTCGGGCCAATTATGATGAGCCCCTCACTTCCCATGACTACGTTTCTTGAACTTGACATCTTAAGCGTATCATGGTTTTGTCCTTATTATGGGTTCCTCAGTTTGACATAGCTGGCAAGTAGCTAAAGGGAACATAATTCCAAAAGCGTGTTTATTTATTTATTCAATTTTTTTTCTGGCTTCCTTTCCTTCCGTGTTAGGGGATACTACAAAATGATCCTTACTTTATCAAATTTTTAATATTCTCCTAATAGTAATATCTCTAAAATTTTGACTTAACTTTCTTAAATCCTCCTTTTACTGTAATAGTTTTAATATTATAAATTTACCTTTCTTTTCTATTTTTGCACGCTGATTATCCATTTTTATTGCTTTGCATTTTTAAGTTGATTTCTTTCAAATGAGTTTAAATCTTGATAATCTTTTTAAATTACCTTTTCTTGAGAACTCTATTTAACTCTATTTTTAAAGATACTGTTTAAATTCATAGTTGCTTTAAGATCAGCCTTAAATTATACTCTCTCGTACACAGTAAGAGTATAAACTAAAAAGCCTTCGACTGATTGGTTTGATTGATTATCACATAAGGATACATATCTACATAAAAAACAATTGAATAACCGGTAAATGTAGTAAAGTTTGATTTAAAAGTGTATCTTTTAAAACTGAAATGAATGAATAATCAGTGGATGTTATTGAAAAACCTAACGAAAAAAATGTCGTTAATTCAGAAAAATCTTTGTATAAAATAACATCACGCTGAAATTTAATTTCAGGGCAAGTAATTTTTCGGGCATCCACCTTTTTTTATATCAACATTAACATCAGGAAAAAAATTTCTTTGTGTATGTGTGTTATAGTTTAAGGGGATGGTGGACCTTTCAAAACGATTTTTGAAATTTTTACCACAGAGATATGAAATTTTGTATACATATTCATTAAAGTATAACAATATTAAACACCTTATAAAATTTTATAAATATTTTTAAAAAAATATTTTATAATTAAAAAATTTAAATTAAATTACCCTTCTTTAAAATGCTCCTTGCGACTCAATTTTAAACTTTTCCCCTTAATTTTGCATTTATATTGCTTATAAATACTTTCTGAACAAAGTTATGTATTTTTTTGTACTTTCGTTGAATAGTTAATTTTTAGAAAATATTTTTACGCTTGTACTCTGAATTTTCGCGAAATTTTTGTACTTTTCTACACTAAAGTTAAACTTTTATAACCTAAATGACCTCGAATCCTAAAATGGATACATAACTTTATTTTGATGTATTACAGGGATCTTTATTATAAATTTCATAAAATTTCGTCAAAAATTATGACGCGAGGAGCATTTTAAAGACTTGCAAATCTGGAAATTTCTCATTTTGGGAAAAAGTCATTTAAAAGATAATTTTTTATCTACCTTTAATACTTACTACTCTAAAGCCACCAATTTTTCATTTTTCTTTTCACTACACATTTTAAATGCATTTCATTCCAATATTTACATGTTTTTAAAATATTAATACACCCCCCCAAAAAAATTCCAATTTTTGCTCGATTTTTGGTAATTTGAAAGTCCACCATCCCCTTAAATTCGTCACTTGATACGAATACTTTCATCTTGAGGTTCATATCTAGATTTCTAGATCTGAAGAGGTTAAATAATTTTTGTGTAACACGTGTAATTTTTTTAAAAAAATTCTTTATTTTTGCTCCCTTTGGTAAAATCAAAGTCGTTGAATTCAACAATACGTGTAAAATATCGTGACAAAATGCTTCATGCCTAAAACACTTTTGACGCTTATCTAAGCGAAAGTTTTGCTGAACTAATAAGCATATCTAACTGTCTATTTAAAGTAGAACAAGCCAGTATGCTCTTTGAACACGTTTCATAAACTTAATTTCAAAAATTTTATTTATCTTCCCATTTCTTAAATATCTCACAGCTCTTCGTATTGAAGTTTATGTAGGAGTCCAGGTTTACAGACGAAAAAAATAATATTTTCACTTTTTGTTTGTAAATCAAAATATAATAATCATTTCTAACTATTCAAAGACGAACCAACTTTAAAAAGCTGAGGAACATTCAAGTTTTCAGTTTTAAACGCAATCCTAGATGTAAGCAATAGTCTATCTGTCATCCAGACTTCTGAATTTAATTAGCAATCGGCCCTCCAACTAGACATAGTAAGGAAATCTATATTAGACACATTGCATTTCCTTAATTAAATTTTCGATTCACTTTACAAAGATGATGAAACTTCTACTGTTTACATGAAGTTCTCTTTACGTGAATTCTTTAGTTTTCGAGTTTTGAAATAAAGGGATGTCTAGCCAAAGAGAAAAAGAATTTCTTCGTACGAAGCGTAAATAATCAAGATCTTACACTGTACTTAAATTCACTTAATAAACCGATGAACATCCTCACATGGTAACACAAATCTCGAAGATGTAAGTAAAAATCATTCATTTAGCGTGAGTTTTACATGAAAATGAGGCGTGTTGTAAAAAACTTCGGCGCACAAGTTTGGTTTGGATTTGATTCAGGCGGGCCCTTAAACTGTATGAGCCTTGTCTATACTATTTGCATGAGTCTTCGTCGGACATATTACACTCAACTGACGTCAAAATGAGACATTAAGGAGATCACAAAACACTCATTTTTTATACAAAACACTCATTTTTATATGCATTTCATAATGATTTTTTCTCTTAGAACATTATAACGTTGAAGCTTGAAAAATTTTAAATTTAAAAAAATTTAATTCAAAATTAAAGGTTAGTTTTTGATATATCTAGCGATCCAATAATTCATATTGCAGAATATTTTCCCTTTTGAATTTCACTGTTCAAAATAATTTATCTTAAGAATTTCAAAAAATTTATAAATAAAATCTTTTGCTCCCTTTTAACTCACTTTTATAGTTCAGAATTTTTATCCTCAATGAAAAATTGTAAATACAGAGTAATGAAAATAGGACAAATAAGTGTTTTATTACATTTCAGTGAGATACTTGAAATGAATTTTAGATTTATCTGCTTAAAGACTGCAAGCTGAGAAAAATCCCATTTCGAGATAAATAGTACTATAGGACACACAAGGACACTACAACATAAAAATTAAGTACCTGGTAAATTAAACAATCTTGGACGCCTTTTTGTATTATTTGATTCTGAAAGGTTAATAGCATGTTATCTTATCGCCACTTATTCAGAGGACACTGTACCAAAAACACCTTGAGACTCGTTAGTCTCTACATCAAGAAAGCCCACAGTAAATGAATTACGTAACTCCTTAGCGAAGGTTCAAGACAGACATGCCTTGACAGGAATCCGAACCCTAACCCACGCAGTGACAGCTTGCGTCGCTAAACCCCGCACAACTTAGGCGGGGGATCCTTAAGGCTGCTATGTACTAAGAAAAAAAATCGTATTTCCCTTTTCCTCTTCTTGCAGACTCTTGTGGTGGGAGGAGTCCAGTTGACAGTTCGAGAATTCCACCCCCCTTAGGATTGACACTTTGAGGGATTGTAATGGCTCTCACTCTATAGGGGGGTTAAGTGCTGCCCCCAAATTTTTTATTTAAAATATATTTTTGTCAACCATTTACAGGTACATAAATACTGATAATCCAATAAAATTGGTATTGTCAGATAGCCCGAACTTTTCTGCAAAGCACTACAGGATTCATTTTATAAATTTCGTCCACCGAAGGAATTAATGAGCGTTTAAAACACCCTATACCAGATTTTTCCCCGAATAATATAAATTTTAAAATATTAATTGCATTTTTTTAAAAAAACGAAAAATGTACACAAATGTAAAATTTCTTTCTCTATGACGGAGTACAATTTAAAAAAAAAATCTTTGAATCCAAGTCGGCAATTCGTGGACACATTTTCTCCATGGGTTAACATTGAGGTGAGTGAATCCAATGGGGTTAGTACATAGCAGCCTTAAAGATCTATAACATGCTTGAATCCAAGAAAATAAAATCATGCTTCTTTTGTGTTCGGTCTCCCTTAAATATAAAGTAGGTAAAGAGAGAGCAGTGTATAGAGCTTCGTATTATATAGATATTTGATAACAGTAAAATTACTCCTCCAGTTTAGATTTAATCCATGAAATACTAAACAGAAAATAAACTAAAAGAGAAGCGAGCAATGAAACGGAGTTGTGCTGTCCACTCACCCACAATAAGAATATCTGTTGTAAATCCTCTTCAACGTAGGCCTCCTTCTCCTGAACTTGGGGAACCACCTTCTACTGGCTGCCATGTTTTGTCGACGCTGCCACGGCTCATACCTTCCACCAGCGAACCCCCGAACTCGTCCACTGCTAAAAAAATCCTTGACGCTAGCCCAGATCCGAGGCTACTGTTCGACTGTCGTCGGAGCCTTGGCAGTCATAATCACTCGGAAAAAGAGTGTAATTCACCCGATCCCACCCGATTAATCTAGCTGAGTGCGTAGACGCGGATCCCGGGGGACCCTCGAGGGTGATTATTTTAACGGACACCATCACCACCAGAAGACGCGCAGGTGGGGAAAGGAATTCCATTGCTCTTTTTTTTGTTTTTGAATGATTGTCTGGTTTGGACGACGTCCCTCAGGGACGGGGTTGTTTGTGATTTGACCTTGGAGTTATCTCGTGGGCGGATGATAATAGGGTTAATAGGATGCAAATGACCCAATGAAGTTGCCAAAACGGTTGTAAGTGAATGGAAGTGTCAATTTTTTTAGGGATATGGGAAAATCGATTGTTACTGGTCTTTGATATAAATTAGTTTTTTTCTTTTACCGGTCTTTCCATTTTTCTTCATCCTTTCGGGCAATTAGATAAATTACTTGTGACGTTTATCGCGTATTTAGCAATTGTACTCGCAGTCTAATAGCCGTAATAATAATAATTTCTGTTGAATAAAAGCTTCCCAGAAGAAAGGGTGGACGCGGCGACAAAATACGAAAATTTTATCACTAAAATGTCTCTTGCTTTATTACTCTCGCGAAACCTTTGGAGTACGCATAACATCAACACACAGCTTCTTAAAAATGTCATCCTAGGGCAGTGGTTCCCAACCGGTGGTCGGGGAGTGGTCCGGCCCCACATATAAAAAAGTTGCCAGATAAATGGGGATTTTGAAAACAATGTTCATGGAACTAGATGGACCTAATATATCCGATGACTATCAGGTGTTAAATTAAAATTTCATTAAAGTTTAACATAATTATTTTATTATTAGAATATGATACGTTAGAATGTGAGTACGTTAATCCTGTATCCCTTTTGCCTGAGGGATATTCTGTACCCCTCATACACCCCAGAAGGTTCCCCCCTCAAATCGGTGTGTGTGGGGGGGGGGAGGGGTCCGCACATGGTTCAATTTCTGGCTTAGTGGTCCACAGACTTCTACGGATTGGGAACCACTGTCCTAGAGGAAATATCCACTGCTTTCTTTATTTATATCAAATAATTCAATGATCTTCACATTTGTGAATTGCCGCCCACATGGTGTAGAGGTTAGCGTTCTGAACTGCCCCGCAGGGGGCTTGGAGTGAAATCCCGAATAAGGCTTGGTCATTTCTAAGCCTTTTTCGGGATGCTGGCTCATAGAAGCCGACAGAGACAAGTGTCTGCCGCATTGGACAACAAAAGAAAATTGGGAATTGCCCATAGATATAATCAGGTCTAAAACTCCCCGGCCGAGTGAAAATCTAAATTTATTATTTCGAAACTAGTTGCCTTTCTTCATTTTATACTGGACTTTAAGAAGCTGTGATTTCCTGTTGCGTTTCAAATGTTTGTCTTACACATAAAGCAGAATTTTCCGTAAACTTTTATACTCTTGAAGAAGCCTAAAATTTATGTTGAATGTTCTAACTCGATAACATATAAAAACTAAACTAAACTCATGGCGCAACAGTCCGCTGTGGAGAAAGGCCGGTGGTGCCCATCTCCGCTTTCTTGACCGTGGGCTTGGGGTGCCATACGGCATGTCTCAGTCAGGTGGTCAACCTGACGTGGGACCCCCAGAGTTTAGTTCCCAAGCATGCTTGGTCCTCATTTTATCGACACACTCAAGGGATGAATGGCTGAGTCGACCTTGCCCAGTCGCAGGGTTAAACCCTGGACCTGTGGCGTGGCAGCTTGACGCTTTTAACAACTGAATAACATATACGAGAATAGAAATATTCTTATTTAAGCGACAGTAAATTTTATTCCCTCGGATGCGTTTTAATCTCAAAATCCTAATAGATATAAAAATATTCAAACAATTTCAAACTAAGCTTGAAAAAAAATTAACGGCTAAAAATCTATAGAAGACCTAAGAAAATACCCCACTGGAAGAGGAAAATTTTGAAAAAGGGAAAATATTTTCGGCTCAAAATCAAAAACTCTTTTCACGGTTTGTATATTTAGCTTGCCGAACCAATCACTCAATTAGCATTATTTGATCTGCATGGGAAAGCTTACAAAATAATTTGTCAAAAGAATTTATAAAAATAATAAAAATTAAAATAAAAAAAACTTAAACCCTTTATAGGAAAGTTTTTTAATACTTTTTGCTTTAGAAAAAAGGTTTTTGTAATTATTTTTGTAAAATCCATAAGCCAGTATAATGGAAATAGTTCAGAGGAACACTGCAAAAAATTCCACCTCATTACTTTGTATTGTAAGGAATTTCCTTCCTTTTTAAAGATGGAAAATACCTAAATATTCTATTGTAAGAAGTATTCTGTTCTATTCTATTCTATTCTATTCGGCAGCACGCGATAAAAATATTGCATCCTCAATATGTTGTTGTTGTTTGCCAATATGGGACACTTGCCAGTGAAGAAACTCGCACACAATCCAGAATCGTTGGTTGTTTTTAATGGGAGCACCGTGTAGGTGAAACAACATCCCCCCACGTGCAACCTCCCTTTTAACCGAGCAATCCCAGGCGCGACATCTGGTGGGTTCATACCTCCTCCCTCTCTCTCTCTCTGACCTCATAGCAGGACTTTCCGCTCTACAGATTTAACGTGCCCATATACGACTTACACATGGAAGCATTGAATGGCATTTCTCGGGATTCGAACCGTGCACCCCCCCCCCCCAAGTCCTGAGCCCAACGTGCTACCACTAGACTACTTCAGGCCCCTGTATCTGCATCATTATCGCGATGGAAAGTGCGGTTTGTGTTACTTGGTAGTAAAAACCCCGATGAATGTTTTATTTCAAGAAAATAAAATCAGGCCTTTTTTGGAATTTAGAGTCTCGATTCCTCTCTAATCCTCAAAAAAGTACCGCATTGAAATTTATTTTTCCTCCCCAATTTCGAAACGTCCTCTCTCACTTTAATCACCTCCCAAATAGGTTGGATCGCATTGAGATTCCAAGCACAGAGCTTTCTCCCTTTTATTCAGATGAGGGCGATCTATGTCCTCCACATTCATAGCCATTCGCGCCGCGCACTCTGAACTTGGAATTGGGGTCTCTCGGTACTCCCACGGGGGACGGCGACGATTGAGCGGCCCCGTTTCCAGCCACAGCCCCATTATCTGAACCAGGTACGTGACTCGCCGACGAAAGTAAATGTTGCTGGAGCATTAGAAATGGATCTCTACTGTGTGTGCTTGGTAGGACACACGCTGCTTCAGATTCTGCAGGGCACAGGCATTGTCGCCATCACATTAATTAGAAGAATGGACGGGAAATACGCTACTATTATGGATAGAGACGTGCTAAGTTATTAACCATTCCGTACCCCCCCCCCCCACTAAAAAAAAGAAAAGAATGTGTCTCTATATCGATCATTACGTATGTAAAAAAATACTCAAGCAATTTGACATTTTTTGTTTGCAAAAATCTAAATTGAAAATTTAAGGTGGATCCAGGACAAAAATTTTTTTTTTAAAACTTATATGCACTTTTCGTAACCCCCCCCCCCTCCGCCTTCTAAGTTGTACCTTTATATAAACATTACTGCCAAAAATGCTCAGACAATTTAAATTTTTTTAATTGAAAATTTAAGAAATCTAGGATAGATAATTTAACTTCTTTATTTACTCGTATTTCCTAATGATTTCTTTTCCAATAATGTATCTTTATATAAACATGGTTAAGCACACAAGAGATACTTAAACAAGTTGCGATTTTATGTATTAAAAATTTAAGATTGAAAATTTAAAAAGTACATATTTTTCGATATATTTCCAATAATTTTTTATATATCTCTTGCATCAAATCTAATCATTTTTTTTCTATTCTGTATACAGGTAAAGCTCCAAATTAATTTGTGTTCAGGATTTATAAAAATTTCTCTTAAAATTTTTTTAATCACTCTCAGGGGAAAGATTTTTCTTCTGTCATTCTGAGAGCCTCGAGTAAAATTTTTTTCAGAATTTTTACTCTATATTAAAATTCCTGAAGCTAGTTTATTGAAAACATACTAAAAGAACGCTGCAAAAATTTCATGGAGTTATCCCGTGTGGACTTTTAGATATATTCTTTCAGGTATATTTTTAAGATTACGTGTTGTGACACAATTAAGTATTGGAATTTTCCACAAATGCCATTGTTCTGTTCCCGAACCCATCTTCAAAGTCAAAGATCATTCCCTCTCGGTCGCTAGAATAAGAAACAAAGTTTTGTGCAAATAGGGGACTTTTGAGTAAAAGAAGACAAAATAATAAACAAGGGGAAAACAGCGAAAGATTTCCCATTAGCTCTGGCACGGAGGCAGTTGAATTCGGAAAAAAGTACGTTGCCTAAGGAGCAGCTATTAAGACCATTTTCTTGACCTCCGAAGTAAGAGGAATTGTGCTATACAAGTTTCAGAAAAGACCAATGGGTCTAAGTCCGTGGTTCCACCTGGCTGAAATTTTGGTCAGAAATTCGTATTCAATGATTACGATCTGCATTTTCTGTTTCAAATGTAAATATTTTAATCGTAAACTGTTAGTTTTAAATATCTTAATCCTGAACTCGAATCACTAGTAAACAGAACATTTAAATTTGAGACTTTGCCTAACTATGACGATGGAAAGTTAAAATAGTTTGGCCAGTAAAACGGAACAGAAATTGGCCCATTTCAGTGAAAAAAAATTAATCTTTTTAGGAGTTATATGGAAATAAGGGCTTTACTATTTCCTCTTCTTAGAACCCATATCATCAGTTTCTTTAAACAGAAAGTAGTTGAAATATTTTTCCATAATTAATACCCCCAAAAAAAAAAAACCATTTTCATTATCAAATAGAGGGAAAAGAATGTACGGTTGGCAAAGCTTCAGTTTCTGTAGAAAACTCCGCCTTGAAAACGACCACATAATTCTGTATAAGGTTTACCTGAACCTCATATCGTCCTTGAAACGCATATTACTGGCAGTCTGTGACACAGTGAAAGGAATATCAAACACTCTTTAATGATCAAATGTTTGCTCAAAAAGATACAAGGCACGATATGAAAGGAAGTTCTGGCAATTTTTTTCTTTTTTCAAACAAGCATAGTCATATTTTACTATTATTTACCGTTATTATTTCGTTTACTTTGGTTTAGAAATTTTCTTCGGTAAGTAACTGGTAAGAAAGAGAGATTTTCGTTCGGGATGAGTAATAATTATAAAAATTTAATTGATTGTGTTTCTATCGAGCATTATTTACAAGGGTATTTTTAAATTGAAGAAATTGAGCAAGTGTATGTTAAAAGTTTGATAAGAAAAACAAAAATGAACAGGGTGAATTATAGTTTAAACAAATGTGTCGTAAAATACAAAGAGCGTGCCCTTTTATAACGTGCCTTGAAATAGCTACCTTGTTAACTGAGTAATTATGTACTATTCATTGCTTTGGTGGTTAACTTGTTCGCTATTTCTCTATTCTTAGTTATAATTGTTAGCGATAAGCCTTACTAGTATCTTTACGTAGATATATAAGAGGATTCATGCTTCAGAGATACAACAGAGGTCATTATTTCAAATTTTATACTCATATAACTCTAATCTCGTTTTTATAAAATGTGTTAATTATGTGGGACAGCAGGCCCCGATTTTCCATTAGGCCCGGTAGGCCCGGGCCTAGGGGCCCTCGAATGTTGGGGGGGGGGGGCATAAATTTTATTTTAAAAGAAAAAATTCCCAATTCAAATTTTTTTCAATTTTACCTTTTTTAATAGCAATTTTTTATATGAAAAAAATTTACATCAATAAAAATACTTTACATCAGTTTTTGTCAATAAATTGATGTAAAGTATTTGCGGGTGTACATAATATATATATATATATATATATATATATATATATATATATAAACATAAAATAAAGCAGTTTTTAATGATTTGTTTTGTCTATTCATCAAATTTACATAAAAGGTAAGTGCGCTTGATTTTATTTATTTTCTAATTTGTGAAAAGTGAATTATGAGGTTAAAGGATTATTGATCAATATTATTAAAGGTTTTACTACTATTGATTGGTTAATCATATGTATAGTTATATGTACAGTTCATCATATGTTTGTTATAGTGCAGGGGTGAGCAGACTTTTCCAGGGTATGGGCTACTTCAAATTTTTCCAAGGTGTTGCGGTCCACCCAGTGGCGTAGGTGTGGTGAGCTAAAAAAAAGTCTACAATATTTATTATAACTGAATAATAAATACAGAATATGTACGTACCTACATAACTACAATAAGAAAAACTTACTCTTTTAAAACCGCTTTTAAAGTAAAATGCAAGATGCAAACATAATAATAATAATCATCATCTTAGGTCTTAGTAAAGGCGGTCACCCCAAAATGTCTTGGTGGTCCACCGGTCGATCGCGATCGACTTAATGCCCATCCCTGGTATAGTGCATATAAGGGATTAATAAGTTTTCTGATTGTATTGTATTTGTGTTTTAATTATGATGTTAATATGTTGTATTGCTTTTTGTTATTTTATAATGTTCTAGGCTTCTACGCTCCAGATAGCCAATTCTTGGTAAAATGGTACTTTCCCAATGATTCATGATTTTTTTTTGTGTGGTGTCAATTTTAGAAATTTTACACCCACATCAGTGTTAGGGGGCCCCCATCCCGAGTTGGGCCTATAGTCAAGAATTTTCTAAATCGGGCCCTGTGTGGCAGTGCATCATTTGATGTTTCATATCATTAATAACCCATCTTAAGCTATGTGTACTATCCCTTTCAGTATTTTTTGTTATCACAGATTAGCAAATGCATATTTTTGAAAACTGTTTTTTGGTATGCTGCTTTTTACCCCACCTAAACGAGAAGTCCAAAGATTTCAGACTTTAAGTTTTTCAGTCGTTAATTTTTTACAGGATATTGAATTTCCGACGCCTATCGTGCAAATTAAAGTGTTCAAAATAGTGTTAATTAAATTTAAATTAAAATATTTTTTAAATACATTTAAAGGATTGCTAATTTAAAATCGGAAAAAAACAGGAATTCAAAAATATTTATTAACCAATAAAATATGTTATTATATAAAATACTAAAAGAGGAATATTCTCTAGAGATTAATATGGAGATCAAGGATTTACGATGTCAAATAAAACACTGCTGAATCACTGAATCATGTGAAACACTGCCACTTCATATTTAATATTTTAAGTCTGTGAATTTAACTCTATCATAGCGTTTCTCAACATGGGGATCATGGTGACATATAAGTGGGATCGTGAAAGGTTGCTATGAAGGCAGTTAATAGTTTAACTAGTCATTCATGTAGTTATTTATTACTACTATTATTAAAATTTGGACTGTGGAATTTTTAATCATTCATTTTATTTTTCTTACGCTTCGATGGGTCCTGGGGCTAAAAAGGTAGTGATCTGCTGCTCTATCCAATACAATTACCATAATTTACATACCACGTAACTCCAAAAAATAAGACTTTGGAGTTTTCATGCCATTACAGGGTTTATGGTCTCTGTACAACTTCATAACTCCAAAAAAATTGAATTCATCCAAAAAATGTGAAAAACAACACATACTACGCGACTCCTTAACTTAACTGCTGCTAAACTTGTAATTCTACTTTAATTACTATGAAGATGATTACATAACAATGTGACCTATCTATCTCCCAGAACATTTTAACATTTATTTTTTTAAGAATAAACGATAATAATTTATCTTTTCACTGTCGAATAAATCAGTTTTTTGTTCATCCTGTAAAAAGTGGGAAATGGGAGTGACGTGGTTTGTTAATTAGGACAACGATATATTGACTCCCCTCTGTAATGATCAGCTTGTGCGAGAGGATAATTTGAATAAAGGAAACATAAGATAATCAGCGAAATGCATAGATATCTACGGTGGAAGGAAGAAGGCGAACAACGCATGCCAAGGAAATCCCCCAAAACCAATTAATGCTACTACTGGAACCGTCGGGGTTCAAGCACGCACCTTATCGATAACATATACCAGAGTTTTTGGGGTGAACGAAAAGTTCTGTATTATACTCAAGGTACGAAAATAATGTAAAGACTACATTAGAGACTCTTAAGTGAATCCAAGCTATACGTTAGAAAAGGATCATTATCATAGGAAAAGGAAAGCAGTTATAAGTATTTTAATTACTTATTTCATGAAAAGATTGAAAATACACTTTTCTGCAAAAAAATTCGTACCCAAACAGTTAATAACAAAATCACTATTTTTTTTTCTCTGGAGGAGACAACTTACATAACTGTGCTATTGCTGAAGTGTGATAAAATGACACTATACGCCAAGGTAGAAACAAAAAAGGAAAGAAATGCTTAATATATATATGTTTTAACGAACCTTGAGATCTCGCGAAGGTCTATCATTTCGATCACGTATCGAGGTTGGAAACATCCAAATTACAATCGAAGTTCAGTACACTCAGCAGAGGCTAAATATAGCGAGGCCTTATACCGTTTTAAGCCTCAGCGTAACATTACTCTCATCTGATTTTGTCCATGTTTTCATTCAATCATCGCATGCAGTTATAAAAATGATTCCAATTTTCGCGCTTTTTACTCTCTTGACCGGAATGGAGTGCACTGATTTTTTTTATTATTTATTTCTTAGAAAAAGGTATTTCCAAACCTAATGAAAATGTAATCGGCCGGAAATATCAAGTTTGGTCGATTTTGTTATACACAGCAAAGTAGATTCAGAAAATTTTATATCCGTGTTTGTTAGAGGGTCAATTTTGTATAGATTCTTTAATATAGCACTTTCGAAAAGATAAATTTAATGGAATTTCTATTTCTCACGCAGGGCCGCCCAGAGACTTTGAGGGGCCTGGGGCAAACTTCTGTTGGGGGCCCTAAGAAAAATAAAAAATGGAAAGAGACGAAAACACACATTCAAATTAAGTTACTCATACTTAAAATTTTATTACATGAATGATTAATATAATTATTATATTTCATTGCACTGCTCTCTAATTATATTTTCTAAAGAAATCTAATAAATACATTTTTTTAATTTTTTTTGGGCCCCTCCGGCAGTTGAGGGCCTGGGGCAAAGTGCCCCAGTTGCCTCCCCCCCCCCTCTGGGCGGCCCTGTTCTCACGTCTAAAACTCAGAACTGCCTGTTGGGAATTACAGACGTTTCTGAAACGCTCATACAATTTCATACATAATATTGTTGAATTTAATATATTTTCTATGACATCTGTATTCTCCAGAAGTGAAATTCTTCAACGCTATGATTTTTTACTTCAATAACGTGATTGAAATGAAGTTAGTATTTAATTCTGTATGCGTCTTGTGTCTGTATTACCTATGAGCAGATCACAGCTATTTTCTTGATATTATTTGTGATTAAAGAATTAAGATAAATTTTACAGTTTCCTAAAAATATATTTTTAATATTTTTATTTTATTTTATTTATTTTTTTTTACGCGAAACATTGTATGACCGAAAGGTTATGTTCAAAATGCCTGAATAATTAGTCGCTGCTTTTTCGCAAGTAATTTTCAAAAGAATAGAATAAATGCATCACAATATTTCGCATAGTCTTTACTCTTATCGCATATGTGAGATTAGAATTTAAACTTTTAGCGAACCACCCAAATTTAGTTACTATCTATAATTTCTTCCGTTACATTTGGGAGGCTTCTTATTAAAGGTATAGATATATTTTTCGTTGGAAAAAATATCCTAGCATCAGCTTGATTTATTTTATTTCTTTCCCGGGTTTAGTCATGCGCATTATAAAATGTAGAAGTGAAGACAAAATTCAAATTATTCTTTAAAAAAATTTCAGGTAGTCTCTTCTAACGAAACTACCGCGGGTTATTAACGTAGGATTACTTATCGTTGCTAACCTATTTTGTATGTATATATATATATATATATATATATATATATATATATATATATATATATATATATATATATATATATATATATATATATATATATATATATATATATATATATATATATATATATATATATAATCTATATATATTAATATTAGATGTCAAAATTTTGACTCATTTTAGTACTTTTCTGTTTAACTGTTTATTGCTTGCCCAAGTGATACAGACTGGGTTTGGCGCTGCCAAAATTATAACTCGCGAGGTACGGACGAACAGTTTTAGCGTCTGAAATTTTGTTTATCGGAGGACCGTTATGGAGGAACGTAATCCTACGTTAAAATTCTTTCTAGTGATCCACCAATCATTTACACTAGCTAGAAACGTTTTCCATAACTAATAAAATAATGTATTTCATTGATAAGTTGATAATTGCTAAATAAGGTGGAATCGATGTATCATATTCACTACTGCTATTCATTATTTCAGTTAAATTATCAATTTTAACTATAACAGTAAAAATATATTATTTTTTTACATTTATAAGATAGGTGGTCTCTCAAGGCAATTCATCAGTTGACTTCACAGATCGTCAGTCCCTATATATAGCTAGGGATTTTCCTGTCACAACTGATTTAATCACAGATTAGGAAATGCATATTTTTCTGTTCTCTTTTCTGCGCTTCAAAATAGTATTTCAATGCAATACCCATGTTTTGTTTAATTATTTTACTTAAATTTTTCAAAAAATAACCATTATTTTGTAGCCGATATACATAAAAAATTTAATGCCCTCAAAAACTTTAAAAAAATTTTTTACCTAAAAAAAAATTTATTAAAAAATGATATTTTTGATTTTAAAAATTTAATTTAAAAATTTAATCTTAAAAACTTTTACGTTCTTTCTTTAAACGTCTGTTTTCTCATGCATAAACAGAATTAAAAAACATGCTAAATTGTGATTGGAAAAATACTGAGAGGAAAATTCCTCATCAACTGATCAACTTCCTCATCAACCTTCTCAACTGATGCGTAACCCTTAACAGAAAGATATTGTAATGAATAAATAATACAGTGTGAACTCACGCAAAAACCCATAAATAACCATGCAAGGCAATGTTAAGTTATAATGTATGAAATGACTAAAAATGAATGTTGCTTTTGCTCAAAATAAATTTATACTTGAAATTAAAAGGAAAATTTTGCATCTTTACATTTTAAATTTACATATTAAGAAGCTAGAAAAAGTGGAAGTGAAGAAAGTTTAAACATTATAAACTGATTACAAATACCGCATCATTTTTGTTCATAACCAAAACATTCGCTCCGTTAATTACAGTAAGTACACAACAAACATTTATTTCATAAATATCTTCCGGAGGTTTACTTCTGCCGTGAAATTAATCGAACAAAATTTTTGGTCGCATTTATATTTACAGTCGTAAGTTTTCCTATCGTTTTATGTTCAATAATTAATAAATTTAGGTTGCATGTTACAATATACAGAGATTGTTTTTCATTAATATTCGCAGTTTAAATGAAATCATTTACAAAAAATGATTGCAAGAATTCTTCCAGATACAATCGTATTTGGCAATTCAATAACTTTAGAAAAACCTGTTAAAAAGAATAAAATACGTCACTTGAAATAGAAAGTTTAGTGCTTAAGTTAGTTAGAAAGTTAAGTATATGTTTAGCTTTTTTTTTAAAATCATTGCAGCAATTTGTAATCTAAAATTAAAAGAAATTGCTGTTGAAAAGAAATAGGAAAAAATATGATTTTTTAAAAATAAATCTGTGGGTATTTCATTGTTCGTACAGTAAATTTCTGCCTAAGAAAAATGCTTCATGTTATTCTTAATTTTGAACCAAAGGCTTATTTAAAAGGCCAAATCCAAAAGATACTTAAACTTAATTGTGAATCATATTTTCAAGAGACGAGATTGTCATTTATTTGACAAAGGAAGATGTTGTTTAGTACAAAACTGATTTTACTCTTCATCGTATAAAAATATAAAAGCAAAGCCTCTGAATTGCTCGTTAGTAAAATTAAAGAATCAAGAATCAGTTTCATTAATCACAAATCTCAAGTGGTTTTTTTATTAAAAATTACTAAATTTTTAAACATATTTTGAATGTCAGACATTCATTTAGGTAATTATTGTTAGATGATCATCGTGTGACATACAATCAAAAATCATATCAAGAATTCATTAGAAAACTTCATTGATAAAAATTACTTTCAGTTCCTGAATTTGATATCACATTTAGAAATCCTATTAACTATGAAGTATATAGTAAATTTGAACAGACTTTTAAAATATATACAAACTTCATAAATTAAAAAAAATATTTAATACTCTATTAAATAGAAAAATGAAAGAAAAATATTTTTATAGCATAGAAGATGTAAAAGAACATCTAATTAAGAATTTAGATGTATAAGTTCAAGAGGTTTTAATTTATTAAAAAACTGGAAAACTGTTGAATGATATCGAGCGATAACCATACATTCAATTTATACATGAAATATGTTTTAAGATTTGATCACTTAATTAAAGCTTCTATAGTATCAACCACAAGGTTTATAATAAGGACATATTACAGCGATTATTAGCATGTATGATATATGTCGCACATATTTTCTAATTTTAAATAAGAATTGCACGTTTGCAATGCACTTCCTAAATTAATATCCTGTAATTCATATAAAAAGATAATTTCTATATTAAAACTAGCTTCCGGCTTTGATAAACTGAATTTCTTTGACTACTTTTTGTATTTTGACCTCAATATAGAGGTATAAAAACTTAACACAATACTCGTGCCTTGTTTATGCATTGCCATAACGACTGTTCGACACTGGAAATGTGTCAATAAGGAACTAAGTCCAAATTATCAGTTTTTGAAATCGGAGAAATACGAAAATGGAAAAGAAATAAATAAAACTCTACTTACAAACTTCCACTCGAAGTTGACATGTTTGAAATTATTTGTTTCATCGAATTCTGTAGGATTGAATTGGAGAGCTCCCGTTAAACATTACACCCGCAATCGGATATTTAGGATGCAAAAGCACATGGTCGTTACGCCGGTTGATCGTTGCCGTGCAGAGAAAACATAATTAAAAGTTACTCGCTGCTGCCATCTGTTGAGCGTGTGAAGCATTATTTGTTATGAAATAGGAGTCAATGTTATACTGGTTAGAGGTCTTCACGTAATCCATCCATTAAATACAGGCGAAGAAATGGAATATTTATTGTGAGCCAAAAGGGAAAAAGTTTTCATTAAGGTAAAGCTTTCGCTCCGCAACGAAAAATTTAGCTCCTTTAGCAAAGCACTGTCGTCTGCAATTCACAGAAGAGAGAATAAATAACTAATTATTTATTATAAAGCATTTTATGTCAAAAACTTTCACAAATTTATTTGTTTTTGTCTTCTGTAAGGAATTTCTAATCTACGTACTACAAAAGATGCAATTATTTATCATTTCAAAATTGTAAACAATGATGTGCGAAAATTTTATTTAGATTCTATAATAAATTATATCAAAGATTTCATTCTTAACTTTGAGATAAAACGTTCCTTACATTCTCCAACAATAAAAAATTCGAAAAAAATTTGTTCTTGAACCAGTTTAAGTTTTTTAAAAGGTCCACAGGTATACGGACGTTTGAAACATATTCAGTTCTCTCAGTTTTAGAATTTACGCTCTGATTTACGGTAAAAGAAGATTTAAATCCATTTTTCCATTTCAGTGTATACATACAAAGAAAAATGCACGAAAGAAGCGTTTTCAGCAATGTACTTCACAAGGCTTATTAATTTTAAATAAGTAAACTTTTAATTTGTTTTCTTAAATCAAATTTAATTTTTTTAATTATAAAAAATTTAATTAAAAAATTTAATTTTTTAAAAAGTATATATTTTAATTTTTTAAGTATTAATCGAAAACTTATAATACTGAAATATGTATTCTGCTTTACGAAATTGAATTACTGTCTCTTTTGAAACTATCACTGTATTACTGTATTACTGACTCGTCTGTTTGACGAAGACACGCATTTCAAAAAATTTCTGAAGATTACTAACAAGTTTTTTTTGTAAAAAAAGCTTAATGATTTTATGTTAATTTAAGTAATTTTATTTTTACAAACTGGCTTTCAAAAATGATTAAAAATAAATGATTATTTGACGTTTGTTTCCCTACGCTCATATGCTCTCTGAGGTAAAACGATATTTACAGGTTGAGCAAAAATTTCAGCTGTTAAAAAGAAAACATTTTGTAAATCAAAATAGTTTTACATTTAAAAAATATTACTGCATAGTCTTTGCAAACAATAAATATTTAATTTAATTTGTGCAATCACAATTTTATTGTTCTTGTTAATTTCATCTAATAACAAATAGGTACACATTTCAAATATATTTAAAAATTCTTGTAAATTTTACTATAATACAAAGCCAACCTTTGTTAATAGGCTTCAAATACATTAAATAATTTTTGCTGGATGAAAATATCATGGATTCATTAATCTTATGATGACCAACAGCGAGTCAGAAGAGTGATATTAAACTCGAAATGAGTAATTGTTATTATATATATCAGGAAAATTATTATTATTTTGCTTTTTGATAAAATAATCAATCATCCGATCACCTGCTTAATATATATTACAGTCTTTTATATTATATATATATATATATATATATATATATATATATATATATATATATATATAATATGAAACTTCTCTAGACAACCACCCTGCAAAACTACCAATTTCTTTTCGGAACCATTACTGGCCACCATTTAGAAGTCCACCCCTATTTGACGGCCACTCCTCAAAACGGTCATTTTTTCCTGAACCATCACTGGTCGCCATAGAGAAGTTTCACTATATATATATATAATATAAAATGCATCTAACGCACTCACCTTTGCAGCAGATACCATGCAGTTCTATCTTATTATCCGGGATCTCTGTAGTCGCAAAATGCGGAACCAAATCTGCATTAAAGCGCTTAAGATTCTAACTCATTCTAATGTATTATGCATACTTATTCAAGATTGATATTCATAGCAGAGATTGATATTCAACCGGAAGCTACCGCCTACGTACCATGAAAGGTAGACAAACTCATAACTGCCGAGGCCCTAGGTTCAGATTGCATTCAGATGAAAGTAAAACTCCGTTTCATGCTATAATCGGCTTGCTAGATCAGGAATCCCCAACCATTTTATCGTTTGCGGCACCCTTAGGAAAGAGTTCAGAAACTTGCAGTACCCTTGTTAGAATTTTGGTTTATTAACGTAGGATTACGATCCTCCATAACAGTCCTAAGGAAAACACAATTGCAGATGTCCTGCGTCGTGATTTATAATTTCGGCAGCGCGCCAAATCCAGTCTGTATCGCTTGGGTAAGCAGCAAACTGAAAAGTATCAAAATGCGTCAAAATTCTGACATCTATCTATCTATCTATCTATCTATCTATATATATATATATATACATATATATATATATATATATATATATATATATATATATATATATATATATATATATATATATATATATATATATTAATTACATACGTACTTATATATAGATGCTTATATACATAACACATACATACATATATACATAGAAAAGAGGTAAGAAACGACCCGTGGTAGTTTAGTTAGAAGAGAATACCTGAAATTTTTTTTCAATATTTTAAAAATTAAATCAAAGTAGAATGTACAAGGTGGTTATAAAAAATTTTTGCCGATATATGGACCTTTAGCGGCCGTTCCGTTCAACCGACCGAGATGAGATTTCAGATATAGTTATCCAGAGGTATGAGCTCGGAACTCTGTGAACAGCAACCAACTGGCGCTCACGGTTACGGTCATGGGTACAGAAACTCGAAATTTTCGAATGGCAATGGCCACTTTTTACCACCGCAAAATGGTGACAACATGCAAAAACTCCGAATAGCGTTGGAATGGTACGTGTGTCACTAAAAACGGACTCGTTATGCACGCAAAAAAACAGCTATTCGAACGGCTAACAAAAACACGATGATAGCACCCATGTGGAAAATGTGTAATCCAAATCAAAGTTTCCTTTTGTCCGAACTGTGTTGTCGTCAGCGATTGGTCTCTAGCCTCTGTCATATGGAAATTTCCACCGTGCGCCCCGATCGTGTTTTTGTAGGTCGTTCGCAGAGCTGATTTTTGTGCGTGCATAACGCGTCCGTTTTTTGTGGTACACGTATCGTTTCAATGCTATTTAGGGGTTTCGTATGCGCTGAGCATTTTGCGACGGGAAAAAGTGGGAGTTGCTATTCAAAAATTTCGAGTTTCTATACCTATAACCGTAACCGGGAGCGCCACTTTGTTGTCGCTCACAGAATCCCGAGCTCATACCTCTGAATAACTGTATCTGAAATCTCATCTCGATCGGTTGAACGGAACGGCCGTTAGACGTCCATATATCGCGAAGTTTTTTATGACAACCCTGTATATCAGACACATGTTCAAATTAAGTTCAAATAAGTACTTACTCTGTGACTGATTTTATTCGTTTACTGAAAGGTATAGGTAACAAGCACCAGGATGACATGCATGCATTAATACAATTATTAAAGTAGTCATGGGATTCCGCATAGTAATACACTAAAGGACTACAATGGAAATCGCTAAAAAGAGTTTTGTTTTATTGATGTGGAATCTTGCGATGGATTCTTAGAGCACAACTCTTTGATATCAAGTTGTGGGCATGGCGGTAACTAATTCCTTCTCAAGAAAGAGTGCATCGATTTGTGTCACAACCTGTTGGGAGTGAAAGTAAATAGTACATATTAATATTATTTTAAGTGTGCCCTACTAATATTTTTTTTAACCAAGAAAATTCTCGCGGAACCTTTGGCCGATCTCACGGCACCCTAAAGTGCATCGGATGGCGATTGTAAACCACTGAGATAGAAAGAAATCTCCGTTTCATGCTATCGTCAATGGGCCAGATCATTATTTTTATATTTTCTATCGAGTTTTACGGTACTTTATCCTCATTAGAATGATATATATTAAAATGTCAAGTAAAGAAGTGGCTTCCAGATAATTTCCTCGTTACGTAACTAAATGAAAAGGATAGTGATAAAATATGTGCATTGTTATTCACAGATATTCATATCCTGTGGTAACAAGGATTATATTTTAAAAGCGTTTTATGCTCTGAATATGTCGGATCAAGGGAAACCTCGCAGGTTATTAATTTCTTCCAACCCGTGTACTTCTTGATGGTGGAAATTCAGTGCATTATATCGTATAAAATACCTATATTGAGATGACTATTGTTTATATTTTAAATAAATATCTCCTATATTAAACATCAATGTATTTAATTCAGTTTTAATTTTGCTACGTTCGCCAATTTACAAGAAATTTTTCAAAATTTCAACAAATTTTTCGAATAAAATAAATAAAAAATTCATAAAATAATTATTATTTAATAAAATATTTAAAAGTGGGTGCAATGGCCCAGTTGGCAAGGGAAGCGGGCTAGTGATCTGAAAATCACTGGTTCGATGCTCGTCGATGACAAATGCCGTGAACACTAATGACGGCTGGTGTATGTAAAATCTGTCGTGGCTTCAATGTCCTCCAAGTTCTCAAAATTACCTCTGGAGGTGCGGGGTCAATTGTTCTTGTCTCGTTACTTGACTCGATTCAAATTACGGGACTCGTCCTTTGGCCAAGTCGAATTCCGACCCTAGTGGTGCCAGTCAAAACAGGAGCCGCACCTTCATCACCCATAGCCTTCTGGACTTAATCTGATGTTGCTGTCGGTCGAGTGGCATAAGCAACAACAACAACAAATATTTAAAAGAAAAATTATTTTTTTTTAAAAAACTTCTATAAAAGGGAAATTAAACTAATAAGAGAAATTTAAATAAAAAATAGCATTATTAATAATAGTTCGCAATTAACGACACGGTTACAATAAACTGTTAGAAAAACAGATCATAGTTCAGTATAACTAATGTAATAAAATAAAAGTTACTCAAATTAATACAAACCATTTGGATATATATTGTAGTATTTATTCAATATTTATCTTAACTACTTTAATTATTTCACAAGACATTTCTGAAAATTTCAGCCAATAATGTTCAAATCAAAGGAGAATTTTTTTTACAGTTCTTGGATATCAGTCCCTTAAAATATGGGTATACCATGCGTGAATTTCCATCGTGTGCAGTTAATTAGTGATACAAGAATATTTCGAAGAAACGAACAAAGGCCTCAAGTGGAGAGGTAAGAAAAAAATTACCCGTTTCTTTTTAAAATAAGTAACTTGTAGATGTCCAAGGTCTCCAAACTTAAAGAAAAAATGGTAACAGTTCAGGAACATGCAAATTTTTCTACCAGAGAAAATGGAAAGAAGTTTAAAGTAAAGAAATTTGTTATTTTCAATATATATTCCGCTGCTTTGTCTCTCTTCGGATTTACACATTGAGAGCGAAGCCTAGCTCTATTCCTCTCGTGTATATATATATATATATATATATATATATATATATATATATATATATATATATATCTGTGGCTAAGTCAGTTTTCTCCAAGATGACTTTGTAAGCTTATGCCTCTTTAAAAAAATATTATTTTCAATGTAAGAAGTACCCAAGTTTGTCAGAGGCTTTAAAAGTGTTTTCTAAACCATTGTACCGACTTGGGTACTTCTTACATTGAAAATAATGTTTATTTTAAAAAGACAAAAGCAAACAAAGTCATCTTGGAAAAAACTGACTTAGGCACTTCTTGTACCAAGCCAGAGATCTATCTATCTATCTATCTATCTATCTATATATATATATATATATATATATATATATATATATATATATATATATATATATATATATATATATAAATATATATTAATTATAATGGTCAATCGTTTAGTGTTGTTTCATAAAAAAAAAGTAAAATAAAGAAGTTAGTTACAGTCTAACTGCTGCAGAAGTAAGTACTTGTGAATTATTAAACAGTGTTTTCATTTTTTTCTGTACTGAAAAAATAATTTGAAGACTGATTGGATATTACTATTTTTTCACTTTCCAAATCGGTTAAGTGCTTTAGTCACGAAAAATTGTAACAATACTAACGATGACTGTAAGGATCTTATAGATTTTTTATGTCGTCAGATAAAAGCTCCATCTGCAATAATACATTCTACAACGTTTATTTGAATTTATATTTTCAGAGGAATTTTAAAAAACAATGTTGTATATTATTTTATCAATTTTCATCCCTTTTAACGTAGGATTACGTTCCTCCATAACGGTCCTCCGGATAGCAAAATTTCAGACGTTAAAAACTTCTGTCCGTACCTCACGAGTTATAATCTTGGCAGCGTGCCAAACCCAGTCTGTATCGCTTGGACAAGCAGTAAACAGTAAAACAGAAAAGTACCAAATTCCGTCAAAATTTTGACATACAGATACATATATATATATATACATATATATATATATATATATATATATATATATATATATATATATATATATATATATTTATATAAATATATATATATATATATATATATATATATATATATATATATATATATATATATTTATATAAATATATATATATATATATATATATATATATATATATATATATATATATATATATATACATATACATACATACATATATATAACACATACATTTATATATACGTACAAAAGAGATGAGCGGTTTATATGTATACTATTGTTACCCTCTATTTTATCATATTCCATGTTCTTATATGAATTTTAAACGTCTTTATATGTCATAAAACACGAAAATAAAGTCAGCAAACATCGTTCACTTCAACAAAATTTTATTAAAAACAAAGATGGGCATATTACATTCAATTTGTGAATCTATCTTTTTTTTCTCTAAATCATTTCATAAAATAGCACTACAAAAACACAAATTCAGAATAACAAGAAGTGCTTGTGACTGTCCTCAGCGTCCGTTTTATCAGTGTTCATAAATAATGTCGTGTTCTTTAGCTACATCTATTTTTCTTTTAATCGCTTTTTCGAAAACATTCGTGCTGAATCATAGCGCTCGAGAAAAACAACCGTTGGCCCTCGTACTAAAATATTAAGGGGGAAAAGAAACAAGAAAGAGGTGGAACATTTTCACTCATGTTTTTCGCGTCCAATTATAAACGACCCTTAAATTTCGTGACGACTCGTCCAAGCTTTCGCAAACGGAAGGTCTGGGTTACACTATGATTCACTCTACTAGTATGTGTGACAACAAAATGAGTTTTGAATTATGTATCATGTGCACACAAATAATGTAAACTGATGTGATCTAAGTTTTTCTATTCACTGTTCAATATTTCAGTAATATTCATTGGTACGACAATTAATGTAATTTAAATGGGTGTATTATTACCAGTTGATGTATATATATATATACAAGTAGTGCCTAAGTCAGTTTTGTCCAAGATGACTTTGTTTGCTTATTATGTCTCTTTAAAAAAATATTATTTTCGATGTAAGAAATACCCAAATGTGTCCGGTGCTTTAAAAGTGTTTTCTAAACCATTGTACTGATTTGGGTATTTCTTACATCGAAAATAATATTTTTTTTAAAGAGACATAAGCAAACAAAGTCATCATGGAGAAAACTGACTTAGGCACTTCTTGTACCAAGCCACAAATATATATATATATATACACTGCTGGCCACTGTAAACGCAACACCCTGAAGGAAACATGCAAATAACATGAAATTTACAACATGCATTAGCGGAGGTGAGATATGCAAATGATTAGAATTTCAGCGCAGACGCACATCACGCGCGCCTGTGGCGCCACTTCAAAGCGCTATTTAAGGCTTGGACATTTCGACGATTTCAAGTTCGGCAATTGTGTTTTTCTTGTGGTTTTTTAAAAAACGATCAATTATGCCTCGTCGAAAACAGTGATCATCTTTTGATCAAGTATCCGAGTTCGACAGAGGAAGGATAGTGGCCTACCGAGATTGTGGATTATCTTTCAGGGAAATCGGTAGTCGTGTTGGACGAAACCAAACAACTGTAATGCGGATATGTGATCGTTGGATGCAGGAGGGTACGACGGACCGGCGTGTTCGATCGCATCCACCTCAGCGCACCACTTCACGTGATGACAGGCAAATTGTGCGCATGGCAGTGACGGATCGCTCAGTCAAATCACGAACCATAGCACAGCACATACAGTCTGTAACGCATCATCCAGTGTCTGCGCGTACCATTCGACGCCGTTTACAGCAGAGTGGTCTGTTCGCAAGACGTCCATTGCTTTGTCTACCCTTGACGCAGAACCACAGACGTCTCCGCCGCCAATGGTGCGATGACAGAAGGATGTGGACGGCAGAATGGAATGAAATTGTCTTTACTGACGAGTCACACTTCTGTCTGAAACACCACGATGGTCGCATTCGATTCTGGAGACACCGTGAAGAGAGGATGCTGAACAGCTGCGTTATGAACGGCCACACTGGTCCTGCACCTGGTATTATGGTATGGGGCGGTATTGGATATCACTTTCGCACACCTCTAGTACGCATTGCCGGTACTTTAAACAGCCAGCGCTACATCTCCGAGGTGTTGGAGCCAGTTGTCCTTCCTTACCTTCAGGGCTTGCCCACAGCCATATTTCAACAGGATAATGCGCGACCACACGTGTCACGCATTGTCCAACGGTTCTTCGTCAATCGCCAGATTGAATTGCTTCCCTGGCCGCCTCGCTCTCCGGATCTTTCGCCGATAGAAAACATGTGGTCCATGGTTGCTCTACGATTGACCCAGATTCCATCCCCAGCTGCCACAGCAGATCAACTTCCGCAACGTGTGGAAGCTGCTTGGTCTGCTGTACCCCAAGAACTCATCCAAAGTCTCTTTGAATCAATGCCTAGGCTTGTTGCAGCGGTGATCTCCAACAATGGCGGCTACTCTGGCTATTGATTTTGGCAGGAACCACACTTCACAGAAGTCTATAAATTTAATCATTTGATACTTGGTCAACATGTTATCTACAAAATAAATTTTGTTGTGATATCTCTTGTCTTTCTTGGTGTTGCAATTTGGGTGGCCAGCAGTGTATATATATATATATATATATATATATATATATATATATATATATATATATATATATATATATATATATATATCATCAATTAAGTAATTTTGTTCATTTAATTTAAATTAAATTTAGAAGAGCTGTCATTCCTCAAAGGAGTTCCCCCTATAATTTTATGGCAGTGATCCGACATTAAATATGGCTTTTAGATTTTTTTCTTATTGGGGGAAGGTTTAAGCCCCTATATCTTTGTTATTTTTTGTTTTTATTTTGTTTCTTTTGGGGAATGGAGGCCATTTTAACCCCTCAAAATTTGTGTTTTTTTATAATATTTCTCAGTAGGAATCTAGGATTTAAGAGAAACCCCCATTCCAAATATCAACCGCCTAAAACATGTGGTTCCAGAGATACAATGATCACTAAATCAGTTTTAAAATTTTTTTTTTATTAAAACCCTTAAACTTAAATTTTAAAAAAAATTATTAGTGAACACCTAGAGACTGAAGCGGAACCACCCTGCAAAATTTCAGCTTCCAGTGACTTATAGTTCCAGAGATAGTGTATTTGGGGGGGGGGGGTTCGGTGTGTGTGTGGGGGGCAGATTAAACCTCTTTTAACCCCTTAGAATTTGAATTTTTTTAATAAAATTTAAAGAGCACCTAAGATGTAAGAGGAACCCCAATTCAAATTTCCAGCTTCCTAGGCCTTATGGTTCCAGTGATAGTATTTTTTTGAGGGGGGAGAAGTCCCTTTTGATCCCTTGAGATTTGTATTTTTAAAATAAAATTCGTAGTGAGTACATAAAGCTTAAGAGGGATCACTATATAAAATTTGAGCTTCCTGGGTCGTATGGTCTTAGACATACAGTATTTTTTGGGGGGGAGGGAGAGGTTAAGCCCTTTTTAATCACCTTTAAATTCAAATTTTTTCATAATATTTCTTAATGAGTGCCTTGGGTCTAAGAGAAACCACCATACAAAATTTTAACTGCCTAATGCTTATGGTTCCAGAGATGCAGTGTTTTGGGGATTGGGTGGAGAAGGGGGCTTAACCCCTTAAAATTCTCAGTTTTTCAAAAAGATATTTTTGCTCGCACTTAGGGCTTAAGAAGAACTAGAATTCAAATTTTCAGCTTCATATGCCTTCCTAGGTTCTAGTGCTAAGGTTTTTGTTATGGGATGTAGGGGTTAAGCCCCTTTTAATCCCTTTAAATTTTGTATTTTCAAAATAGATGCTTAGTGAATACCTAGGGCTTAAGGGGAACTACTATTAAAAATTTCAACTTCCAAGTTCTCATGGTTTCAGAGATACAGTTTATTTTTGGGGGAGGGGGTTTAATTCCCCTCAAAATTTTAATTTAAAAAAAAGATTTCTTAGCTAGCATATAAGGCTTAAGAGGAACCACCATAAAAAATTTCAGCTTCCTAGGACTTAAGGGTCCAAAGATACAGTGACTAGTAAGTGGTACTATTTGTCTTCATATATATATAAACTTTAACTTACATGACGTTAAGGAATTCCATTCACAGAAAAAAAAGTTTAAATGATAGACGACCTTCAGAAATCAGGCCATCTGGGGAATTCAGAAATTGAGGCTGAGGATACAGCACAAAGATAAGGATACGTAGCACCTGTAAAAAGCCAAGGACATTAATGAAATCATGGGGAAGAGGTAGGCTGACGACATTTGATTTGATTGACTGTATTTTTTGCGGTGTCCTAGACAGAACTCCTAGACATTGGTTTTTTTTTTTCGAAAATATCTTAAAATCTGGGTTTATTCCCTTGTAAGTGTAAAATAAAGCAAAAAATTAATATTTATCTCTCATTATAAGCATAATTTTAGTACAGTAAGGCAATTTTTAAAAAATACAGCTTACAATAACATTAGTATATTTTTGAATGTAAAAGGGTTCAATGAATGTAAAATGATACGAGTGGGAATCATTTCGATTGAATCGTTATAAATCTAACGTCTCACGAAACCATCCCAGAAATTTGGTTTTTGTTACGAAACATCAAAGATGGATTCAATAATCCCAAATATGAAATCTCATCACATTTCATGACCTATTTAACTATTTTTTCTCACTCTTCTTCGTGCCTGGAGAGAGTTTTTTCATATTCTAATAAAATCAACAAAAAACACACATGCTCTTAAAACTGAAACCGTAAACTATCGTACGTCAACAAAACAGGCAAGAAATAGATATCATCAGAATTGTCACACTTGGATACTTCAAACAGAACTGGCAAAAGGCGTAATATTATAGGAGTCTGTTATAGACCATAAAAATCGCTAATAAAAAAAGACCTTCAGAAAATGAATTTATAGAAGAACTAGCTGAATACCCTTGCTTCACTACGGATTACATTCAAATTAAATTCAACGGTCAATGTATGCAATTAATTCCAATATATATATATATATATATATATATATATATATATATATATATATATATATATATATATATATATATATATATATATATATATATTTATATTTATTTATTTATAAAAAAATCGTAACAGAAATTTTTATAAACAAAATAATGTAGAAGAAAATATTCAAATTAAATACAACGGTCAATGTATGCAATTAATTTGTATGTTTAAAATCCATAAAGCATACTAATTTGAATTAAATTTTTAAAAAACGTCCATCTCAATGAGTCTAGTGGTTAAATTTTATCTTTTACCGAATTTTATTATTTTTTGTCAATTTATTTCGTTGTTATGCACGTGACGCAAAATCAATTTAAAGTATCACAAAAAGAAAAGAAACCATATGTTCAGCATTTAATAAATTAAATTCTAAAAATTAATCTTTAAAAATTCACCAAAAATCAGAAAATGGAGATAAATATTCGAAAAATATTTCATTTTAAGGGAATTTTTATGATCTTTCTCGTGACATAAATTTTATAACCCTCAAATTATTATTTTAAATGCAAACTGTAAAAAAAGTTACAAAAACAGCTTCAAAATTTAATTTGAAAAAATCTAAGAAGAACTTTTCAAAAATCTTTCTTAGTGCACTCCTACACTATAAGAAGAATCCCCATGCAAAATTTCAGGCTTTTAGGTCTAGCGGTTCGGTATGTGCGTTATCTGCCAGTTAGTCAGTCAGTCAGTTAGTCAATTACGGAACTGTTTTATATATAGAGATGATAAAATGGATAAAATTTGATAATTAAATAAAATAGCTTTAACTAAATTTCAAGTAATCGTAGAGTATAAGATGTGTATTACTTCATTTGTGCTTTTTATCATTAAAAAATATATACTTGAAAAAAAAACTTGGTATTTTTTATTGCAATGTGGTTTTTTCAGATACAATTTAGATTTATTACATTCTTCTGAGCCCTGGTCCTCGAAAGTAGCTATGCAGAATTTCCCATAGAATAATAAAAGGGTTTATGCTTGCACTGCTAAAAAACAGACAAGCAAAATTTCAGATATAGATAGATTGTTTAAAGCAATAAAATACAATTAACAAAAAATAATGTTTCAAATTCATTTAATGTTCTGCTGTCTTTTAGAAAACTTGGTACCATACTAACTTATAATAAATTAATGAAGCAGTTGATTTATCTTTTGTTATAAAATGTTTATTATAAAATGTTTTATTTTTGTTTGTTATAAAATGTTTGTTTTGTTATATTTTCTTATAAAATTGTTTGAAAGAATTATATTCATCGTGGTGAAAATACATTACTTTTAAAGTAATTAAAATATAACTTGTATTGAACATACCCTCCCAAATGTTAATACGGAAATGAAAAAATCTCGAAATCGCTTTTACAATGGCTGTAGTCATTTTCTACGAAGAGTATCTCAAGAAAAACTTTCGCTGTCGTGAATCCGTTTAACTATTACTCCGTTTAAAATGACATTAAAATCATTATATTGCATAATTCATTATTTTCTCGTTAATGAAATTTTCGAAGAGAACTCGTCCTTTGAAGTTTTTTCCTCGAAATTTACTAGATCCAAGGAAAATCTAGACAGATGTCTTTGGGAAATTACAAGCGTATGGATAAGGCCATATTTTATAAATTTTTCCAGAAATGCACCTGTTTAGGTAGCTCTACAACAGCTACAAAACCCCACTTTTTCCTTCGATTCTAGAGCATCATTAGGCTAAAGGAAACAAAAAAAAATATTTCCTATTCTGGTAAATTTCCAGCGGGCGGAAGTATTATGCGTGACCGCCGAAACTGGCGTTGATTTTTTTAGCAGTGAGAAAGGGGTGAACGACCGTTAAGGTACCTAATAGACGAATTGTGCTTGCATCGCATTTTCTGCCCTTAAACGTCTGATTCACGAATGTTAGCAGACAGACCGATGGTCTGTCTATAATCTTACCGTGGTTCATTGCCACGCGTGTTAGCATGCTTGCTGACTCGGGGGTGTTTTCCGTGTCCGTTTAATATGTAAATATTCCGCGCAAATTTTGGATAGCTTTGAATGATCGAAAAACACTCCCCGTGCCTGCTGAACGCTGATGCTACCGTGTACATTTTGCATGCATTTTTTATGTTAGTACTAGTTGTGAAGCTCTTTGTGCTAAATAAATATGAACAAATATGCTCATGAATAATGTATGCACTCACAGAATGTTGCTAAACAATGTTGTTTTTGAAAGAAGCACAATTTAAATTACGTTATATAAGTATATCTATATCTGGTTTATAAATTGTACTTTTTTTCAAAAGTAGTGCGAGCATCTGACCTAATGAGACGAGCCACAATACATTGGTAAAACTAGTATTATTAGGCTACGAAGAATTCCATAAAATTTCATTTTCGTCCAAAAATAACAGGATAACTTGATTAAATAACAATTAAACTTTTTAGTTCTTAAGTTGTGGGACGCTTTATAAGTTCTGGGATAATTTTACTTAGTGCTGAATGCGGTAAATCAGTTGACATCGAGTGTCTTTGACACAGTGTTAAGCGAAGGGAAATTTTACACTCAGCATTCTTCTAAACCATGTCCTTAACCTGTGATCCTTGGATCCCTTACGAAACCGTGGATCAATTTCAGGTGGTCCGCCATCTCGGAGGAGAGTTCTAGTCCAAGAACTCGGACATGCGGCAAAACACAAATGTGAAGACTTTTTTTGAAACTAAAATTGATGTATGCGTTAAATTTTGAAACTGATAAAACCACGTAGTACGTCTTTGAATTTAAATTCAGTGAGATTCTCTAGCTAATCGCCGCATTTAAATTCACCATGAGGAACATTTTTCAGAGGGGGGGGGGGCGTAATACTAGGGCTAGCATAAGCCTATAATAACAAAATTAATTTGTCTTGAAACCGTGCTTCTATTTTTCCATTATATTCTTATGCGTTTTCAAAAAGAGTATTGTCTTTTCTATTAATGGAGTGTATTACTAGGCTTTTAAACTGTCGGCAGTAAAAAGAAAATTTCTTTTATAAACTACTTCACTTTCTGGTGTCGCGAAAGACACGACTCTTCTTAATCAAAATCCGGATTAAGGCCCTCTGCACACGCAGCAACTCAAAAGAAACTGATAACTGACTCAAATCACAAACCAGTCCGTGATGAGTCGCAACCTATGTAATTGAATGGAGCCACGCACACGACGCAACTGGTTACAAACCCGTCGGACGGGTTTGTAACCAGTTGCGTCGTGTGCGTGGCTCCATTCAATTACATAGGTTGCGACTCATCACGGACTGGTTTGTGATTTGAGTCAGTTATCAGTTTCTTTTGAGTTGCTGCGTGTGCAGAGGGCTTATCCTCAGTGAGTCGGATAGACTTGAGTTGCACGAAAACATCTGATGTCAAGTTCATACGTGCCCTTAAAATACTTTAGTTCAACATAATGTGTTCGTTAACTTTGAGGCAACTCCAACGAGAATGCGATTTTAGAGTCTTGAAATCTGTAATTTTTTGCAGTTTCAACCATTGGCGTTTCCTAGATGCTGAAATGCCCATTACTATAGAAAACTTTACTTTAGAAAAACGCTTTATTATAGAATTTTTTTTTCAAATAGAGTAATTCTGAAAGCTTAAAGCAACACAAGTCATTTTGCAACTCGTCTCCAGCACTGCATCGAATGAAATACTATTAATTTGCACAATGGAAGAAGTAGTTTGATTTGCGACATTTTAACTACTCATTTGTTTTGCACAAACAATTTGCACTGACCTCGTTGTGTACTTGACATACGTGCGGAAACTTGACGTCGGAGAAGTTCAACAAGCAGTTCATATCGCTGGGCGCAAAATGATTTTTGCCAGACTTGCTGAATAGACGTTGGTTGATTTAACATTTCTGCTTCGATGGTAAACACAAACCCCTCGTTTAGGACAGCATGGTACTGGTCGTAAAAAAGAAAAAAGTTCATCCACAACGGAAAAAATTTCATATACTAATATTTGCTGTATTTTAAGGGTTAATAAAAGGTGTATAAAACTTAAAAGTGATTACTCTTCAGGAGATACAGAAAACAAAAACCACGCTTTTTTATTAAAAAAATAGTTCTAATGTTTAGAGAATATATGATAACAGCTCACCGTGTTCTTTACATTGAAAAAAATCAGCTCTCATTTTTCCCTATAAGCAACTAGCAAACGGCCTTTTCGCTCGTTACAAAATTATATTTCTTTTCCACTAAGACTTTAAAACACAGGGACAGCGGAGAACAAATCTTCATGCCCTCAGTAACAATTTATATGTGGAAATTCTCACTCTCAAGTTGACTCAAAAAGCTTAAATTTAAAGTCACCCAACAAGTAAGTTAAGAGGAAAGGCAGCTACTAAGTTTTGAATAGTATTAAAGAAGTTTGAAATACTAGGAAAGTTATATGTTGTTATTGGTAATGACGGCAAATAAGAAATGATTTAAAAAATCTCTGAAAATGAATAATAGATAGAAAAGATGTTTGGCTCAATTAAAAAAAGATGTTTCCAGTCCGAAATGGTATTTCGTCTTAGGTTATATATATATATATATAAACAATTAAATGTAAATTAAATATTTCGTGGCAATAATTTATTAATGGTTTTCTTTTTGATTTTGACATGTGCTTCTAAACAAATTGGGAGTGCTTCATTTAACATTGAATTTTAAGAAAATAACAGAAATAACAGCAAATAAAGAAAACAGATAAATCAAAATGACATTAAGAAAAAAAGAAAGAAGTTCGTAATATTTACTAAAACAAACGCTAAAAGTAGCTTGCGTGCATAAAAATAATATTTCCTTTGTAGTGATAGAACAACTGGATAGCAACTAAGCTTTTTATGGGGGGGGAGGCAACTGCCCCTACTGCCCCCCCCCCTCCCCTCCACACACTTGGAGCTGCCGTTGAGAAGCGCGCGACTGGGGCTTCTGATTGTCAGAGGCCTCCGAACGTTACCAGCTTCAAAAAAGTATACATTCTGCGAACCTAAAGTACAAATACCATCTTCATCTAAACCAGCAGTTCCCAACCGGTGGGTCGCGACTCGATCCTAAAACTATCAGAAACCATCGGAATAAACCATCAGAAAAGATAAGAAAAATCAAAACTTACTTAAAAACAGCAATTTTACATATTGATAGATTGTGATAGCAATTTTCTTAACTGTAATTATATCAAAGCTGTATGATTTTTTTTTGCCTGAAAAATTAAAATGGTCTTTGTGTACTTTTATAATTATAGTTTTTATCTTCACCTAGGAACGATTGTTAGTGAGTATGAAACCACTTGTCGCATATATTGAAAACATGTATCTATTGTTAAATAAATAACTGTTTTGCTACAAATTGCTTATATTTTGTCAACCATTTTCAAATCAGAACACAAATTGTTTTTCAATAATCAATCTGTATCTTCAAAAAAGCATATATACACTGCTCAAAACAATTAGGGAAGCACATGGTTTTAACGAAATTACGCAAATACTTACACCGATAAGTAACATAAAATAAATCATCCATAATTTAAAGCCTAGCAAGAAACAGAAGAAGAAAACTTCATAATAGGCTTCGTAATAGGCTTTCGTAATAGGCTTCATCAGGGAGGTCTCTATGCACGTAGGCCAATGGTCTGCATTCCATTGACCTCACGCCACCGTGCGGCCCGAAGAAGATGGGCTGCTGAACATCGAGATTGGGAGCAACATGATTGGAGCCAAGTGCTGTTTACAGACGAGTCCCGATTCAGTCTGAAGTGTGACACTCCACGTGTTTTGGTATGGAGGGAAAGGGGCACTCGAAATAACCCCACATTCGTTCGTGAAAGGTCACAATACAGACGAGCTGGTTTTATGGTATGGTGTGGAATCAGCATAGGTGGACGTACGGACCTGTATATCATTCGAAATGGTACTTTGACGGCCCGAAGGTATGCAGACGAGATACTGAGACCTCATGTCATACCTTACGCGGCAGCCATTGGAGATTCCTTTGTTTTTCAGCATGATAATGGACCGCATACAGCTCGTCTTGTGGAGAACATGCTTGGAGCTGAAACAATACAGCGTATGAAATGGCCAGCGTGCTCTCCTGACCTGAATCCAATCGAGCATGTTTGGGACATTCTCGGACGACGCATTGCTGCGATACCAAGGCCTCTTTTCACTCTCCGAGACTTGGAGATTGCACTTCTTGAGGAGTGGAACAGTATTCCCCAAAGTCTTATCGATAACATCATCGCATCCATGGAAAACAGGTGTGCAGCAGTCTTAGCTGTTCGAGGAGACCACACGCCATATTAAAAATCTTGCATCATTTCTAAACAATACTTTTTTTTATCGTTTACATGTAACCAAATTGTTGCCCTAAATCATCTTTTTATGTTTTTTCCATATTTTCAAAGAATTAAAGATTAATTGCAAATTTTTTTACGTCTTTTTTTCTGTATTATTGCGCATTGATACGCGTGTACTATCCATTTTATGCCAATACGTGGCTGTCTCGCACGTTTTTCTTAACTTCATTGCTTGCTCCCCTAATTTTTTTTAGCAGTGTATTTGCCGAACGTCAAACAGAGAAGTACAAGTTTTACTACCTAATAATTGACCAATAAAATTTCCTTTTAGACGTTGATAAAATATATTGAATAATGTTTATAAAAATTATTTAGAACAATGGCACCAAAAACTACACTACGCTTGGGGGCCTCCAAAAGTTTCATCCGCCACTCACTAACTTTGATGGTTTCAGTTAGGAGTATTCAATAGTACTGCTTCAGATGAGGCGTACGATTGAACTTCATTGACCTTCATTGAACTGAATTAACAAAGAACAACGACAGTTATTACGCCAAACTATTTAAAAGTTTCTCAAAATAATTACCATTTAAATATGAAAATTTGAAAACAAAAGCCTGAAAAACCAACCCAATTTGAAGATTTTAATGAATTTTGCAACGAAAGAATATTAATTGATAATCACTCGTAGATATATTTGGAATTTTCCGTTTAACTTCTTCGAATTTCGATTCGTACGTTACTGTATTTTTTAGAGTTTTATCATTCTTCCTTCAAAATATTCTGTGTTTTGAAATAAGCTGACAAGAAATATCATACGCAGCTCAGTTTAGTGGCGCCATCTCGACAGAGCCGTCTCGACTACTTGCATTCTGAAATATTTCAGAAAATTTATAAAAGATATCCAGGAATAAAATGAGTATAAAAATTTCCACGTGAAATTAAGGTCTCCTTTTTTTATTTTTCAACATGAAGACGCAAACATTTAGTGACTTCTAAGCACATCAAAAACAATGAAATTATTTCAGAGATTTGTTTAGAAATTATAATCCTAACACTGTGTCATAAGAATTAATACAGAGATCAGCAGCAACGATGAGCTACCTTTTCTATAAATACGTACCACTGAGAAAAAAATTTGAAAAATTTCAGTGACACGGACTGAAATATGTCCCCACTACAAATGGGATTTCAGTATTTAAATCTAAATTAAGTTATAATCACATTTTTCCATGTCGTTTCTCTCTTTCTCTCTCTCAAAAGAAAAAGTTTTTATATGCTAATTCGATTAAGAATATTATTAATAAAAGTATGATGAATAATGCACAAAAGGATTAAACGTGATACTTACGTTCGTGACAAAAATCAGTTCGCTCATATATGGCTTAATTTCGCTTAATTTTAAAATGTAAATTTGGTGGAATTTCTCTCTTTGTTGAAAATGAGAACAGCATTGGTGAAAATCCTAGTTTACACGAGAAGGTCAGACAAAATACGATCGTGTTTAAAATAGAATGGATGCTTTTGAAATGTCTTTTCAAAAAGACATTTCTGAATTGCATTCCTTTCGTTTAATTCAGAACTGACGAAGGAATCATGTTTTCTTTAAATGATCATTTAATTTCTGTCAAATTCCAGTTGTAATTATCAGTGTGAAATATCTAGCAAATGTAGCAATTTTTTCTTCTTGAATTTTTTCTAGAAATACGTACCACTGAGAACAAAATTTGAAAAATTTCAGTGACACGGACTGAAATATGTCCCCACTACAAATGGGATTTCAGTATTTAAATCTAAATTAAGTTATAATCACATTTTTCCATGCTGTTTCACTCCTTCTCTCTCTCTCTCAAAAAAAAAAAGTTTTTATATGCTAATTCGATTAAGAATATTATTAATAAAAGTATGATGAATAATGCACAAAAGGATTAAACGTGATACTTACGTTCGTGACAGAAATCAGTTCGTTCATATATGGCTTAATTTCGCTTAATTTTAAAATGTAAATTTGGTGGAATTTCTCTCTTTGTTGAAAATGAGAACAGCATTGGTGAAAATCCTAGTTTACACGAGAAGGTCAGACAAAATACGATCGTGTTTAAAATAGAATGGATGCTTTTGAAATGTCTTTTCAAAAAGACATTTCTGAATTGCATTCCTTTCGTTTAATTCAGAACTGACGAAGGAATCATGTTTTCTTTAAATGATCATTTAATTTCTGTCAAATTCCAGTTGTAATTATCAGTGTGAAATATCTAGCAAATGTAGCAATTTTTTCTTCTTGAATTTTTTCTAGAAATACGTACCACTGAGAACAAAATTTGAAAAATTTCAGTGACACGGACTGAAATATGTCCCCACTACAAATGGGATTTCAGTATTTAAATCTAAATTAAGTTATAATCACATTTTTCCATGCTGTTTCACTCCTTCTCTCTCTCTCTCAAAAAAAAAAAGTTTTTATATGCTAATTCGATTAAGAATATTATTAATAAAAGTATGATGAATAATGCACAAAAGGATTAAACGTGATACTTACGTTCGTGACAGAAATCAGTTCGTTCATATATGGCTTAATTTCGCTTAATTTTAAAATGTAAATTTGGTGGAATTTCTCTCTTTGTTGAAAATGAGAACAGCATTGGTGAAAATCCTAGTTTACACGAGAAGGTCAGACAAAATACGATCGTGTTTAAAATAGAATGGATGCATTTGAAATGTCTTTTCAAAAAGACATTTCTGAATTGCATTCCTTTCGTTTAATTCAGAACTGACGAAGGAATCATGTTTTCTTTAAATGATCATTTAATTTCTGTCAAATTCCAGTTGTAATTATCAGTGTGAAATATCTAGCAAATGTAGCAATTTTTTCTTCTTGAATTTTTTCTAGAAATACGTACCACTGAGAACAAAATTTGAAAAATTTCAGTGACACGGACTGAAATATGTCCCCACTACAAATGGGATTTCAGTATTTAAATCTAAATTAAGTTATAATCACATTTTTCCATGCTGTTTCACTCCTTCTCTCTCTCTCTCAAAAAAAAAAAGTTTTTATATGCTAATTCGATTAAGAATATTATTAATAAAAGTATGATGAATAATGCACAAAAGGATTAAACGTGATACTTACGTTCGTGACAGAAATCAGTTCGTTCATATATGGCTTAATTTCGCTTAATTTTAAAATGTAAATTTGGTGGAATTTCTCTCTTTGTTGAAAATAAGAACAGCATTGGTGAAAATCCTAGTTTACACGAGAAGGTCAGACAAAATACGATCGTGTTTAAAATAGAATGGTTGCTTTTGAAATGTCTTTTCAAAAAGACATTTCTGAATTGCCATCCTTTCGTTTAATTCAGAACTGACGAAGGAATCATGTTTTCTTTAAATGATCGTTTAATTTCTGTCGAATTCCAGTTGTAATTATCAGTGTGAAATATCTAGCAAATGTCATATTACCTGAAACAAAATGAATCCCTAACCCAACTTTTTAATAAACTTCTGAGAAGTAAAATTTAAAATAATGTATAGATTCAGAGACAGTGTGTGTGTGTGTTTGCGTAATACAATTAAATTTAAAATTTGAATTTATTTCATCTTACAGTGTTAAATTATTTCTCGGATTGAAATAATCCACATACCACTAGCTATCTATCACGTATCACCAGTTGTACTAGTACTATTGGTTGAGAAACTATAATTCACGGAGTTGGGAGTATAATAGGTATAGTATTCAGATATAACCTTATATGACGGTTTCAAATAAAATACGCCTAATATGCTGATTCTTACGTTTTGAGTGCAGAGAAATTACAGGGAAATTACATTTTTATGCTTCAAATTTTTAAATTCCTGTTGAGGTTTTGACCCTCTCCTCCATCCACATTTTCGAAGAAACACGAAAGCTTAAAAAATTGGCTTTCTATATTCCAAAACTATCAGCAGAGCCCTCAATTTTTTTAACACTGATAAAACAGTAAAAAAATTAAGTTCATTCGACCAGAGTCTACTCTCTTACCTTCTAATAAGTACGCATATCAAATTACTCCTGAAGTTAGGGACAATAATAAAGTCGCCTCTCTCGAAGTTTCAGTCATAAAATCTGATTCTAGCTTTTATACGTCTGTGTTTAAAAAACCGTTTTCTGTATTTGTGGTTTCTAATGCTATTCCAGTCATCACTCAAGTAAAAATCACTGCTGCCCCCTGGCTCTACGTGCACCGGTTGCTATTAATCCCAAAACCTTCTCTTAATGCAGAAATTAACTGTCTTAAATCTTTGGCTATCAGTAGAAGCTTCAACTTTTCGGTCTTGTATAAAAGCTATCAAAAAATCCAGTTCATCTACTGCAATCTACTCTCTTACCCTTGAATAAGAACATGTTAGAGGTGCTTCCACCCTTCACTGTATTTTAAATCGAGAAAAAAATGTTACGTTTTAATTTTTAATTTATTTTTAAACCCGTTAATCATTTTCGTAGGCTCGCGGGAAAACTCCCACTATCCCATACCCCCCATTCTATTTCGCATGAACAGCGTTTACAGCATTACTTAAGGTGATCGTAATTCATCTCATGTTGAACAAACTAAATATGCCCTTGAAACACGAACTTAAAAGCGCATTCGAGGTATGTCAAAAAATCAAAAATATCTAAATCCGTGTGCCGGATGATGGCCGAACGGCTAGGGCGCTGGCATTCGGTGCCAAAGTCTGTTGGATGTTTGTGGCCGTTCGGATTAGGCAATCAAATTTTCAATGGTGTAACCTTCCCCCCCCCCCAAAAAAAAATGGCCGTAGCGCTCTCAATCAATCAATCAATCAATCAATCTAAATCCGTGCTTTAAGCAGTCCTGGGATTTCGGAAACAAATTGTAATTTTTTTTTTGAAGCGAAAATTACTAAACTTACCAACTCAGCATCTGAATTTGAATTGAAGATTTTCTACCTATACTAATTCTTCAGTATTAGTCAACGACATGTCTATATTATCTTTATCAACTGCTTGAAAAAAATATTTGCTATTAACTGTGTTTCTCAATACCCTTGTCTCCTTCCTTTGAATCACATGATCTGATCGCATCTATATATTTAAGTTGCTAAGCCGACTTTTTGGGCAGTCCGTGAGAAAAAACTACTGCATCAGTTTACTTCATTTTGGTCTTAAAAGAAAGATTGTGATCTGTAGATTTGTCAAATTTGGTTTTTGTAACCTCAATTTCTATTAATAAGCGATAATTCACAATTAAAAATTGATTTCTGCGCATACTCAGAGGCATGTTTAAGTCTGGCTTTAGAATCTCACTGTTTCTGCGCATGCTCAGTGACATGTTTTAATGATAAATACGTTTATTCCGAGGAGTCTGTCTAGATCTCTCTCTGCCATTTTTATTTTTATGATAAAAATGGCAATTTTTATTTTTATGATAAAAATGCTTGGGAAATATAAGATTAAACATGATGGAAATTGTTTATTTCGCGCTGTTAATTAGCGATAATTTACAATTTTAAAAAATAGCTTTCAGCGCATTCTCAGTGACATTTTTAAATCTAGCTTTAGATGCTCACTAAGCACGAGGCCGCTTAAACACATTAATTTGTTTCTGTGCATTATTATGATTTTCAACATTTGGCAATTATGTGTTGAGTATAATTTGTGTATTAGTGCATTTATTTACTATCTAGCCGTCATGTTTTGACGGGTACCAACTAGTTATTTATTTTTTCTACTCCGTCTTCTTGGTTCGATTTTCCCGCTTTTGCTTGTTTGTTTAAAAGTGTCTTTTGCGAGAGTCTGTTCCTCTGACAGACTAAAGTCCTGTTCACATTGCATCCGGAGCGTTACATAGCGCCAGCGTTAAAATTTTTAACCAAACCCAGAGCTCAGTTCATTTACCACGTGATAAGTCAAACCAATCACAGGCCATGTCAACAATCTCGGAACCCAACGAAGTAACGGAACGCAGCGCTCTGGATGCAATGTGATATTTTTATGTTTAACCGTTTTTATGTTTCCGCTTCTGCCCCAACGTTCTGTTGTTCCCCTATTTATATCAAAGGAATTAAAGATCTTCGCACCTGTGAATCGCCCGTGGAGGCAATGCTATCCGGCTTGAAAAAGGGCTGTAATAAAATTTAAGAACCACAATTAGTTCAAAACTAGTTACCATTCTTAATTTTTTCAGTGAGAAGATTTTAGGAAGCTGTGAGTTCCTGTTTTAAACTCAATAAGGAGCTCATAAATGGAACTGCATACAGATCCTCCCCCTACACACACTTTTAAAAAAAAGAAATAATGTAAAATTTATTAAACTTTTGTTGCTTTTAAGTTTAGACCTTGTTTGTAGGTCACTTGAAACTTCTTAACAGTTCCTTTTTACCGTATTTAGATCTATTTTGGGTATTTACGATTTTTTTGCGCACCTCTGCCTAATCAGCCTGGATAATAATCCAGAGTATATTCAAACGTTAAGCCACCAGTCGACATCTCAAATCTTCAAAATGGAAACTTTTCTTCTCAATATATTTTAAATCACGCATTACCAATGTATGTTTTTGGATTCATCCTTTAGCCCTCGAAAATACATCTTTAAAAGCAACGTTCGTGCTTTTCAAAAACCTTTTAATTTTCATAATATTTTACGTTTTTAGTCAAAGATATCGATCATTTAAAACCTTGAAAAAACTAACGTAACGAAAAATATAAAATGTTAAAAAGCTACTATTCATTACTATTATTGCACATTACTATAACATATAAACTATCGCACATTAATGCCACATATCTCTTCCGCATCGGAATGCAAACGATGTTCTAAACCAGGCCTGCACAATTCGAAATGTTATAAGGGCGCCGTTATTCCTGCTGCGGACCACAAGAAAATATAGGGTCGATGGGTAAGCGAGAAATATTTCATCTAACATAAAATAAATTACTGATTGCTTTAAAATTTAAATAAATAGTAATATTCATTGCTTATTGTGATGAAGCGCTTTCGATTTTAAAGAAAAATTAAATTTTTTAGAGATATAAAGTGATCGAAGGCTGTTTTCATCACATTTTGGTTAGAATGCTAGGAAGCCGCCTTTGATTAGAGGACGGAACAGTCGTCTTTACGCCTTAGCCAATATAAAAGCGGCGGTGCGCGGTAGGGGGTAGGTTGATTGCAGACGCAGATAAGGAGATGGCACCAGAGTTTGACATTAAAGTAAAATACCCTATTGTAAACAAATTTATTGGGTCTGTTTGGGAGGTAGACCGCAAAACACGTGGACTGGACTTTGGGTGGTCTGTTTTATGACGCAAGGAAGGCGTGCATGGGTTATGGGATTATCCAATCAAAGAAACGAAAATTGATGCTAAGTGGTGGATTTTGAAAGCTTTCCTGAATGGATTAGGAGTCACGAGAAGGCGTGGACATTGTTGTAAAAAAAATAAATAAATAGAAGACTTAGAGTTTTTTTCGAGGATTCACTTATGCATGCAAGGCCGGGTTCCCTCTTCCCGGTGCTTAGCATCGCAGGTGATGAAGTGTGGTTATCTTAACTACCGACAAAAATTTGATCTTGCCTGGGGAGTTTCCCAAAGAAAGATGTCGTTTAGCGGAGCAGAAATTGGGTGGATGCGTGCCGAGATGAGAGCCTCCTGATCCTGAGACTAGAATTTGTTTTTGCTGATGACGAAAATATGGTTGCTGCCTTCACCGATAAATAAATTGAGAATGGAGGTGGAGAAAATGGCGATTTCCCGTTGGTGTTCCGATTTGAGTCGTCCGGAGATGAAGGGAGCGGAAGAAGCAGACGATAGATGCCTACAACCTTAAAAAGATTTTGAGTGCATGCTACCCGAGACAGAAAGGAGATCCCAAGCCCAATGATGAGATCATCACACGTGTTCCAGTGCGGTCAGCATCCAATCGAGTGAGTGTCAAATCATTTTTGTCTTGTTCAGACCCAACCTCGAAAATTTGAATGATTTAGTGCGGGATCAATGTTTGTTTTTTAAATATAGATTTTGAGAGAGAGTAGTTCTTTGCCGTAGGTAAAATAAATAAATTTATGCTCCCTGAATCCAAAAAGTGTAGGTTTAATTAAATACATGTCATTCGATATGAATCGAGGAGAAAATGCTAAAAGATTAGTAAAATGTGTAAACTGTGCACTAAGATTTGGTGATTCGGTTTTGAGTTAAATTGTAAATAGATAAGGTTGTAAATAAATCAATTTTATTTTGTTACATTGGAGTCAGTCATCTTTGTTTTGTGTAGTTGATCTAAAGGAAGGTTTTAGAAGCAAAGTTTGTTTGACCTGTTCGGTTGCCAATCTGTCTTGAGCTTTGGGTTGTATTTAACCAAATAAATCTTAAAAACACAACGCACCCAAATACCTATTACTTATAAATAATTTGTACTAACCCAAATAATTTACGAATCACGCCCAAAAAATAAATATTTAAGACAGGCAACACGACACTTATCTATTCCTTTCTTAGGGCGTGTTCACATAGAATCCGTCAGCGTTACTCATATTGTCATATTTTAAACCAATCACAGACATTTACAGTTTCGTGGCTAATCGTTTGGAGGTTTGAAATTGGTCAAATATATTTCAATACGAGTAACGCTGACGGGTTCTATGTAAACAGTCCCTTAGTATTTATAAATCTTTAAAAATATTCCGCATTTTTAAGATTTATTATAATATGTGCCTTCAGAAAAGAGCCACAAAGTAAGTGCAGGCTGGCCTGCTCTAAACATATTACATTTTGAACGCTATTGGATAATATACGTGCAGAGACGTGGCTGCCTACAGGTTGGAAGTTCAACTTATTATTGGAAATCTTTCCTGTAAAAAATAATAAAATTATAAAAACTCCTGAAAACTCTTAGTATATGAAGGGGGGGGGGGGGGGGAATGCTCGTATTTAATTAGACTAGCGCTAAAAACATATTGATATGCATAATATTTATTTACATTTCATCATATGTAATACATTATATGTATTTATTATATATAATTCGGGGCCACGAATTCGAGATATCCGACCTAAACGCAAGTCACAACGGCTCATTCGGAACATAAAAATGATGAAAAAAATAAAAGAGGAATTTGCGGGGCTTTTTTCCGACGACACCAAATCGTTATGACGTTTGATGTCCACGGAGAAAAACTAAACTTTCCGTTAGGGGGTTCCGAGACAGAAAATTCCTTCAAAAATGTTCATTATTATTTGCTTATTTTCAATGAGATCAGAGAGGAAAGATCGAAGGATCTTATTCTTATCGTTTATTTATTTTAACATCGTCTCATTTTTATTTTCTCATCACATTTTAATATAAAATAACTCAGATATAAATTTCGCGTTATATTATAATATATCATGAGTTGCGATACAAAATTCAGAGATAATTTTAAGAACGTTTAGAGTATAATATTTAATATATTTACAGGTGGTTATCAAAATAATGGAAACACTAAGAAACATCATGAAAACCTTTATTAATACGGCGCAGGATCATCTTTGTCATGTAATATCATTTGTTTCGCCTTGGAATTGGATTATACAAGTAATGAATAATGGTTAAGAATATATTATACCATTCTTCAGGGGAAAATCATGAAAGTTTCTGCAGATATGCTGCGGTGGATATCGATACCTGGCTCTATCCGCTTATACAGATCACAGTGGTTGGATTATATATAGTTGGGGGGATTGCACAGGGCAAGATAAGATATTTGACTTCTTTTTCTTGATCTTCAAACCAATATTTGATAAATTTAGCTGTACTTATAAGGGGGATTATCTTCCTGGATAACGCCATCTCCTGCAAGAAACAATGTTTGCACCATAGGATGGACTAGTGAGCTAAAATTTCGACATAGTCCTTCTCATTCAATCTCCCTTTTTAGGGTTACAATAGGGCCTGAAGAAAACCATGAGATGCCCTCCCAAACCCTGATAGATCTACCTCCATGATTGACAGTTGAGATGAGACAGCTAGAATCTTACGCTTGTGTAGATGTTCTTCAGATATACGCACGTCCTGTTGCGAGGAACAATGCGAACAATGATTCGTTGGACCAAATGTCGTTTTTCGACATATTACTCGACCAGGTTTTGTGCTCGTGGCACCATTGTGGACGATATTTTGTATTGGCATCAATTACAAGTGGTTTGGGAATAGCTACACTTCAGTAAATGTTTTGTTTGTGAATTTCCCTTTTACCTCTAATGGTTGATATCGGAACATGCAGATGCCGATTGAGCTCTTAGGTCATTTTGATTGCAGTTGTTTTCTTTCTTCATGTCATAATCCACGTCAGTACCTCATCCGTCTCTTTCACTCAGCCGTACCTTTCGTCCACTATTCTGTTTGGCAAAGGTTGTTTTTCCTTGCACTCTGTGTGCTATCATGCCTTTCGATACCATAGCTCGAAAAACACCCATTAGCCTGGGGGTTGCAGTAACATAAACTCCAAATTAAACGCACTCAAACAATTTGCCCTTTTCGCAAGGTCTGCAAGGTTTGACATTTTACTCTGCCCCCGCCCCCTCCCCCCCCCCCAAAAAAAAAAAAAGCACGATACCCTTAGCTTCATTAGGGCTACCTGACAGTAGAATAATACATACACTATATTATATAAAAAAACACCAGTGGTCAGACTTGTTTTTAAGGAATACGAAACACATTCATAAACACCACTAATATTGATATGTGTTTCCATCATTTTGATAGCCACCTATAATTGCATTTGTACTGAAATTCGTGTTAGACAATAGTTATTTTCCTTTGTGGGATCGATGACAACATTTTGTCAGTCTTATAAAATGCTCAATTAGGTGGCTTAAAGATATTTAAATCTCAATCCCCCAAACAAGCAATTCTTAATTTCAATCTGAATTCTTAATTTCAATGTCTGTGTTTTATGAATTTGTCTATGTCGAATTTAACAATGCGTTTTCGCGAAGTATCTTCTCGCTTATTTTACTAAGAAGCTATCAAGGATTTCCTTATTTTAAAGCAGCATGCTTACCTTAAGGATATCCGTCCATATACATCGCGAAACTTGTTGGTTATTTTATTATAGGAGAACCCACAGGGCCAACCGACCTTACTCCTTATAAAGGCCTATTCACATAGAATCCGTCAGCGTCAGCGTTACTCGCTTAAAATATATTTAACCAATTATAAACCTCCATTCGATTAGCCACGAAATTGTTAAGGTCTGTGATTGGTTTAAAGTACATCAATACGAGTAACGCTGACACTGACAGATTCTATGTGAGCAGGCCCTAAGGGGATAAGACAGATGCATTCACGCAAGGTCCAGGATTCGAACTCAGGATGCACAGACATACACTAGTGTAAGAAATTAAGAGAATCTGCAGTCTTGGTCGATTATCTCTAGAACTACTGTACCGATTTTAATGAAATTTGATATGTACATACATTGATACAATACAAAACAAATAATCATTGAATAATTGTAATACACACGCATGATCGTGCGTAACACTCGTTGGAGTCGGAAGGTATGAAACAGCGGTTGCAGAATAAACAAAAAAATGGGTAAATAGATGGGTTAATAGGGGGTATGGTCACCTCTTACAGATATTCAGGTCTCGCAGCGTGATTTCATACTTGAAATAAGGCAGTTTATCATTTCCTGTGGCAATTGGTTCCACTTGTTGAGCAACGCTGTTTTCATTCCCTGGATGGTTCTCGGAGGGGGGTTACGAATTGCAATTGCCCTCCCCAGAGCGTCCCAGACATTCTCTATAGGGTTAAGGTCTGGAGATCTGGCTGGCCAATCCATCCGGCGAATATCCTCACTCTCTAAAAATTTGTCGACCAGAAGAGCTCTATGTGGCCTCGCATCATCGTCCATTAAAATGAACTCAGGGCCAACTGCACCCCTGAAAAGGCGAACATAGGGCTCCAAGACCTCATCCCTATTCCTCACACCAGTCCCAGTGCCTCTTTCAAAGACATGAAGAAGTGTGCGGCCATCCAACATGATGCATGCCCAGACCATTAAACCTCCTTCGCCATAATGGTCGGACATTGGAGGGTAGGTAGCGGGTCCCTGGTTCTCTCCATATGAACGTACGGCGAGAATCGGTGTTTAGGCTAAACCGGGACTCATCAGTGAAGAGAACGGTCGCTCATTGATCCATACTCCAATCTCTATGCTCTCAGCACCATGATAAACGGATTCTCCTGTTCGCAGAAGTGAGCGGGACGTAAACATCAGGTCTTCTTGCAAACAACCCTCTCTCATGAAGTCTTTTGGAAACAGTCACCCTTGATACACGGGTTCCTGTGGCTGCATACAAGTCACGAGAGAGCTGAGAAGCTGTAACACTCCTGTTACGCCTCGCTATAATCGACAAATGGCGATCTTCTCTGGCCGTCGTGGCTCTTGGGCGACCTTGCCCAGGCTTTCTCTCGATGGACCGGTATCCTGGAACTGTTTCCATAAGTTACACACGACGCTGGGCGTTAAATTGAACTCTCTACAAATTTGGACTTGAGATTGGCCTGCTTCTAGCCTCCCTACAATTCGCCACCTCATTCCATCATCTAAACGTTGGTGGTTACTCATTTTTACTGTTACAATTTGAAATTAACCGATTACTGCAAAATAACACCAAGAATTAACCCATTTTTTTGTTTATTCTGCAACCGCTGTTTCATACCTTCCGACTCCAACGAGTGTTACGCATGATCATGCATGTGTATTACAATTATTGAATGGTTATTTGTTTTGTATTGTATCAATGTATGTACATATCAAATTTCATTAAAATCGGTACAGTAGTTCTAGAGATAATCGACCAAATCTGCAAATTCTTTTAATTTCTTACACCAGTGTAGCTTGCGTCGCAAATTTCTGTACAACGTAGACTGCATTTAGGTTCTAATTCAGTAAACATAATTCATTATCTTAGTATTCATAACAATATTAACTACAGTATTACAATATATATTTAATAAAGTAATTATGTGAATAACGTTAAGCCCCTATTTAAACGAAGTATTCAAGGGTGACTGCTTAAAAAAAACTCGTTGCTGTAATTGTTGTTTCTAAGGTCTCTAAGGTTCACTTTTCTAAGCCCCCATTCCGGTGTATATGTGAAGACAAGGCAGGAAATTGAAACATAAACATACACACACAGAGAAAGAGAAGACATTTTATTTTCAAACGATGACACCGTCAACGGACGGTGGATTGCAGCTCCTCTTTATAAACAGGGGCTTCTTTTTGAAGGTAGAAAACTGGCAAGTACCCCATATTACAACCAATGCGGTAATCGAACCGGTGTGGTAGGCTGATGCCTTAACCACTTAGTCAATGGGCGGTGTTACTTTGATTAAACCCTCTGAGTTTGGGCTTTGAATTTTCAACCCGTGCAGACGTCTGACATCAGCGTTCACGCGAGAATTGTCTTTGTCCATCGCTAGTTGAATGCACAGTGTATAGCAGATGTCTCTGTTGCCGTATAAAGCGCTTTGAAATGTTCAACGCTACAATTTAAATGACCAATCTGATTTCAAAATCAATCATGCCATTTTAAAAAAGATTTAGGTAAAATTTCCAGCAGGATCTTTTTGCTAAATTCTGTACAGCGTTTAACCGTTATATATTTTTCATTATATTTTCCTCGAGACTTTTGATTTACAGTTAAAACTTCTGAACATACTCCTCCTAAAACAATACTTCAAACGGAAAAAAGTGGTTGTTTTCCTTTAAGGAGTCTAAAATTTTACGAATAATCTTTTTTTTTTCCTCTGAATCCAAAAGACAAATCATTTTGTAAACGCTTCCTACGTTCAAAAGGGGGAAAATTAGGCAAATAATGCTATTGGCTCGGGAGCTATATCAAACACAAAACATGCTTTAAATTTTGAATTTGATTTTTGTTTTTCAATATAAGATTTCACTCTGTTCAAAGTGTTTTTACATAATAATTATTAAGATGCATTTGGCTCAATAAAGTCACTAAGAAATGTGGGTAAATAATAAATAAAGAATGAAATAAGAGCACAGTTTTTCCTGGTATTCTGTTGATGTTACTCCGGAATTAATATGGTTGAAATTCTCAGAGAATTCACTAAGAAACAACTCTATGGAAGAAACATTTCTAGGAACATCTTTTTTTATTACTAAATTCATCGATCCAGCACACAAAAATTCACAATTTCACACACTGTACATCGTAATTACAATCAGTGAAAGGAAATGTTTTTTAATCTACATCTGGTCGAGATCTATGGAACAACTCGTCGAGAGAGAAAAGAAACATTCAGAGATCATAAACAACACCGTTACAAAGAGGTACTTAATAACCACAGGGGGACGAAAAGAGGAGGAATGCTCTATTCATGAAATCAGAAAAGTTTTTTTTAAGTAAAACATTTCTAGAAATACAATTTTGGGATTCATTTAGTTCAGTTTCGTTCGTATTTTAATTTTTCCTTAGATATATGTTACACAACCAAATGCTCTTTTAAATTTTTGTTTTCAGCTTCAGAATTGTATATAGGTTAAATGAATAGCTTAATTTTTTAATTAGGTATAATGAATTGCTTGATCAATTGAAAATGCAGTTTTCAAATTTTGAAATCATAAAAAATTATATAACATACACAGATCATTATAAAAAATGTACCTCTAAAATGCAATGATTTCATATCTTAATATTCACCCAGAAACTAAGTGAACTATACAAGAAAGTAAAAATGTCAACATAATTTTTAAAATTAAATTATTACAGGGTTATATCATATTATGTAAAATATGGAATACAATTTTAAAACCCGAGTAATATCGATTATTTGAAGATAAATAACATTTACCTGTAATTTCATACCATAATAATGCACAATTTATGGATGAAAAAGCTTTATGTTTTCTAATGAAATACGTCCTAATTAGAAGAGAATTGAATCTTATATTTCAGAACTTATGAACATTTTTCCCTCATACACTCTTTGAATACATAAATATTTTTACAGTGGTATGTAACAACATTTAACAAATAAATTACTGGTTTGTTTATAATTATACAAATAAGTTATTACTATAAGAAGTATTAAAACATAGTTTCAAATAAATACTACATATAGTTAAATAGCTTTGAAATACAGATGAAATTCCTCTGAGGGTTGAAGATACAAAGAACTTGAATATTTCCTCTCGTTCATAATGCAGTTAATCCAGAAGAGTCCTCATATGACGAACTTTTGTTTGACGAAATATTCTGTTTAACAAAATCTTTTGCAAAGCCTCGACTTTATGTGATACTTACAGGCAAATTAATACCCACTTCACGAAAATAGTTCTATAAATTAAAGGGGATTTTATTTATATAGATAGTATTAGTTGTAATTCGACGGTGATTGCATTTTCAAGAATGTGTTACAGACAAAGTGTTCTAATATTTTCAAATACATGAAAATTTCTATCAACATTTTTTTACGTATGATTTTTATAAAAAAAAGCTATTCAGAACAGGATTACAGATTTTTTTTGAATGCGAAATATATACGAAATGCAAAGTACGTGAAGGTTTATATTTTATAGAGTTTGACGTTACCGAAAATCGTCTTCGATATTGAAAGTTTCGATTTTCGCGATGCAATTCATTTGCGTTTAACTATTTCTTTTCATTCCTCCTGCATTCTTAAGAAATGTCTATAATGCACTTTATGAGATCAAGTTTTGTGCGTGTAATGTTGATTATTATGTTAATTTCGTCTCATTAGATATAAACCCATTACATGAGCGAAAGATATTTGTTCACATTATAAATAGTACTCTATAACGATTTTTTTTTTCAATTTTTTTTCTTCTTTCAATTTACATGGTTTTTACAACTTAAGTTCATCTCTACTAAATAAATTTTCCAGGTTAATCATGAAACAGTGACCCAACTGTATCATAATTGCACAAAAAAATTCATTTCTTAAATCTACAATAACTACTGTAAATTATTTTCGCGTTGTATGATTAGTAACGTGTCATTCCTAATAACGAGATATGAATAATGAATGGAATATATTTTCATTAAAGAGAATTCCCTGCTAAATGAATGTTATAATGAATGCTATTAACATTTGTTCTCATTTCGAACGATATATTCCACCAAAAATATACTATTAGATTAAAAGGAAAGCAATGGACACTTTTATAGCAGGAACTACATTATAACATTTCTTCTGCTCTGTGAGGGAATATTCAACAGTTTGACTACAGTTTTGTCGCAGGTGGGTGCCTAAACCAGTTTTATTTGTACAAACATGTAAAATTACAACGATACACATTTTGAAAGAATAGAATACACACATTTTCCATTCAAAAATAAACAAATAGGAAAGATACATCATTTTTTTTAACTCCTCGTTGTTATAACATGACAATATTTCTCTAAACTATACAAGTGATTGACAATCTAGTTTTGGCAAAATGCTTGCTGGTTACTATGGCAATATGTGCGCCTTATTGCTCTTTTCGTAAAGACCGGGCGTCGAGATCAGACATGCAAGGTGTACGAGTTTTGAGAGATACAAACCGATTTTTAATCATTTCGATTTTTTTATGAATTATATCAGAAAGTTTTCCAAAGCCTGATGCGCCTAAACATGAAATAAGGGACACGGTTGGAACATGGATAAATATTTCTATTTATAAATGTCCATTAAATATTTCAAGACCTTTTTTAAATATGTGATTGTTAAAACTCAACAGAGCTACCTAGTATAACAGTAGATACAGAATTAATTATAAAATATGAAAAAAAAATATTATGTTATGCATTTTTATAAGACGAAATTTTAAAAAGTGACTGTATGAGTACTTTAATGGTGATTATTCCAATATAAGGTATTTGAATCCCACTATGGACAAATTATACTACACAAAATACAAAAATAAACTGAAACTGAACAACAACAGAAAAATATTTTAATCAGAATTCAAGCTAACTTTTTGTACTTGAAATCCACAAAAGCTAACGAGGCTACAGTGAAATCATAAACAGCTTTCTCCCCACTCGAGAACAAAGCGAAAACTTTCGGATTCAGGCGAGGAAAAAATAATCATCGATTTAAAAACGAGAAAAATATTTGAACGTTTTGAAAGCTCAAAATAAGCAGTACTAAATCAAATCAAACTAAACAAGCATATAAAAAGCAGGAAGTTCATGGCTATTCATTATGCAGGGGAAATATTGTATGTATATTGGGTCCTTTCATGGACGGACGAGACATTTCTGATCAAATATTTTTATTATTATTATTATTATTACTGCAATTATAAAAAGACTGACCAATCTGTATGATAATTTCAACAAAACTGTTTCTTTCATTCAGCAAAACCTAAAATTCCTTTCTTAGCAGTTTGTTAATAGCTTAAAGCTTTTATGGAAAAATTTTTTTAAGTATTTTTTTTCATTTATTTCAGTTAGAAATATATATTGGACAGTACTTTCAATAAAACCGATGTTCGTATGTCCATCGGTCAACAAAAACACGCATTATTGTAGGTCTTCCGTAAAGGTGATAAACTGCGGACAGCAGATTTTAGGAAAGCGAGATATACGTACGTGTATGCATATTTTTCCAAAAATGTCAGTCAGATGGTTAATTTTTAAAAGTATCGAGTGGTGATTTTGATTATGAAATGTTTTTTAATTATATTTCGATTAGCAATTTAGGGATTAGTACTTCTGAAAATTTAAATCAAATCTTTCTTTTCTTCACCCAAAAGCAGCATAAATGTTTATATTTTGTAGATGTGAATAGACGGACAGGGATTTTCTTGGAAAGTGGGGGATACTTGCAAACATAGTTTCGCTAAAACTTGAGTCATTTGTCAGCTAACAGACTGTATTAGAAATTTGTGATTAAGCTATTACTTCTTACTAAATTTAGAAATACGGGGATCATTTCTGGGAATTTCGATCTAACCGGCACCAAGTAAATTCAGTTTCCACATTGCGTAATGACTCGTGTTTTTACCAAAATAATCGGGTGATCGTAGACAGATCCGCCTGCAAATCTGATCTGGACGCGCAAAGGAAGAGGAGAGAGTGTTCAGTACTTGAGGGCATCTCTGAGGACTGCCGTCTTTTCCTTCTCCATTTTGAGACACTTGCCCCACCAGGACCGCTTGACGCAGTTCTTGACGTGCGTGAACAAGAAACACTTCGTCTGGACGACGTTGAAGAACAGCTTCCCGACCATGTTCCCGGCGGCAGTGGCAGACAGCTTCAGACAAGCTCGGAATCTGAAAAGGAAGAACAAGTCCTATGAGAATTTGTCAACAAGTCCTGATGGTTATTTATTGTTTTATTGTACGCCTGTCGGGCGTCAGTTTCAAGTAACAGGTGGATTAGCTTCTTTGAGAGGAGACACAGTTCCACAAATGGTACATATATGAGATGGTATAACTATAGAAATAGGTCAACTTTTACAAGGTCTCGCGAGTGAATCAAGTTCTACGATACATTACGTACAAGCTAACTACATCATTGAGTTTGTTCGGACTGAATAGCCAGCTCGAATAATTTCTTACTCGTCATCATGGCAGTTAGTATACTCCCCACTTCCTCATTTTAAAGGACTCGATTTTTTTCCAATAATTTATCAAAAATATCAATAGGATTTTTAGATTACTTTTTTTTGCCGCAAAAACCAAAATTGGCTTTTCATTCGTACGATTGTACGTAAATTTCAAATATGAAGTCTAAATTTTCATATCACCCACAGTTTCAATAAGACGTGCAGACATAAAAATGCATTGCTGCTGATTTAACTCATATTTTACTGTCTTTTGGTGATAGTATTTTTTGACTGAAAAAAAAACTTTAACAGACAATCCAAAACCCATTAGTTCAATCGCAAACTTGGGTAACTGAAAAGCTTTATGACAAGTTTCGGAACTAGTTAAAAGTAGCACTTATTATGGAATAGTATCATAGTAGTAGTTTATCATGGAATTATCCTATAGGGGAACTATTGTTGCTCTCTATAAGGGAACAGTATAGGAACGCCCAGGGTTCGAATGCGAAATAACAACCATTCAGTCATAAATACAGTTCACATAAAACACTGCGTATCATAGATCAGCAACTCAAATTCGGCTCTAAAAATACTACGTTACTATAGTGGACCTTTCATTTCCCTCAGGTACAAAAATAAATGTTTGATTTTGTAAATCAGCGAGGTGTTTGATTTTTTCTTCTTGGTCCAGATGCTCAGGGTATGAGAGAAAAGATTTGGGTGGACGTGCTGAAAGTGTTCCTAGACCAACTTGTCCCATCGGAAGCCTCTCCCCCGTTATGCACGGCATTAATGCGATGTTCGGTGTCGTGCGAAGAGCCCTAATTAGAGACCCAGAGGAGTGTGTCCGCCGTCCATATTTCAGTTTCACGTGCTGTCGGTCGCCATGTGTTCGTAAATGCCGACCGACTCATCAAAGGTGTCCGCGCCAGGCTGCGTCCGGGACACAAAGGCCTAAATGGTGCATAAAGTAACCGTTTAATGAATGAGCTCGCCCAGAGAGGGAGGCACAGGTCCTGCGCTTGACGTACCGGAGTAATCCCTAACCTTCGACTGCAAGGAGGGGGAGCATAAATTCACCCGCAGTTTATGAGGAGCCCCCCCCCCCGGAAAAAAAATAATTAAACAAAAGTCGCCGTTTAAAGTAATTTAGAGTAGAAATGACTCGGCAGTAAATGCAAATCGCGATATCGTGTCGAAAGAGTGACTCATCCGTAGCTATTGCTTCCAACGTTCTCGAACTAAAATATAAAAAATATCTGCCATGGAGACGAAATATGAAATCTGAGGGTTTATTTATTTTTTTACGTAAACAAGAGCAGCATAAACTGAGCAGCACAACTTCCGATCTTGGCCAAGCTCCGGCACCTACTTCGTGTTCGGGCAAAAGACTTCGGATAACTTTGTTTCCAAAGCTTGTTCCGTGGAGATTCTTTGCAGTGCAATGATATACGATAACAGATAATTCGATACGGAGATATCGGCTTTCAAAATACCCCATTATTTACTATTTTTCCTAATTCTCTTGATTTCCAATAAAATATAATACAGGATTCATTATCCCTTATTTTCTTAAATTTTATTATAACTTTCAAAATAATAATAAGAAAAAATTCAGGTAGTCTCTTCTAACGAAATTACCGTGGGTTATTAACGTAGAATTACTTATCGTTGCTTACCTCTTTTGTATGTATATATGCATGTATGTGTTATGTATATATGTATCTATATATATGTACATATGCACATATAAATATATATGTAAAAATTTTGACTCATTTTGGTACTTTTCTGTTTAACTGTTTACTGCTTGTCCAAGCTATACAGACTGGATTTGGTGCTAAAATTATAACTCGCGACGCAGGACATCTGAAATGGAGGACCGTTATGGAGAAACGTAATCCTACGTTAAAACCCCCTAAACGTAACTTTTGTTTCAAGAGCCTAGCATTACAGCGCCAAAAAAAAATATAAAGATAGATAAACCGGCAAAGTACTTGATATTTATTAAATTTTCAATAAATTCTTTATTATTGCTATTAAAAATTTATGTAAATTTTGAATAAATATTAATGATAATTATTTAAATTTAAATTTAAGTTAAAATTATATTTTATATATTTATTTTAACTTATAAACATAAATTTATAAAAATAGTTGTTACCATTCTTTAAGCAATTAAAATAATTACTATTACAAAATATTAGTCATTTTATTTTGTACGATGTTTAATAAACATATAAACGCCGATTAAGGAGAAATTTGATTTATCGCACTCTGATTTTATGTGTTTCGATTTATGACCATTAAACTTCAAATAAAATTTTTTAAAATAAGCTTTTAAAAGTCGTTTAAAATTGCAAGAATATATAAATTTATAAATATTTAGTTTATTTAGTACTTTCACTTATTATTTTAATTTGGAGTTATCTACTGTAAATAAAATTCATATAAGCTTTATTTACAGGGTTACGGGTGCGGGCAAGAACTACAAGAGTTCTTCAGATCTGAAGGGTGCAACGTGTCTCTAAAATTTCAAACATTCATCAGTAGAAAGAAATATATTACAGAATTCACATATTTCTCATTATAGCAGCCCTCATTGCAGATTAATCATCGTCACCAGATTCAACCGCGTGGGCCCAGTTTTGAATCCTGGCTAAGGTATGGACGTTTCAGTGCCGATCTCTCCTAGAGAGCTATGTTAGTTCACCAGTGAGATGCAATCGTCATAAAGTATCCAAAAGGAAATCGAGGTCTGTATGGACAAAATGTCCTCTGAATAAATGCTTGTTGTACTGGAGAAAAAAAAAGTAAACTGTGCATAGTCTCCAACTGTCGCATATTTTGAGCTATATATTATTTTTAAATATAAAAAAATTGGTAATAATTTTTTCATCCGTCCAGTCTTTCAATTATCTTTACACGGCAGAAATGAACCAACAGCAAATCTTGGATCCTTGTTATATAGTTAAAACGACCGGCATTTTTAAAAGCAACCAGAAAAAAAAGAGATTATTTTAATCCTTATGTTTTTGGCTTCATTTAGACTTAATACCCATCAAGAACATACAGACCCTAATCACGGCTGTCCGAGAGAATGAACCGAACTAAATCCTGCCACGGTGTTAAAATTCGCAATATTGACCTCGACAATCTTAAAATTTAAACCAATCATTATGTTCAAGTTAATTTACACCCTAACAAATTGTTGACTTACACGTAACAAGATATATCTTTAAGAACAGGGTCGTATCATCGCATAGACAAATGAGACAAATGTCTAGGGCTCGGTTTTTTTAAGGGCCCGGTCAAACTGTTTTACGAAACCCACTGAGTCAATCAAAATTAAATTCTTTAGCTGTTTTATGCATAGAACAAAATGCTTTGGATAGTATCAATCATGATGAAATAATTGATATCTGGCCCTGTTTAAGAATATATCTATTACAGTAATTTTCCTTTTGTATAAGCCCTTTTACGAACACCCTCGTTATAGCAATGCAAACAGTCACACGGGGTTTATCGCATTAGCCGCTTTATTGAATCTAGTTAGGGTTACACAGCATGATTCATGTAATCGGCATTAAAATAGAGTGCGTTTGTCACATTAGGAAAACAGTAGTTAATACATTTCACAGGAATCTCTCCATGTAGATCTCATTAATGCGTGACATTCCCTTTAGATAAGAGTATTCATAAATGCATGGGCATTTCTATTATTAGCAACTGACCGGTTCGCGTGGTAACCTTTGGTTCGCCAACTGGTTGTCGCCAATCTGAGGTAAGCGCTTCCCTCTCTCCCTCCGATGCCATAAAAACATTCCTGACTCACCCACGACCACTGAAGCATAAATGGGAGGGGGGTGGTTCGTTTCGAATCTCCCCCTCAAGAACTGGACCCTAGATCGGAGAGTCACGCAGATATAAAAATAAATCATTCTAAGAAACTCAAATTTGATTAGTGGATGAGGCAATATTAAATGTTTGTTGCGCAGGCAGATAATTTAGAGTTTAGTTGACTTGGGATGCGAATGAAATACGCAAGTAATTGCGTTCCTAAATATAAAATATTCTCGAGTCTCTACTCAACAAAGTTCCGTAGTTTCCCTTTAAATGTTTAACTATTATTGAAATTCATTCAACAGACATTAACTTAAGGGGCTTCGGGAGCCAAAAATTTTTTTTTTCAATTATACACGTTTTCTAATGATACAAATATCCCTGCATATATATGCTATTATTATACATACAAAAATACTTTAACTTCATGAAATTTAGTTTTAAAAATTTATGAGTTAAAAAACTTAAAGCATGTATAAACCCCTAAGGGCCTGTTCACATAGGAGTCCGTTGCGTTGCGTTAAGGAAAAGATGACGTTGAGACGAAAATAAACCAATCATAGGCGTTAAAAATTTCATTGCTAATCGTTTGGAGGCCTATGATTGGTTTATTTTCGTCTCAACGTCATATTTTCCTGAACGCAACGCAACGGACTCCTATGTGAACAGGCCCTTAGTGTTTGAGACTTTCTCTTCCGTCTCGTTCTTTCCCCTGGAAAAAGCTCTTCTGACGAATTTTTCCACCCTCTAGTCGATATTGTACCATCTACGATACTTTTGAACATAAAATTAAAGATGGAACAATCTGACTCAGACATTTTTTCAAGTTGAAATTATTTGACAGAAAAGTGTGTCTCAAACTCCTAGAGGGTTGATTATAGATACTAAATTGTTGGGTTGATTGAAGAATTCCATTCAGAGATTACAAGACTTAATGAATTATGTAAGACAAAAGAAAAAATTGCAAAATTTCGCACACTATAATTCCTAACTATAAAAAAAAGTTTTGGTCAAAAAAATTTTCATACATATACGAAGGTAACACTGAAATTTTTGATACAGGTGGCAGACGATATGCGAAAAAAAATTATTGGTCGGATAAATTTGAACTCTTTTATATCCGCAGACGACAATTTGTGGCAACAATTGCAATTTAGCTATCGTACTAGAATAAATTTTGAAAGAAAAGAAAATGGAGTTGACACGAGAGTATTATCGAGCTATGATTTCCTATGCCTTTAAAGTGGGACCAAATCAAGAAGAATGCCTTTAACGTCTACAATTAGCATAAGGAAATGAAGTTCTATCTTGTGTCACTGTATTCAGACAGTTTACAGAATTTAGAAGAGGGCGAAATTCTCTCCTGTATGAAGAACACACAGGAAGACCTTTCTCAGATGTAGTCCCAGAAAATGTGTCGGCCGTGCAAAAAATATTAATCAATGATAATCGCTGTACCTACCAAATAAAACAGAAGGAACTCAGGGGAGTCATACTTCTTCATGACAATGCATCTTCTCATACAGCAAGGATTACAGTCGAATTTCTTGAACAAGAAAACATCAAAATGATGGAACATCCACCCTATTCTCCTGATCTTGCTATGTGTGACTTTTGGCTATTATTAATCTAAAAAAAATGCCTTTGAGTCATTTTCATTCCGAAGATGAGATTGATGTGGCTATAAATGCATATTTTTCATCTATTCCAAGAAATGGATGGCTTGAGGCATTTAATCTTTGGAAAATCGCTTACAAAAATGCACTGATCTTGGAGGGAACTACTTTGAACACTCCTAAGAGTTGGTAACTTTAACTTGTACCATTCAGCCGTATCTCAAAAATTTCAGTGTGATCATCGTATTTTTAAATGTTTCATATATTTGTAATTAATCCTCTGTGGTATTTTTTAGAAACTGCAATATCCGTTGAATCATATCGAAGGCTCACGTATTTGAAATAATTTCATCATACAGAATTTTTTTCCCGTAATAAGGGTATTTATTTTCATGTGAAAGACGATCCAAGTCTAGGTGGGAAGAAAGTTTGGTACTTTTCCGTTAGCTGGGTGCCAGACAAAAGCTGCCAAGCTTAAAAGTTGGCGCAGTTATCACCAAGCCTAAATAAATATTAAAGTTTGTGCCAATGCATTGTTGTTACGGAAAAAACAAAAAATCGGAGGAGCCAACTGAGTAGTTGAAATAGAAGAAAGTCTTTTTAATCGAATAATCGAATTAAAAACAATGTCGGGAGCATTTTTCCAGTTCAGTGGGTTTTCGGCGGGTTATGTAGTGAAACCAATGAATGTTTCCTTGTTGCAGTCCCAGATCAAACAGCAACCACTTTAATGGCCGCCATAGAGGAACATATAGCTGATGGTAGTACCACATTTTCCGACTGTTGGAAATAATACAAAACTGGAGAACTGAAAATTTCCGGATTTGAACATTTTACTGTCAATCACTCGTATAATTTTGTGGACCCTAAAACAAGATGCCGCATCCCAGAGAATAGAGCGGGACTCACTAAGTGCCCTCAACCAGTGAATTGAGGTTTAATTAACCTTGCCAAGACAAACTTATTTTCAACAGTTGTAAACGAAAGTTTCAATTACATGCATGCTGTGTAAATTAATTTTTTTTTCATTTCATTATTATTTTTTTATGTTTCAATTTATTAGTGTGAATTAAATGTAATAATAATTACAAGATAAAAAGAACTTTTTATATACTATGTTTTTAAATTTTCTGTTCAATCATATAAACTTGACAATTCTATGCATTCATAAATACTTTTAAAATAATTTTTTGATGAATTATCCCATCAACTTGAAGAAAATGAAGTCAATTGGAAGTCAACTTGCGTTTAACTTTTCGTTTCCGTCCCGGCTGCACCAGTCTACAAAACAAAATTAACTGAAATTGAATTCAAATCTGCTTAAATATGGCTAAAAGTATTAACATAATGCATTGTCATCGTGTTCTGAGCTATTCTAAAAGTTTCAAATGTCTAGCTAGTCGGGAAGTTAGTTAAAAATCGATTGCAAGATTTGGACTGGACAAACAAACACACACACACAAACAAACAAACAAGAAAGCGAGTTAATAAAAACATGATAAATAAAAGTGCACCAGGGTCAAATATTCTTTTCGCGTCAACATTAAGCTTGGCGATAATTGCGCCAACTTTTTAGCTTGGCGGTTTTTGTCTGGTATCCAGCTAACGGAAAAGTACCGAAAGGGTAGTTCAACAGGAAACCTCATTCGTGTAAGTTCACTATGAGGGCACTTGAGTGCTTCTAAGTTCAATAACATCATGCTAAGAAAAATTTTGCAGACGAATTCCTATGCTTTGATTCAGTTAGGGTACCACGTAACTACAGAATAAGTAAAAATTTGTACATACACACAAAGCGACGCATTTCGGACTTTCGAATCCATTCGAGTTCCGCAATTAAAAATACTGATATTATAAACTGTGAGCGTTATGACTTTAAAATAGATGACTTGGAGTGGGGGGTCGAGTGAGATCCCTGCACCCCTTCCCATCCCTATCGAATGCAGGAGGAGTAGACGGCTCAGGGTTCACCGAACTGAGAGAGTGAATGATGTGGCTAAATTGTGTGTTTAAAATCTTGAAAGACTGGAGAAGAAGGGTAACTAATACGACCTAAAATTTTAAATATTCATTCGAAAGCCTGACAGCTTTTTATTGGCACGTAAGGTGGAAATTTCAGTTTCTATCAACAATTTTTATATTTTCGGATAAAACGCATTTTTCTTAACATTCAAAAAAATTCTCCATACAAAAATGTAAACATTCCTCTCGTTTTGTTTTGTTTGAGGCATGTTAGGGTGGGTAACGGGTAGGAGGATTTTCTAAAGCGTGTTTATCTCGACACGTCAAATTAAATTTTCATCCTGTTAAAATATTTCGCGGTTTCGTTTTCTGACGTGTGATGTATTGCATTATTATTTCATACATACTATGCAGCTTTTAAATTAGTTCGCTTCGCAGAAAATTTCTTTAAATGAAAATACATTGTATGATGACCAGACTGCACTTTACACGTCCTGTCTCTAAATGATGTTTAATATTTCGACGTCAGGGATGAAACCTTTTAGCATTTCTTCGATTGTTCAAAGCAATAAAGTTTATCGAAACTATTAAAAAGCTTTGCTGTTTATGGTAAGTAATCAGCGATAAATTTTGTTGCAAAACTCAGAGCGCAGCTTGGTATGCTGATTTAGGGAAATTCAGGATCAGATTTGCCCAGTTCTCAAAGGCTATGCTTTTGACATCAACAAAGGCTTATTAACTAAAATAAAGGCTTCTTTAACATTGAATGCAAATTTTTTATGGAAGGTACATAAATACCCCCCCCACACACACACACACATACACAAGCACACTGATCTTGAAAAAAGAAGTCTCAACATCTTCCCATCTCAATAGAAATATCAATAGAAATAGGAATTCCGAATTGCCTTACACCTGTCGGTTCAGATCCATCGATTTTTATGTTTTACCTTTCTCCCCTTTCAACATATGCACGTTCCAATCCACTCCGGTTGCGAATGCAAACAAGATGTGACGTAATTTTTAACCTCGCTATCAGCGATCGTCGGCCGGCGCGGGATTAACGAAAAGTTTTAAGCCCCATTGGAGAACCATAGATAAGGAGGGCTTCCAAATGACGATTGGAAACGCACATTTTTGCTTGAAAAATGACGGGAATAGTTATCGAGATGAAACAGACAGTTTTCTTCACTTTTTGCGGGAAGAAAAAAAAAGGGGGGGGGGTAACTGTTATTCATTATCGTCGCGAGTGCGGTCTGGGTTTTATCGCCTGAGTTGAGTTGTTTACTCCTTGGCGGGAATCAAGTTTATTTCGTTGATATCGTGGCTGAGAGGTTTGATTAATTATGACAAAAGCCGCTCTGCGAGTCTGACTCGGAAGCGATCGGGCTTGATGCGAAGAAATAAAAGTTAACATTCTCGAAGTGGGAGAGTTTTTGCTCGTTGCATTAACAATCTCTCTCTACTTAACGATCTAGTATTTTTTTCCGCTCCGTAAGTTCGGTAAAAAAAATGAAGTGATAGTTAAACGTATTTTTTTTATCTCTCCGGATGAGGCTGTACATCTAGATTATGAAACAGAGTGGAGAAAAGAGAAATAGTTTTGTGCGGAAGCTATTTCCTGTTTTAACGATATTTTAACGATCTCCTTATACTCCTTTCCATTGTATGTTAGTATTTCAAATGAAGTGACCCGGCTAGATATCAAAGTACGAACGAATAGTTTTCTTTTAATGAAACATACATACTATGACTTTTTAAATATCCGATTAATATTTGGGATCCGAAATAACCTCAGATAGCTTATATAATTACATTTTTGTTCCTTATATTACAAAGTTAATATAAGGAACAAAATTAACTGTTTTGGGACAAATAAAAATGTAGGTTAGTATTGTCCAAAGGGAGTAAAATACTCTATGAAAACATTTTGATATTCCACAAGATAACATGTGTTTTAATTAAATTCCGTTAAATGCAGGAATGGGTTGCTACGAAATATAGGTATGCATCCTGGCAAGTTTTGGAAAATGACTTGAAGGTTCCGAGACAAAAAAGTTTTGAAACCCCTAATGTGCAGAATAGAAGCTTGAAAAGGGAAAAACTAGAAGGTTTTACAGTATTTTGTGGCTTTCTTAACGTGACACAATTTTTACTGAATCTTTATGGGTCCGTAACATAAAACTTGTTTTTTTGTTTACACGCATTTTGTTTATGATTTACGCTCTCAAATGTGTTATTATATAACAGACGTAACACATTTAAAAAAATACTTGAACAACTTGAAATTTTGGTTTTAAAAAAATTTTAAATTCAAAATTTCAAGGACAAAGGCCTATTTACACAGAATCCGTCAGTATCAGCGTTAAGTATTCCGCTGGCGCGGTTTGGATAAATGGGTCAATGATTGGTATATGATTGGTTAAAAAATTTTACGCTGACGCTGGCGGATTCTGTGTAAACAGGCCCCTCCACTGTATATGTCCAATCAACTCTGTTCCCATAATGTTCTCCCTGTTGTACATCCGAAAGTATTCGAAAAAAATTATCTTCGGGAATTATTAGAATCTTATCTGCAAAAAATTTAATAACATAAAGAGCATAAAAAATTCCTTTTTTCATCAAAATACATTTTACTGCTTGAAAAATATTTCCAGACTTTTCACTCTTGGATTAAAAATATCGATGACAGTTGAATGGAAATAGAACAAAGAGACGCTTTACAAAATTTCATGGCGTTACCTCGCGAAGTCTTTTAAATATATTTTTTCAATGATGGCTAATCATGAAAAATTCCATAAACAGACTCCAAGTACAGTAACCACCGCTTATAGTGATCACTGGTTATAAGAATCAACCGTTTATAAGAATCAATATCGCGAAAACAAAAACAAATGTATTATTTCCATGTTAAAACTTTCGCTTTAAAGAATCAATCCACCGGTTTTAAGAATCAGTTTACACTCTTCGCTTTCCTTTCATTTTTCCAAAAATGCTACTTAAACCCTCAAAAGGCACGAAGTTCTTTCTTTTTTTTTAAAAAGAAAGATTGATAAGATGGGATGGAATATAGTCGTAAAATTCACCCCTTTCTTTATTAGACATAACATAATAGTTTCCCCTTAAAAGCTTTATCACAACACTGACCTATTAGCTTGACCCGGGGGTATCTTTACCCGTCCGAGTCCGATTTCACTTTTCTCCACTGACAAACAAAAATAGGGACTCTTTTTTCCCACCTCCCACATCCTGGTTGCGGCTTCCTGGACCCTAAAACACATAAATCTTCAGCGAAGTGTCCACTATCGTTCAGAAAAACGTGACATTTGTAGATTCAGCACGTTATCAAACCGAGAAACGTAAACTAGAAGGTGAATCTTCGTCTGAGACTATAAGTATTGAAAGAGGTATAAACAGCCTCCTGAAAACTTCATTACGTCAAACTACCGTAGAAAAGTTTTTCTTGCTCCCTTCCTGTAGTTGAAATGTTAAAAATGCTAAGCTGGTATGTTGTAACAAATATTGGATTTTTTTCTTCTCTTACTATAATCATGTGTATTTTTAAAACTATAAAAAATAATTTTAATAAAAGATAATTAATGTAAATTAAAGAGTATTTTATGGTAAATTATCTAATATATGTATATATAGGTGTGTGTGTTCCTGTCCAAAAACCTAAATTTCGGCTATAAGAATCAACCGCTTATAAGAATCAAAAACAGTAATAACAAACGTGATTCTTATAAGCGGAAATCACTGTACTTTGAAATTTGTTCAGCAGGTTGTTAATAGACAGCACATCATGAATATGTTAAATCTAGCATCGTTATTATCGTAGAGAATTGCGTTTTCGTTCATTTGAGTATAAAAGCTCTATAACATGTTTTTTTAAGACAGGAAAATAAAAAGGTTCTTTAAAGAAGTATTTAGTATCTTGGACATCCATAAATACATTTTTCACGGTACTGTTATCACTGTTATCACTGTCGTACACCAGTGGGGAAATTTATAGACAGCGATTTTGGATCGACATGACTACTGCAGAATTTTTTCAAAACTTATCTAGAATAAAACTGAAAAACATCGCAGATACAATTGACGTCTTGCTCTGAGACATGCACTTTTATACTCCACGAAAATGACGTATTACGACAGCGGCGCCACTATTTTGATTATTGTTCAGCACCTCTTACTTAACAACATATTCAAATTTTAAACAGATTGGCCTAGTTTTGAACGTGTTGTCCCTCTTTTTGTGATTTTTCCTTAATTTTTGATAACTAGTGTATTTTATGTTATATTTGAACATATATCCGGCGCGTTCCGCCTCAAATGTAGCCCTGTATATATATATATATATATATATATATCTCAGAGTAAAACAAGTTACCTTTAGCAGTGTTAGTTTATTAGCCCATAAATTTATGTTCCCTTGGACGCAAATAGTATACTTGAACAAGAAAATTTTTATTAGATCACATATGGTAGTTTTCTTTAGTTCTTTTTGCCATCTTAAATTTTATCAGATTCACTTTTGGAACTTTAGCTAATTTCCTTTTTACGAAGTTTTTGTGGAGTATGACGAGACTCCATTAAAAAGAGACCCAATTGTACGAGACAAACGGAAAAAATAAACATTTTAGGAACTTAGAGTCTATTGTGGAGATTTGTCAGTGAACTTGGTATCATTTAAACCTGTTAATTTGCTTCATATATAAAAATCAAAGATATGTTCTTATTTATGGGGGAAAAGTATTGTATTGAAGCACGTTCATCAAATATTCGCCAGACAAAAAAAAATTTAAATTACATGAGGAGAAATACAGCTGAGCTTTTTCAGGATCTTGGATTTTATCCTCGTTATAAATGGGTCTGGTTTTCATCGATCGAAATATTTGCTTCTTACATCGAGTTCCCCAGCAGGCTGAAGTATGCAAATCATAAAGGATGTCGGCGGCTTTAGAACTTTAGGAGATTTTGCATTTTTAAATTTGTCCGGGCGCAGTATTAACAAGCGAAGAAGACGAATAAAATCAAGCTTCTAAGTTCGTCCTGTTTTAAATTTCATTTCAAAAGTTGTTTCCTCTTTAATATCTTTTGCTAATTCCTCTTTTCCTTTAAAAACCTTTTAAACAAATCATAAGTTTATAAAGAAGTTATAAACTCTCAGGTGAACACATACGCGACTTACCGTAAAAGTATCCTAAAGTACGCTAATACGGCCTCCAAAAAAATTAGACGAGTACCTTTAGGGCCTGTTCACATAGGAGTCCGGTAGCGGAAGCGTTAAAGTATTGAAATACACTAGTTATCAAAAATTAAGGAAAAATCACAAAACGAGGGATAACACGTTCAAAACTAGGCCAATCTGTTTAAAATTTGAATATGTTGTTAAATAAAAGGTGCTGGACAATACTACATTATGCAAAATAGTCGTACTGCAGTCGGAATACGTCATTTGCGAGGAGCATAAAAGTGCATGTCTCAGAGAAAGGCGGCAATTGTCGCTGCGAGGCTGAGATTAGACATCTGGCATAGCCAAATTGTAACAATGACATCCAGGCATCATTTGACCGACCGAAGAACTGCGATGGTGAGCCATTGGGAGTCTAGAGACAGGACAAAGTCAGACAGAAGTGGCCAGATGGCTAAATGTCAGTCCGTGTGTGGTTCATAGACTTTGGCAACAATTTCTAACCACGGATTCGGCATCCAGGAGGTTCAACCAAGAACGGCCATACGCTCTGACGAGTGCCGATGACCGATATTTGTCATATTGCGCACGAAGGAATAGAACCGCAACTCCGTCTGCAAGCTCCGTCTGCAGATCCTCCCTCGCTGCAATCTCTGGAAGGTAGGTATCAGCGTCAACCGTGCGTAAAAGGCTTCACGAAGGTGGTCTTTTTGCGAGGCGACCAGCCATTTGCGTCCCGCTCACGTCACGCCATAGGCGGGAACGTTTGCAGTGGGCACGTTAACATGTCCACTGGACAAATGATCAGTGGAGGGCTGTTCTCTTTACGGATGAGTCCAGCTTTAGCCTCCAAGCGATAGTAGGCGTATTTTGATTTGGAGGGAACCTTGAACTCGTTTTCATCCATCACACATCCGTGAAAGAGATGCATACGGATCAGGCTGTGTCTGTGTTTGGGGTGGTATCTGCTTGGGTGGACGCACAGACCTCCACGTCTTTCCCCGTGGAAATGTGAATGCTCACACCTATAGAGATGACATCCTTGATGCTTATGTGCGCCCTTATGCCAGGGCAATATGTGATGCTTTCGTGCTATAGGACGATAACGGGAGACCGCACAGGGCTCGAATCGTGGATGCTTATCTTGAGCAGGAAGCCATTCAGCGCATGGAGTGGGCAGCTCGATCACCGTACCTGAATCCTATCGAGCATGTTTGGGACGCTTTAGGGCGACGTATAGCTGCTCTCAATTTTTCTCCTAGGACCCTAGCCACGCTTTCAACTGCTTTGGAAGAGCAATGGCTCTTACTTCCTACCGAATTCATAGACCGCTTAATTGACAGCATCAGACATCGCTGTATGTGCTCTATTGCTTCTGGGGGGGGGGGGATCATACACCATATTAAAGGTACTTTTCCTATATCAAACTGACGCATCCGATTTGTTCATTGTATATATATTTTAGTTTCTATAACATCATAATTGTCTGGCGATTTCTTTTTATGCTATTTTATATCTACCTATGCGTTGTATTATGTGTATAAGTTTCATTAAATTCTAAGCTTAACTATTTGAGCAATCGCTATTTTTGTGACTTTTGCTTAATTTTTGATAACCAGTGTATATTTAACCAATGACAAACATCCAAACGATTAGCAATGAGATTTTTAACGTCTATGATTGATTCATTTCGGTCTCAGAGCCATCTTTTCTTTTATGCTTCCGCTACCGGACTCTTATGTGAACAGGCCCTTACTATGACTATATATGATAGCAATAATATCAAATATGAAACCAAAATTTATTGCCACTTGACTTACAAGCATAGAACTCTAAAAAGAGATAAAAAACAAAATTAAATACATCTGACTGACATATTAGTTTACCTAGAGCCCACACTTTCGTTAGTGTGAAAAATTCAAAATATGGGTTAAAAGAGAATCATCCACATCCACACAGAAAGCTTCCTCTAATTCCTGTGTTGTTGTTTCTAATGCCCCCTGGCGGGAAGCATTCTAGGTCCCTATAGGCTAGTGGGCTGAAGGGTGCGGCTCCGATTTCGGCTCCGATAAAATATCTAAGAAATTTTATGATAGCCTTCCTAACATTCGTAACGAAATTATTGCAGAATTCCCTGATTATGACTATTCACTTCCTGCTAACCGTAAGCGCCCTAGGGCGTGTCTCTTTAGGAGCTAACATTAATTTCCTTACCGTGATACTCATCCCATCTTGCTCACCTGCTTTAGTGATGCCATAGCGCAATGCCACCGCGCTAACCTGGTAATCCCCACGTTGTGGGTTCGGTTCCAGGTGGTGTCGCATCTTCCAAATTTCCCCATTTTGATATTTTTAGTTTTCTCCCGCGGGGAAATCTGCAATCATCTCGCTAAGAATTGTATGACCCTGCACAGGGCCCCTTTTTTTTTCTTTTTTGTGCAAACTTTCCATCTTGTTTGCTGAGGGCCACCCTAACTTGCTCATTTTTTTCAACTTATTCTCTTTAAATTATTTTAATATTTAATTCTAATTTTTAAATCTTAATATTTTTTATTTGCAAACTTTTTCTTACCCTTCCTTTCGGAAGGATTTAAACTTAATTTTTAATTTAACATAACTTGTAACTTAATACTTAATTTATCTTAATAATTTTTCTACTGAGCACATTTACATTGATTATAAGCATCTTGCGACAGAGTTAAAGTCAATAGACGCAGGGACTCTACTCATCAAATACAATTCTGTTCACTGCGGCTCCGATTTATAATGGCACCCCAAGAGTCGGAGTTTGATTTAGCCAGGTGCCACCTCTGTTATGACCGATCACACTCTTAATGGTGAAATCTGGGGGAGGGTTGTACCCTCTCCCACCCTCTCTGACCTCATAAAAGGACTTTCCGGTCTGCGGATTTAACATGCCCATCTCCAGCCTAGACACGGACCTCTCATTCCTAGAGACGGCGTTTAATCGCGTATGGCATTCGAGCCAAGCGACTTAAACCAGTGGTTCCCAACCCGTAGAAGTCTGCGGACTACTAAGCCAGCAATTGAACCATGTGCGGGGGATATGGACCTTCCGGGGGGGTATAAGGGGTATACAATATCCCTGAGGCAAAAGGATACAGGATAAACGTACTCATATTCTAACGAATCATATTCTAACAAAAAAGTAATTATGTTAACTTTTAAGAAATTTTAATTCAACACCTGATAATCATCGGATATATTCCGCCCATCTAGTTCAATGAACATTGCTTTCAACATCCCCGTTTATTTGGCAACTTTTTTATATGTGTTGCCGGACCATTCCCGAGGCTCTCGCGAACCACTGGTTGGAAACCACTGATTTAAACGAATGTATTGTGACAACGCAAGACTTGAAAATTGAAAGTCATAGCTCGCGACTAGATGGCGGGACAGAAGACATAAATTGCTTTTTTTCAACGGCGTTGGGAGTTTTTCCACGCTCTGGGAGTTTTTTCCGCGCGCCGAGATTTTTGTATCCTCAGCTCCGCGCGCTGAGATGTGATTGTAACTTATATTTAAAATGTTGTGTTGTTTTTTTGTTAATAAAGATGCGTGTGATGTTAATCGCCCATGTTTAGTGCTTTTCGCCTTATACAGTGGTTTTAAGTAATAGTGATCCAACCGACCAAGCTGTTACAGTATCAATCTTGCACTTTCGTAACAGGGGAAATGATGCAAAAGGAATATTTTGTGTACAGGTATACCTAAAAGGATTTTAGACTATAAATGCTTAATGAACGTGGTCTGTTAATAGGCGATATTGACAAGATACAATTTAAAAAGGAAAAAAATAGCTGGCACAAAACCATGTTATTTCGGAAAAAAGAAAAAAACTATCTGCTCTATACTATTAAAGCAACGCTGTTCTCCCTCCCTCGCATCAACTTATCAGTTGTTTTCAGAAATATTAATAATTTTGCCTGGATATGATTATTTTGTATCAATGCAAGGATTCAGTTAACCTCGTTCTTCTTGAAATCCTTCGGTTTACTAAAAAAAATAGCTACGAGAAATTTTCCCCCTAGGCATTTTTATAATCACAGAGTTACAAACGTAGACGTTACATCACGATGAAAATAACGATTTTTTTTTCGCGGAAGGGAGGGGGGTTTTTAAATCTTACAGACGTTAGTTTTTGACAGATTTTAAACGGATTTTCATCGAAAAAAAACTGTTTTAAATACTAAATATAAAAAAAAAGAATTTTTTTAAACACGCACATTGAATTTAAAGATTGAAAGATTATTTTCAAATGCAGAAAAGGGAAATCCAAAAGTGTAAATTTGGTAATCCGTGATTAGAAAACCACTGAAAGGAAAAGTTCTCGTAACTTAACAAGGAAATCGAAGATCAGCAATGTCAGCTGATGCATCCCCGCTTTCGTACTCATATTCTGAAAGAGAGCACAAGCATTTTTTTTTTAATTCAAAAAAGGCTTAAACTATACTTTGCTTGAAATCTGACCTCACAGTGGATATACTATAGTCATTCAGACCACTAATGATAATGTCTATAGCCATTCAAGATTAACGTTCAGCGTTGATACTGTGTTGCTCCAAAAAACTCAGTGATAGAAGTTTGAAAGATTTAATATATGGCAGTAAGTTTCGATGTAATTTGTTTCTAAAGCATTGCTATCGATATTATTTGGTTTTGTATCTCTCTCCGAATTAAAAAAAAAAGTTTTCTGCCTTCAAATTATTTGGAAAATCGTGTTTAATCAATCGAATATGAAAACACGAAAATATGCATAGAAAACTAAATTTCTGGCATATTTTTTTAGTGCTGCCATCTAACGGTTTTTCAAGAAACCAACAGATCAGTAGATAACAAATGAAATGAAACAAAAAAAATGTAAGATAAGTGCTATGAAACAGAATGGCATTAAAGATAAATGTAGGTGCAACACAAATAGCAGTTTAATGAAAATATTGTTAAATAAGGGAAGGAAAGTGGGTGAAAGAAGAAAAAAAAGTTTACGAAAAAATCGAAAATCTGCGTTTTAAGTATCTGCACGTATATTTCCTGACATCATCGTTATTTAATAGAAATATATTTAAGGTAAATATTAATAAGCTACTTAATAAAATTAAGTATTATTTTTGTTGTATAACAAGATTATCTCGTCTAGATAGAAATTTAATACACCTTTGATGTATGACATGACAGCATTCATTCAGTACTATGTCATCAATGACACTGTACGGAAAGTTTAATCCCCGTTCAATAAATTTAAATGTTTCTACAGCGAAATAAAACTCGGTTATATAAACATTACGTCGGATTATGAATATTTATTTGGATTTCAACATCGCTCCAAGTTATGGTTCTGCAGTAAATTTCATTATAAAGGGACTTCGTTGAAAAGGAGGTGCTTATATTCAGACCCAACTGAACTACTGAAACATTCCATTCATTTTCTACATAACTAATTTTTTTCTTAGTTCATATCACGTATAACTACTGCGCACTGTTCAGACGTTGAACACTGATCTGCAAGTGACAACTTATGACATCTTGCTACCTCTCACGTAATTGATAAAAATTGAACCGAAATCAATAACGCCTCATTACTGGTAACGATGTCGTAAAATTTATAACTCTCTCAAATGTTAATAAAGTTACCCAGTCCCCGACCTCTGTCCGAAAATATTTCATGATTAAACCTATTTGGATCATAGCATTGTGTGCATACACAGTATACAGCCGATTACAATATTCTGCAGTAAGGAATTTCTGATAAAACTATTTTATTAATGATAGTCTGTTAATTGGCATCCAGAACAGATTTTAAACAGTTTTGTTTATTTGTCGTATTGAAAAAGAGAACAGTGGTGATAAGAAAATAAATGCAAAGCTATTCTAAAAATAAGTGTTTTAAAGCCAAAGTTCTAAGATCCACAGTAATGCGTTGGAATATACGTGCGTTTGTGATTTAAAGAGAAATTGAGCTCAGTTATTTCATATCAAGTTGGCTGTCACCCTATAAAGTAAAAGGCATTCCCCAGTTCTTCTCAAAATATTTTAAGACGGCTGTCGTTTATTAATTTGAAAATAAAAGTAGCTTACAAACGCCAAAAGTGAACGTTTTACGTTTCGTACCAAGCTGTCACGTTTTGAAACTAATATACTTTAGCGAAACATAGAAACAACATAAAGATTTGCAAATCACCGCCAAGGCTTGATGTGAGTTTTGACTTTTTCTACATACCATCTCTTTCTCCATTTTTTAGAGTTTCTTTTTCGTGTAACCGAGGCAGAAACTATAGCACAATTAAAATCAAATCGAAATTCAGGCTCACTCTGACATCTGCCAAACCAGCAGTACAATACACGGTCATCGGAAAAGGTGTCCGTGATGCAACGCGGAATTAAGAACCGTATAGTAGAACTCATGGTGTTTATTTTTTTCCCAAAAAACATAGAGACGAATCAAGTTTTGGACATTACCTAATAGGTTTCGATAGGAGTACCCCTCTCGGTCGGCACACATCTAGGCGATTTTCGATGTCCATCCAGGTAGTGATCAGCAGGAGTCACAGACGCTGTTGCAGGAGTTATTATGCCCGATAGATGTCGTAGGTCCTGGATCTAAGCGTACATAATGTTTTTCGGGAACATCATACAAAAGTCTAGAGGGGCCAATTGGGGCTTCTTGGTGGCCGAAAAATCGGACCGTCCCTTCCTATCCAAAGTCAAAACCCGTATAGGAGGAAGCGCGAAGTCATGGCGTCGGCGCATTCCCACAGGACAGTCACGGTCACCACGACTTGGAAAAATAAAACTACCAGAGTTAACATACCATCTGCTTCTAAGCAAAATCCGATCAGTCGATTGTTGTTCCCGGTGTGCACAGCTGAAATCACGGACACCTTTTCTGATGATCCTGTATTTAAAATTTTATTCACAAATCACTTCTATAAAAAAGGGCTAATATCTTATTTATTGTGTAGACGTTTTAAATGTAGAGGACATGTTTTTCTAAAAAACTTTCAAACCAAATTTTTCAAGATAACTTCAAACCAAACATACATTTAGATAGCTGTCTAATTCGTTTCTTTGCAACTAATTCGGTTTGCAAAGTTAGTAGGTTCCAATATGGAACAGTTGCATCATAATGGACTTTGTTCACTGGAATGCTTATTTGACAGACCTGCTGGTAATACCTACAGAACTGAGTTTCAACCTCCTTTTGAACAAGAAATAATATGATCTCTTCGCGCATCTCGCCGAGCCTAGTAACTGATCAATGGTCGAATGGCCAGAGGCGCAAGTCGAAAGTTTTCGAGGTAGACAGATATGCGTGCTGGTAGTTGTTCGGAATAGGCTTTAAGTTGAGGGTCGGGGCCAGTTTAGTTCTCGTGTTGCAAAAGATGACCGTAGTGCTCCAAATCATCTAGTAGAAAATCGTCCTCGAGGTTGAGAGGTGACTTCCATTGTCGTTCCCGGCAGCTGATCGTTAAAATGTGCCAAATGATTTTAAAAATGGTATCAAAAGTTCAGCAACAAAAATATTTCAACACTTTTAAAAAAATTTTGTGCTTTTCATTTGAGCGAAAACAAAAAAGAAAGAAAAAGAATTTAGGAATAATCGTTTTCTGACATGCCATCAGGAAAATACACGCAAAAATTTCCCACATCGCTGAAAGAGAGGTTTTCTAGATCTGTGACTTTCAACAAAGGTAGCACCTCACAAGAAATCTCATTCTGTCATATAAACGCAAGTTTTATACTATACTAGTACATTCATTATCTCTCACTTACCTTCACGCTGTAATACCCCTATTATCTGTCAAGAGGAAAGTATATACGCAAAAGATTGCGCGCCGGCATAGGATAATCCATCTGCATCCTAGAGCGGAAAAAAAAAGACAAGGCAGCTATTTCCCCTATCGTCCTCATTGTATCTTACAGTTGATCTTGTGACGGGCATACCTTGGTCCTACAAGCCACGTCTATTCATCGACATACAGAGCGCAAGCCGAATAGAGCGCTCCAAACAATCGCGGGAGGTCTGATAAGGACCGTGGAAAATCATATGTCCGTGGAGTTCGGCTCTATCGGCAAGGCAGCGAATGCGAGCCAGATTTGTCTATAGAATCGTGGTTCTTGAAGGAAATGATATTTTTGAGCATTTGTATATTTCTGAACAGAGGGGTTACAAGTTTTTATTTACTTTTCAAACAGAACTGCATAATTCTGTCTTAAAAACTGTGTTAAACTTAAAATATATATATATATATATACATATATATCATTCCATCAGCCCTCCAGATTCGTTGAGATTAGGGACTCAGAACCCAAGCAAAAGCGAAAATTTAGCATTAAAAGGGAATTAAAGGTATTAAAGTCATTTGACACTCCTCCCACCCCCATTCTCCCACTTTCTCCCCTAAAACTTAGAAGCCAAATTTAACACACAATATACACAAAAAGGTGGACAATGTATTCTGCTGCAACAGAATTCTTTATAAATTTAAATTTATAACATCAGCAATGTAGACAGATTTACACGAGTATGTGATGCAGTACAGTGGCATATAAAGAGCGGTTAAATTCTTAAATTTTGTGAAATACAACTGCAAAAAGTACAGTAGTATATTATAAAAACTTAAAAATTATACTAGTAGGCTGTTTAATAAAAAAAATCCTTCTTATCAGAGAAAAGCAGTTCATTTAAATGCATAAAAAAAGAATTATACAAAACTGTGAGTTGAGATCTGAAGATTCGGTCCACACTTTTTAAAAAATGCATGTTCTAAGGTGTTTTTTTTCTAGCATATAAAGGATTTCGACGAAAACTTCCCAATATTGTTTTCATTTGTTCTTTTGTTCAACACTCCACTTTCCTATCCAAATGCGAAATATATGGACAACTACCTTTTCTTTTAAACCTTTAAAAATGTCTTTTAAATCTAACTCTTTGAAATAACTAAATGTTTTCAATCTGTCTTCTGCGAATAAAATGTTTAAGTTAACTAAGCGTCATTTAACTAACTGTTATCAATGTGTCAAAATTCCCCAGCTCCACTCTTTTTTTCAGATGCAATTACAGTATCATTTGTCGTTTTCATTCATATTAATAAACGAAGAGAAATAATTTAATTTTAAAATATAGCATTTCGAGGCTATTCAATAAAATTTAAAAAGTTTAGAAAGAATACCTAATGCTGCCATCTAGAGAAGTGTTACAGAAAAGTAAGCAGAATCAAATGTTTGGAGTTTCGTGTTTACTTACTTTTTTTTGTAACTACTCCTTAAGTTTATCTCGTCATGGTTATTGAAATTGGCGTTATGGAGATCTCCTAAAGAAAACTGTTCTATATGTTCGAAATTCAAATGAAGTATCTCGTTCCTATATTATTGTAAATAATTCAATTTATTTCCCTTTCTTTAGCGCTAAAAAAATATTTAAATAAAAATGCACAAAATTTATAAGGGGTCGGAGCACAAATATATAAAAAAAAGGTATTTTTATTTTCTTGGCCTAAAATATACTTCAGTATAAAATAACACAAAGTGTCTGAGATGATTACATTTCCATGTATAATATTTTTATGCTATATTGTTTATACAAACCCTGCTCTAAATCGTGCTCATCGCACTTTATGTCCATTTATTGCGGAATGAATGTTTTTATTCATTTATATTTTCTTTATATGTCATCTTTGAAAGGATATATCCAAATTTCCATGGGAGTTTTCTCGATGAAATTTTGTATACCATTCCTTTGTTTAATTTTCTCGGGATTTTTGATTCCGAGTAAATTTTTTGAAAATATTTTCCCATTGCAAAAACCCCCGTAAAATAATTATTTTTTTCCCATTAAAAGTGATTAAAAAATAAACAAATAAATTTCTCTTAAATTCTTAAGACAAATTATTTTTAAACTGTTCCAGAGCATTTTTTGTTATATAAGACTAACTGAGGCCGAGAAAAACTTACAGTTCCGAATTTGGAAATTGGTTTGTCTGGGCCTGAGTTGGTCCTATTTATTTAAAAGGTTTTTAAACTCCAGTGTAGCGAAGCCTTTATTTAATATTCACAATTCTCTCCTACCTTAAATGTAAATTAAAAGTCTCTTCAGTTCAGTAAGCAAATTGCGTCAATTTGGAGGGGAGAGGGGAGTTTTGAAATCCGAAATTTTGATCCTTTTTTATTGACATGCATTTTGAATTGATTTCCCTCTCAAAGAAGTTGCTAGATATAAGAAATATTTAACCAGTATTAAATTTTGTTTAAAAAAATTAAAACATTTAATTATATATATATATATATATATATATATATATATATATATATATATATATATATATATATATATATATATATATATATATATATATATATATATATATATTTATATGTATATATATATATTTATATATATACGTATTTATTATATATATATATATATATATTATATATATATATATATATATATATATATATATATACTAAATCAATATTTATCAGCCTAACCATGCATACTATTTTTTTTTAAATCACGAACTACCTACTTATTCCTGATCCTGTTTTATTTACCTCCTGCCCGTGTATGAGCATCTATCATTCCATGTGGTCCGGTGAATCTTCTCCTTGTCAGCAGAAACAAAATGCAGATGGGCAACAACAGTTAAGATAGGATGGATCATAAAAGACTCTTTTTTTTCTTTCTCTCTCTCTCTCTCTCTCATGATCAGGGCGTGACTGGTAACGCCCGCATGAGCGAATTCACGGAGGCATGAAAATTTAAGAACTACATGAATAGTCAAATGTATTGTGTGGTAGAATGAAACCCGTACTGGATATCGCAGGAGTAGCGATAACATTATAGAACTAGCGTCAAGCGAGGCTCTTATGTCTCTGTTCATCTAAAAGCTCTTTCAATGTCTTCTATTTGATGATTATAGGGCATTATTACGTCAGTTTCTATAGCATAATCCTAGCTAGTAAAGCTGGATCCTGAACCTTATTCTTTAATGCTTAAAAACCGATAACATAATAACCAAGTAGTGCAATTTTAGTCGTCAGTTAAGGCTGCTGTGTACAAACCCTATTGAATTCTCCCACCTCAATGTTAACCTATGGAGAAAATAAGTCCAAGGATTGCCGACTTGGATGGAAAGATTTGGTTTAAAAAATTGTACTCCGTAATAGAGAGAGAGAAATTTTACATCCTTGGTCTTTTTTCATTTTTTTTAAGACAAAAAATATTTTTAATTTAAATCGTTCGGGGGGGAAAATCAAGTATAGTGTGTTTTAAACTGTCATCGATTCCTTTGGTGGACGAAATTTATAGAGTGAATCCTGTTGCAAGGCGCAGAAGAGTTCGGGCTATCAGAAAATACCATTTTAATTTGATGATAGGCATTTATGTAGCTGTAAATAGTAGATACATTATCTCCATAGGTTAACACTGAGGTGAGCGAATCCAATAAGGTTAGTACACAGCAGCCTTAACTTGTAGTTAGACGGTAGAATATCCAAATAACTAACTTAAAATAAGTTCGTTATTTGGATATCTATTTAAATAAAACTTCTTCAACAAAATTTTCTCCGGAATTTCAATTTAAGTCGAAATTTGCATGAAAATTGTTGTCGTTTCTAATGTCCCCTGGCCGGAATTTATTCCAGACGAGGTCCATATAGACTATAGGAGTGAAAAGGTGTGGCTCCGGTTTTTTATAATGGCACCATAAGAGTCGGAGTCCGATTTAGCCAGGTGCCATCACAATTTCGACCGAACACCCCCAGGGACGGCATCTGGGGGGATCGCACCCTCTCCCAACCTCTGTTACCTCATAGTCATGAAAACTAATCCCCATATTAGAGAAAACTTCTATATAACAAAGATTTATTAAGAATTTTTTATTTTCTCAACATAGGAATAATCAATATCTTTCGAATGCGGCAATATAGTTTAATGGAAAATTACAGAGGAAATTTTTCCGATCTTTAAAAATGCGTAAAAATTCTTAAGAACCAAATGTTTTTAAGAGATGAACTGAAGTTTAGTAAGTTTTGATTACTTATTTTTATTTTGTATTTAACGAAAATTCTATATAATAAAGCTTTTAAAAAGAACGATAGAACTTTGTTCATATGATCATAAAAGCTATATTTTGAGCCTATACTCGAATCCTTCCATAGTTAGAGCGAAAATGGGTCGACAGAAACACTGTCAAATACAATGTACTTAGAAATGTTGTGACGTAAAAAAATGTTGATTTTTTTAAATTCTTATTATTTTTATGTTGTAAAACTTTCCCAATACTTCGTTAGGGAAAAGGCAATCAGATTTTCAAGATTGTTTCTTGGCCATGCAAATTCAAGATTCTGTTGACACGTTTAATGGGAATAACAAAAATAACAAAAGATTCTGATTTTACATGTAAGCCAAAAGGATTTTATATAAATTTCATATAAACATATATTCCATTATATATCTATTAGACATATTTCGCTAAGTGTTTCTAATTGTTAAATGTGCATGAGAAAATAGTCTCTATGGTCATTTGAATTTGTTTGATTATATAGGGGATTCTTCCAGTGATATAGTCAAGTGGTCAGTGTGGCTGCACTGTCGTCAAGAGATCACGAGTTCGAATCTTATTTGATAGAAAGATTAAAAAAAAACACTGTTGCATGCATATTCGTTTTTTGTCAGATTCGAGGTTCTGTTAAAAATATCGCTAAATAGAAGTCTGTTAAAGGAATTTGTTCATTATATGGAAATTCTACTGGATTTCACGAGAAGTTCTCCATTAATGTCCCTTTCCAACAAATATCTGGAAGATTTTACGGAATACACAGTGCGTCAAATAAGTTTTAAGACTCGTCCCAGAGCGCAGGTTGTAATGACGCTGTGAGTGTAAATGCGCATGCGTCATAACGTCCATCGTGTGCTGGCAGACTGCCAACAAGTTGTGCGCATTTCGTTTAGTAGTTGAGAGAAGGCTAGCGTTTATTGTAGAAGTGAATATTTTTCATGTTGATTTTTTAAGATGGAGCAAAGAGCTGTCATTAAATTTAACGCAAAACTTGGTAAAATTGCTTCAGAAACACACCTACTCATGAAACAAGTTTACGGTGACTGTTGTTTAAGTAAATCATACGTTTTTGTGTGGCACAAACGTTTTTTGGACGGAAGAGATACGGTAGAAGATGATCAGCGTAGTGGAAGGCCAATTTCATCTAGGACACCTGAAGTTATTGAGAAAGTACGAAATTTCGTAACAAACGATCGCTGTACATCACTGAGAATGATGGAAGACTCTTTAAACATCAACAAAGAAACAATTCGAACCATCCTGCATGAAGATTTGGACAAAACAAAAGTGTGTGCTAAATTTGTTCCACCCCTGAACAAAAAGCAATGAGAAGTGCACATTGCAGAGACATCATTTCAGCCGCTGAAAACGATCCAAACTTCTTGAAGTCCATTGTTACAGGTGATGAAACTTGGTGTTTCCAATATGATCCTGAAACAAAGCGACAAAGTGCGGAATGGAATTCACCAAATTCACCGCAAGCCAAAAAAACAAGAACAGTTCCATCCAAAATCAAAACAATGCTCATTACATTGTTCAATAGCAAAGGTATTATCCACAAAGAATTTGTTCCAACTAGACAAACAATTACAGGCCAATACTACTTAGCTGTTTTAAAGCGTTTGATGGCCAGAATTCGTCACATTAGTCTAGACTACACAAGGACTGAAAGCAGTTGCTGTTTGTTACACGACAATGCACCCAGTAACACCTCCCTTATTGTTCGTCGATTTTTGGCAAAAAATAATGTCTGTGTGTTGAAACATCCACCATATTCACCTGATTTAGCACCCTGTGACTACTCCTTATTTCTAAAACTTAAAATTAAGTTAAAAGGGTGTTATTTTGAGGATATTTCGACCATACAAGAAGTTCGACGAGTGCTTTGCAGGCCATTCCACAAAGTGATTCACAATAGGCGTTCGATTCATTAATAAATCACTGTAAAAAGTACATTGAAGCCGGAGGGTCCTATTTTGAATAAAAAACCAACACGGGCATTAATTTCTTGTTTTCATTTCTTTTTACAGACCCAGTCTTAAAACTTATTTGACGCACTGTGTATAGTCCTTTTTATCCTTTCTATAAAATCTTCTGCAATACTATACATACTACAAACTTGTAAAAATTAATAAATAACCTAATATTCACCTGCTCAAACTGTATTTAAATAATTGCATTCTAAAAATCTCAATTTATTCTCTCTTTCAAGTCTTGAGGTGAAACAATACAATGTATGAACGATACAAAACTCGCCTATGGTTTTCAAAGGCAATTGATTTTTTGATCAATCTTTCATCATGGACTACTGCTTGCCCTACTTCCCCTTATGCCCAAGGGGTATTCGTCCTGGTGATCCATGGTTCGTTGATATGCTATAGGTCCCTTGCATGTCAAATATTTAAACAGTTTTTCCCATATGTACATATGTTTTTCATTACGGCCCTAAATGAGAAACGAGCAGCAATTTTGCCGAATCTATTGTAGTTTTAATATTCAAAACATTTTCATATTTCTTTGAGCACAGTTCTTCGGGCGCCTTTTTTAAGGGATGTTGTATAAGGGGGGGAAGGGGATCATAGCATTAAATTTTAAAGCTGGAGTGGAGAGAGACAAGCTGTTATTATGTTACTTGTAATGATATAGGTTTTTCTAGAGGCTAATTTGCATCGTCCAATGTCTTAGAGGTGAGAAAATGTAACTTATTTGAAAATAACTAACAAAGATTTATTGCTATTACAGTTTATATGGTAATTTAGTTTATTTTAGTTTTTCTCGGATTTTTCTTTAAATGTGTTAGATATTTTTTAACAGCTTACCTTAACTTCGCTTTGCCAAATTTTCTGTATTACGAGGTTTAAACATCATTTCAACAGGGACTTAATTGTTGTTTTGAAGGAGAAATTTCTCTAAAAATTGAACAAGATATTCCCATCGGTATTTAAATTTCTTTCCCGGAGAGGGAAAGAAATCTTTGTTTCATTTTCTTTCAAAGTTTATTTCCAGTTATTAACAAATGGGCAGCTTTTCCTTCTAACTTAGCTACTTACTTGCAAGCTGCTCGGTTATCTCTAATCTCATTTCCAGAGCGTGCACAGCTTATTTAAACTCCATTCAGTCCATCTGATAATAAACGTATTCAGGGGAATCGCACCTCATTAAATCAATTCTCCCAGCCCAACAATTTACTCCGCATTCATTATCAACTTACCACTGACAAAAACCGCGAGTTCTTACACTACGGAATAGGAGGGAGTAAAAAACTTTCCTTATATGATGCTGATATTCACTACCATTAATCATTCGTTTTCGAGGGGAAGACCATCATGTCAACCCCTGTCCCGCCGAGTGTAAAAATTAGGTAGGAGTGTTACGGGAAAGTGGCATGAGAAAAAAAAGGCCTCGCGCTGTGCTTAGGTGCCCCTTATCCACCCTATCTGTCGAGATAATTTTTAGAAGCAGAAGCAGTAGCAGCAAGGAACGCTCCCGCTTTTAAAAATTATCTTCTGAAGTCGAGAGAAGACTTTTCTGCTAAAGAGGGTCTAAGTGGTAGGAGATAGGCAGGGAACAGGATATACCACACACCGAAGAATTTCTCTGGGTTAAAAGCGCCTTCTGTAACGTGGTCTTCAAGACTTAAGATGCGATATGGGGATATCTCCCACGCTATCACTTACCCGGTAAGGTAACTATGAGGGGTGCGGACTGCCTTATAAACAGACCTTCGTGAGAGGATTGCAAAAATGTGGCCTATGGAAGAATAGTGCTAGGCACAGAAACTGATGCAAGAATTGCCAGAAAATTCTCTAACGCCCTTTTCACCTTTTGTCAAAATACTAATAATAAAACAATAGTAAAACAAATTTTAGACATAATACGCTGTGACTATTCACACATAGTCCTTATACGTACCTGAAGTTTAAAAAAGTACTTCGTTCTGAAAATGGGCTTTTGTGATACGACTACGAAAATGTGGCATACGGAAAAATATTGCTAGGCATAGAAACTGTAGTAAGAAATGCCTGCAAATTGTCAGTTGCAGTTATTCATCTTTGTCAAGATACCAACAAGTAATATTAAAATAATTAATTTCAGACCTGATGAAATGCAAAGATTCCCGTGCATTTCTTGTATATTCCAAAAGCACGAAAAAGCATTAATCTTCGTACAGAATATTTTTTCAGAGAGAAGCATTTTGTTTCGCATTTGAGTAAAGATCATATCTTAAATTATGTGTGGCATTCACTAGAAACAACAACCCCGTCTCTCTCCGAACTGTATTGACGAGCCATTGCATAGAAGAAATTTTTTTCACATTTCGTTTAGTGAAGGTCTTTTTATAACAGATTCTTCATCATCATCTTCAAAGGTTAAATATTTTATAACTTTCAACACGACGTCATGCTCTGTGGAATATAGTAAAGGATCTTAAGGTCTTCATAAATGTCGGCAAAATCTAAGAGATTTGTATCTCCTACACCTCCGTAACCTTTCATTCGCTAAACAATATTTTCTTCAATGTTGTTCCAAAGAACCACTTAAAGCATATGTCAAGGAAAATTTGAATTACAAAAGTGGTTATAAAAACATTTTCGAGTGCTAAAAAGCATTCGAAAAGAAATTCATTACAGTGAAACCGACGGTATTTCGTCTTATGACAGTAAAACAGGCAAAGCGCATGTTTCCCATAATTTTAAATAAAATTTAAAAAATTATGGAAAATTGCACACTGCATTTAAAGAAATTATGGAATTTTGGAATTTGGAATTTTTATCAAATTCAAAAAAAAAAAAAAAAATAGAACTGAAAAAATGCGTTTGCTAATCTTTGATTAAAAAAATACGGATAGGAATCTTTTCCATACCATAACATGGGGTTGAAGATAGCGAGTTCAGCAGATGTACCACCTTAAACATATTAAAAAATGAGTCTAAGGCCGTCTGCCCACGGAGCAACTCAAAAGAAACTGATAACTGACTCAAATCACAAACCAGTCCGTGATGAGTCGTAGCCTATGTAATTGAATGGAGCCACGCACACGGCGCAACTGGTTACAAACCCGTCCTTGTGATTTGAGTCAGTTAATCAGTTTCTTTTGAGTTGCTCCGTGTGCAGACGGCCTTAACAGTCGGAAGGAATTTATAGAAATTCAGTTGCCTTTTAAAGTCGTTCAATGGCAAGATTCTCTGCGAAAACTTTCCTAAAGTAGGAGATTTCGATAAACTGAAGTTCGCTAAGTGGAAAGCCTGACTCTAAATATTCGGACCAACATTCAGGCAGAATAAATTCATACAAAACACATGGTCCGAAGTGATAAATATTTCATACCTAAAACATATGCGATACTGGGGCAAAGCTTTATTATTAATTACTTTCGCCAAATTACTTATTCGACAAATCAAGATAAATTACAGTTTCAAATTTGATAAATTGTATCTCCTTTAGTGCCATTCTGCGTGTGACAAGGTATAATAGTTTAATAGTTGAATTGTACGATTTTATTCCACTGCCCTGCGTCTAAGTTTGACATTTACCTTCGGATGATACGCAAACAGGATTTTTTCAGACTTTTGCCCGCATGAGATTTCACAAAGCTGGATATAAAACACTTTTAGGTTTTTTTTTTTATTCGTTTTTATTACTTATGTCTCTCAAGGCACGTTTTTTCGGTGACCATATAGATTTATGCGTTTTTCTCCAAAAATATCTCAGAATCTGGGTTTTTCCCTTGTAAATTTAAAATATAGCAAAAAGATTAATATTTATTTATCATTGTTAGCATAATTAGTTGTGTAAATGTAATTACTTAATTTTATTATTTAGTTATGTAAATTAATGAATGTAAAAAAGTTCATAGGTGATCATTTTAATTGAATAGTGATATATATCTCCCTCTTATGAAACCATCCCAGAATTTTTATATTTGTTGCATCATATCAAAGATGGATTCAATAATCCAAAACATGGAATCTTATCACAATTCATAATCCAGTCGACTATTTTACTTCACTCTTCTGAGTGCGTAGAGCAAGTTTTTCATCAGTTAATAGAGTCGCAGCAAAACACACACATTCTCTTCAGACTGAAACTCTAAACGATAGTATGATGTCAGAATAAATAGATAGATATCATCAAAAATGTCGTTTATGGATACCTAAAGGAAAAATTGTAAGAAACTTCATACGAGTATATTCTACAAGATAAAAAGAACGCATTAAAAAAAAACTTCGGCAAATTATTTTGGAGGTGAATGAATGATGAAAAGGATTCAATCTTACGACAATTAAATAAAATGACTTTAATTTAACCTCAAGTAACCTTAGAAAATGCGATGGGTATTATCTTATTTGTATTTTTTTTATCATTTTTAGTAATAGAACTTACATTTTTTTTAAAGTTGGACGTTTGTAATTACAATCTGTGTCTTTTTTAGATCCTATCTGGGTTTATTGCATTCTTCTCGCTGGGAGCCCTAATGCCTCTAAAATAGTAGACAAGGTTTTTCTACGCAAAGTACAGTAGACATCGCTTACTGGGATTGCGATATGATCATGACAGTTTAATTAAAGTAAACCGAGTGGTTACATTAAGGTAGAATATCGAATGGCTTCACAGATATTCGATCCCTATGTAAACCTATGGGGAATTTCCTCTCGGAATTTTTCTTATCACAGATCTGCAAATTCTTATTTTTTAATTCTTTTATATATATATATATATATATATATATATATATATATATATATATATATATATATATATATATATATATATATATATATATAAGCGTATTTTTGGTTTCTGAATTTTTTTAAAGAATTATGACGTTAAATTTTAAATGAAGAGCGCAAAGTTTTTATACTTTTAATTTTTTTTCAGCCATTATTTTTTTATGGCGGATTCGTTTGTTGATAACTATTGCTAAAAATTTAAAAGAGTTTATTGAAAAAAAAATTAAAATAAAATAAAATATATGAAAACCATGCGCAGTGTCTTTAAAAAACTTTTCCTTAAAAAAAATCAGAAACAAAAAATATGCTTTTTTTTTTTTGGTTAAACAAAAGTCGGCCAGAAAAGTTTTCCATAGCTTGACATGAGGTAGAAAATCAGTGAGGTCAACTGAAGCACAGCTTTAAACTTGTTTTGAAAAAGGTCATCACAGTTGTAAATAACTGCCTTTTCCCCTTTACTTTACTGACTGTTTGATGATAAAGGTCAAGTTGTGATAAGGATATAACAGTACATTCAGTAGTAAATTGTAATTAATTGTTCAGCTTGAGCTTAAAACCAAAATTGGATAACAAAAATATTTTGACCGCACTTGACTTACAAAATATCGCTTGCTGGCTACACATACCAACCAACATCTATCACTTAATTGAAATCGCTCCCATCTTGTAACTTCCACTCAAGACAAGGGCGAAAATTACGCATAGGAAACATACATGTGATGCAACGCAGTGCATCGTACATTTCCTGCAATGCATTACTTTATAATCATGTATGATATAATATTAATGAATAAAGAAATACATTAAAAAATTATGAATAAAGAAATTATTCCGAAGAACAATAGAACTGATGAAAGCCTGAAAACGCTAGAACAAAGAAGAGAGAGCCATACTTACAAATTCGAATGAGGAACATAAAAGTAGCAATTCTCTGCGAAGTAATATTTGCCAGAGACGAGAGAAACAGAATGAAAAGTGATTTGCATACTCACACAATTAAATATTCTAGCACATAAGGGATGAATCATCCTCAGTCAATTGACTTAAGAGATCCGATGATGTGATTTTCCACACGTTTTTACAGAAGCTTTTGGGATCGATCGGAATGATTGATTGGATAATTAGCGGGAGCTCGGAGCAGATTGGAAAAAAAATTAAAATGCTTTCCTATTCTTTAATACAGTCCTTAAAAAAAGAAAAAAAGAAGTCCATATCTAAAAATATCGCCGAAAAGATACGCTTTAACTTATTATTTAAAGCATACAGATGGAGCTTGCAAAAACTATCACTGTTAACATCATGAAGTTTCAAATCACAAGTTAAATGAAAATATTTCTTTTGACTGTTGGATTTTTTTAAAGCCATAAATTTTAAGAAGGGGGAAATACGTTTCTCGTTTACACATTGTATCGTTACGATAAAATATGTAAACGAGATTCAGAGTTTTCACGAGAAATCGCTTTAATAACGTTACACTTTCTCCGCGTATAGTTAGTCTTAACAAACAGAATTGGAAGAAAACAAGGAGGAAAATAAATGAATCAAATTTGCTTTAAAAATTTTTATCAACACAAGTAATATTAATACTCGTAAATGTAGAATGCATTTTACTGCAAAAAGGCTAAGATCTCCTTTTTTGGAAAATCCTAACGTTTAATTAAATAGAGATGGACATAAAGTTTTCATTTTCGACCGTGTATGTATATTTAGGATGGGTGTATTTTTGTCAATAACCACATCAGTACTGAGAAAGAATAACCTAGAAAAATCCTCCACAAATAACTTAAAAGTAAACTGTATTCAGAAGATTCGGGAGCCAAAATAGTTTTCGACAGGAGGAGAACGCCTACACGGTAAGTAAAGGCTTGAGTTACCTGAAATGAATATTTTTAGGTATTTCTTTTATTCACTAATTTGCTGATATATTTTCTATTATCAGTACGTATGTTATGAAATATCCGTCCAATTGACTTACAGGAAACTTGTGCAAAACGCACACGTAATCAACACATCTTCGATTCCACAGAAAATTAAATTATTTTTAATTTATTGTAGAATTGAAAAATTGTTGATTACGGTCTTCTCAGTTTTTTAAGCATATAAATCAATATATTTGCCCGTGTGCGTGTAAATGTAGATATAGTATGTATAAATGTATGCGTGAATGACTTTGGATTCTAAGATTATTGGTGTGTTTGAGTTTAAAAAAAAAAAAACTTTATTTTATTCATATATCATTAGCCATGAAAAGAACAAACGCACTGCGTTACGGAAGTGATGTCAGATAAGCATCAGCTGAACGCACGTAAAACAATTTACTGAAAGTTTTGTTAATAATTACGAATCCCCACCGATAAAAAGTAAATAAATAAAACTAAACGCACATTTTCTTGTACCGTATTCAGGTGTATCGGGCTACTTAACATTCCTCTACACCTCTGAAAAGTGTGGACGGAATACCCTTGCAGACTGCGGGGGGTCTGAACTGGGGCTTGCACCTCTCCTTCCTGCTGTATACCGGAACGAGTTTAGTACTTTCATAGATACAGACCGCTTTCTCTCGTGGTTGTGTGGGAAGCGGGCAAAAAAAAAAAAAAAAAAAGGGAAAGGGGGCACCGAAGCCTTACGTGTAAAATGCTTAGTCGGGGGCTGAGGGAGATTGTTAAAAGACTGAATTGTGGGCTCATCTGCGGTCCAGTGCGCATTTTCTCCGGGCCTCTCTTCCTTCGCTCATTTGGCAGCCGTTTCGAAGTGAGAGAGAAAACCGACTAGAGCTGAATATCTCGCTCTCTCTTTCTTGTCTAGAAACTCTACACGGAGAAAAAATTTCCCGTAACAGCTATTGTTGAAACTTTCTCCCTGTGAAAAGCATGCTCTGTCTAAAGTGTTAAAGGAGTATTGCATACTACTGAACAAATATTTCTTTTCTTGTTAATAAATACTGAATTCCTTTTATTAACAGAAACATGTGAGGGGGGGAGGGGGATAAGTATACAGGGTGTTTCAAAAACAATCACCCGATTTGAAATGAGTATATTATGAAAAATATTGAACATAGAAACCTAAAATTAATTTTATATTACATGGCTAATCATAAAGTTTTTTTAAAACCAAATTAAAGGTGCTCAATATGCCCACCTTCCTATGCACGACATATGTCTATACGGTAGGCATATTCGTCCCAAACTTTTGCGAGCATGCCTGCATACACTGTTTCCATGGCTGTTATGCGTACACAGACAACCCGTATCTTGGTATTGCTTATACCAACGCCTAATGCTCTGAGAGGTAGGATCTTCAATCTACTAGGGTTTTGTCGACGAAATTCACGCTGAACAGTTGTTACGGACTCACACTTCGCAAAGCGTAGGGCACAAAATGATTTCTGTTGTGCAATCGCCATCTTTATAAACACTGAAGTAGCGGGCGAAGGAAGAGCGTTACTTGTCGGCAACTGCGTGAAAACCTAGATTTTCCTCTTTCTGCCTATACATTATTCGATCAAAACGGATTAAAAGATGAATAGTTATGATTTTTTTTAAATCGGATGATTCTCTTTGAAATACCCTGTACTTTTGTCAGAAATAAAATCGACATAGATAGGCTACTATACTCCTCATCACTAAATAAATTGAGTCTTTTGTAGAGCTCTTAAATGGGGAAAATCGTACAATAATTAACAACAGGGTTATTCGATTAAAGAAGTCTAAAGAGCATTCCTGGTTTGTTTTAGGTCACATGACTGGCGATTTACTGCTTAGATTCCATAAACCATTCTTATATAAATACGAAATTAAAACATATTATACACGTGCTTCATTTCAGTGCTTCAGTTTATATAAAACTAATAAACCTTCTACGCCGAAAAGCAAACACAGGACGCTACTTTTGCATTCAAATCAAAATTCCTCCAGATTACCGTTTTAGCTGCCACCTCTGGCAGCTAAAACGGCTCTAACCCGGTTAGGCATCTAGTCGAACTGGGCTTGGATGACAGATACGGGCAAGTCATTCCATGCTGCTTCAAGTCTATGCCACACTTCATCACTCTTAGTGGCTGGAGAGAGGTGACGGCCCAGTCCCTCTGCAACCCATGACCAGATGTTTTCAACGGAGGAGGGATCTGGAGAATGTGCTGGCCAGGGCAATAGTCGGACACCGTCTGTGTCGAGGTAGGTCAAGACACGACGGGCAATATGCTGTCTTGCGTTATCTTGTTGAAAGAGGACGTTTCATAGGCCTCGAAGATAGAGCACAGTCACCGGCCTTAAGATCTGAGAAATGCAAAGCTGGCTGTACAGATTTCCGACGACGCGAACAAGAGGTGTTCGTGTCATGTACCCAATGGCTGCCCATACCATCACACCAAGTGCAGGGCCCGTATGACGATACTGAATGCAAGCAGGCCACGTGCGTTCTCCTCGGTGCACAGATACGTCCATCATGACACGGATACGTCCCTCATGATGCTGCACGCAGATAAGGGACTCGTCTGAAAAGACGAGGTGCCACTCCTGTATCCAGTTTTGTCGTTGGGTGCACCACTGTCGCCGCGCTTCTCTATGCTACAGTGTCAAGGGAAGCCTCGATAATGGTCGCCGTGCAGACAGTCCGTGCTGCTCCAGACGTCGTCGCACTGTCCGTGCAGATACTAGTCATGCTGCAAACCAGCCCATTTCCTGACTCAAGGTCCGTGATGTGGCTGTACGATCCTGTAAGGCCGACCTGACAGCATGTCTGTCCTCTCGGGCGTTAGTGGTGGGAGGTCGTTGAGATCCTGCATGGCGTTCAGTATGACCCTCGTGAACCCATCGATTCCATATTCGAATCACAGTCGTTGGATTCTGACCATGTTGGTTGCGAGTAGCAATATCGCGGAACGATAAACCGCACTCTCGATAGGCCACGATCCTGCCTCTAGAGTTTTGACACGTGATGGTAACCGTTTCTCCTTCTTAGCACAGCATAGCACGATCTTCTCACAAACAACCGACATTCAAATGCGATTTCCGAATGAAAAACCGGCTGAGTAACTTTCATTTTATACAGAGTTTGAGATGCCGTTTCTCCTTCCTTGATTGCGCTTAAATGCTAATCATTTGCATATCCCAGCATCTTCTTCCTTTCATGAGAATTTGACGTTTGTATCATCCCTTCTTCATGGTGTTGCATTTTTAATGGCCAGCAATGTACTATAACCACGTGGAAGAACTGTTAGACGTACAGTTTTAATGCTACTATACACATCAGCTGAGACGCATCGATATTAGCGGGACTCGCGTAAAAACTGGGCCGAAAACCGCGCCTTGCATACGGGCATGGTTAGACAAAGCTAGTAAAGTCCTGTGGATCAACTACTCGTTTAGCGCACACACAGGCACACCGAAACATAAACAAAAACAAACAAAAAAAACCTTCGCCGACAATTTTAAATCAAAATCAGATTTGCTTGAGAGAGATTTTGTTGCAAGGAGAGTGGGATAGCGGTTAAAAGTAGCGTCAAACAACTTCAATTTATATTACTACAAAACTTAAGGACTTCAATCTTTGACGAACATCCTACTAAGACCGTTCTTTTAATATTAGTTATAAGAAAAAACATAGAAAACGTAGAGTCGATCTGACTCTAAACTTTGAAAGTTTCTGCATTCAGTAGGTTTCTCGTAAATATCAAAGTCAAACTTTTGGGCTCTCTCTCTCTCTCTCTCTATTCGTAATTTTTTTTCTGCCCATGAAATTACAAGGTTCTTGGATCTTGGGAACTACTGTAAAGCAATATCTAAAAAAATCGCCAATTATAGCAAAATTTCTGAAACACAAAAACACGATTATATAAAATCAGCAATTTTTATCAATGAGAATTTTTAATCATATAAATTTTTTTTTTTCATACTATGGAAGTTTGTTTCCTCGTAAATGTCGTTTATAGACAAGGCTGAAATGAAAATTTCTTTAAAATGAAAAGTTTGACATGTGAAGACTCTCGCTATCGTCATATCAGATTATTAATTTATTTTTCTACATATATATCTGAGGTTCTTTTACTTGTGAAATTACGAGGCCACTTGCATCTTGCGAATCAATGAAACGAGATAAATCGCCATTGATGGCAAACCTCGTTGCTGGATGCATAAAAGCCTAAGCAATGTCATTCACGGGAGATCCCAGATTCACATATACCAGGAGTCGGAATCGTGGGGAGGGGGGAGGACGCAAAAAGAGCAAGTTCGATTGCTATTTGAAAAGGGGGTGGGGATTCTTTCCGATCCCCCTTCCATCAGTGAAGTCATCACGGTCGTGTGTGGTGGTGACGGTCACCCACAGAAGAGGAGGGGGCTGTTCCGGCCAATATTGTTCCCCGGCCTTGACTGCGCGCATTCTTCTGTCATATAAAGAAGTGATACATGCCGATGAGCTCGGAAAAAAGGGATGTCGTGCTACATCACTTAAAGCTGTGCGATATTCTGTCATCAGCTTTCTTCTCTGTTGCTAAGATATGAGCATCAAGCTCCCCCCCCCCCCGCCCCCCCATCCGACTCTTTCGTAAAATTGAATGCATGCACACACACACACACACACACACACATATATATATATATATATATATATATATACACACAGTGGTACCTCGACTTACGAATTTTTCGAGATACCAGCATTCTCTCGGCAGATTTTTTGCATCGAGTTACGAGCTAATATTCGGGTTACGAGCAAGCTTCAGACACCCCACCGCTAGTTTGCGCAGCGAACGCTATGTTGCGTGCTCATCAAATGAGAACACTAGAAGCATATAATATTTACAAACTTTATGTACAGTTATTATACAATTGTATACATATTATTCTTAAGACTACTATCCAGTTTTAAACCGAGAGATTAACACTCAACAATTATCACCCGGGGAAGCTATGTCCACACTTGAGTAGCCCTCCAAAACCGAACAGAGCCAGGGGATGTCCGAATGGCTAGGGCGCTGGCATTCGGTTTAGATCCTGTGGGTTCGAGCCCCACTGTTGGCATGGATGTTCAAATCGACTTTAAACTGTAGGTTTCGGTTGAATTAGCTGTCGTGTAGCAAAAAGTTGACCGTAGTGCTCCAAACCAGACCGAAACCGAACAGCGTCCAACCTCTCTCGCAGAGAGATAGATTCAATTCACCAATTCCCTCCCCCACACTGGAACTCCCCATGGGGTCCAGGGGATGGGATAACCTTGGTCCTAGGATCGCAAGCCCTCCCCCTTCTACGGATTCTGAGAAAGAGGAATGCGGACATTACAACAACATTTATCGACGCAACAATCGCCCAGCTTCCGTGTCTCATTCGTTCACTTGAAGAGGCAAGCTCGCAATAAAATCATCAGTTTTGTGCTCGTATTTGTGCTTTCAGTTTCTGAGCAAAACTTCATTTTTCCAACCAGGGATCCGAATAAAGTGAGTGCGAAGGGCAGTGTCGAGAAGAAGAAGCGGATGATGTGCATTGAGTTGAAAAAATAAATTATCAATAAACATGACCAAGGTGTGCATGTATGCTTAAAGTCTCTGTGATTTTCCGAATGATAAAGGAGCAGCGGCTTAATCTTGCAGTCATTGCTCGCGTTGGCGCACAGTGCGAGGGTTAGCCTATCCTTCATGGGTTTGTAGCCTGGAATCCTATTCTCCTCTACAGTCAGGTAAATGTTGTACATTACACATAATAAAACAAGTTTATTGCAGTACATTCTATTGTATTGCATTTTTATAAAATGTTCGTTATTTATAAGCACATTTATCTTATTTAAAAACATGTAACAAAAAATTACGGTGTTTTGGTGGAGCCCGGAACGAATTAATGGCATTTCCATTCATTTCAATGGGGAAAATTGATTCGAGATACGAGTAATTCGAGTTACGAGCTCCGCCATGGAACGAATTAAACTCGTAAATCGAGGTACCACTGTATATATAAAACAGTTCCGTAACTGACTGACTCACTGACTGACTGACTGACTGACTGACATACAACGCACAGACCAAACCGCTGGACATAAAGGGCTGAAATTTTGCATGGCGATTCTTCTTATAGTGTAGGGGTGCACTAAGAAAGATTTTCGAAAAATTCTTCTTAGATTTTTGAAATTAAATTTTTAAGCTGTTTTAGTAACTTTTTTTTAAGTTTGCATTTAAAATAATAATTTGAGGGTTATAAAATTTATATCACGAGAAAGATCATAAAAATTCCTTTAAAATGAAATCTTTTTCTATTCTTTACCTCCATTTTCTAATTTTTGGTGAATTTTTAAAGATTAATTTTTAGAATTTAATTTATTAAATGCTGATCACGTGATTTCTTTTTCTGGTACTTTAAATAAATTTATCATCACGTGCATAACAACTAAATAGACAAAAAAAAATTTTTTCCTTGCTAATGCGGCTGACGATTGGACATTATCCAAAAAAAATATTAAAATACAATAAAAGATATTATGTTCCTCAAACTGTACTATAATAACTGTACTATATTCTTTAGTATGTCCTATTGCATTCAATTTGAATATTTTCTTCTACATTATTTTGTCTATAAAAATGTCCCTTACGATTTTTTTATAAATATATATATATATATTTTTTTACATCAATTGTATACATCGATCGTCGTATTTATTATAAGTATATATAATATTTATTTATTTATTTTTTTGCATTAATTGCATACATTGACCTTTGTATTTAATTTGAATGTACTCCGTAGCAAAGTGCGGGTTTTCAGCTAGTATATATATATATATATATATATATATATATATATATATATATATATATATATATATAAATATATATATATATATATATAAATATATATATATATATATATAAATATATATAAATATATATATATATATATATATATATATATATATATATATATATATATATATATATATAATATATATATATATATATATATATATATATATATATATATATATATATATATATATATATATATATATATATAATATATATATATATATATATATATATATATATATATATATATATATATATATAAATATATATATATATATATATAAATATATATATATATATATATATATATATATATATATATATATATATATATATATATATATATATATATATTGTTCACTCCTTTCAACATCATCATACCTCAAAAATCGGCGATTTTTAGCTTTGCCTGTTTTCAGAATGCCCTGAAAGAGTAGTATATCCCTGCAAGATTGTCATATCTCACCGCTCAATATTTAGCCACTAAAGAGCAGAATTAATATTTATTTTAATACCTTTTATTCTACTTTTAACTTTAAAATCACTCTGTTGAAAAATACCGTTTTTTGAGATATGACGTTGTTGAAAGTAGTGAGCAATATGTGTGTGTGTGCATGTGTAATTAAGTAATATTTATACGTTAGTACCTGGCCCGTTGGGGAAGGAAAAAGTTTTAAAAAAGCGAAAAGAAATTTTTCAAAGATAAGTTGATGCTGGAAACCGATGTTACCATTAATTAAAATAAATTGTACATAATGAATGTTTCCGGCAAGATAAATCGAGAAGGTCCCAAAGTTTTGTTTTCGATATGCATTTGTAAACTGTCAAGAAAAATCCTAGATTATGTTTTACACAGTTTTTGTTAAAAAGCATTTTTTTTATAAAAATACGTTGGAGTTTTACAAGCAAATTTTATCAATTCCTCATCGTTCTCAAGACATATCTGAGTGCATAAAAACAAGTTAGCCTAATCTTTTGAAACACAGAAAGTGATGAAAAATTGTATAGTTTTATTTAGTCTTCAAACAACTTTGTCATGTAGATGAATCTCTTAATATGAGGATAAATTAACTATTAAATGGCGTTGAAAATAGGAGAGTTTGTTAAATGGAAGCTTGTTGCATGGGGAAACAAAACGAAAAAGTAGAAAATTAAAACGTTATGAGAGCTCTGAGTACAACATTATCAACGAATTAAGTGACTGTCCGATCTAGATTCGTAAGTTCCCACTTTATTCAGTTTAAGACGGTGAATCATCGCAGGTCCTTAATCCCATGTCGAGCTACGTGAAATTTTTTCTTTTAATATTTTTCTAATCATAGATTTATAATGTATATTTTTGAACGCTTTTTTCCATGGGAACGTTTCTGATACGATCAGGTAAAGATCGCATGTTTTCAAATTTTTTAATTCTATCAGTAATTACTTTTTATGGGACCTTAAATTATTGACGTATTTCGCTACAAAATTAACGTTATTTTTCGAAAAAATAAAATTAAAAGATCAATTTTTGAATCCAAAAACAGTATTCAATGAAGAAAAAAATTTTTTTTTAATGGAATTCCCTCGCCACCTTGCAATCAAAGAAGACCGAAAGAAATTTTCCCACTGCCTAAAATTGGGTCGAACATCCGCGGTGTCAAGCGATGTCCCATCTGAAGACAATGAAAAACACTTCTGTGACTGTCGAAACGTGAAAATCTCGAGACCAAGTGCTACACTCCTGTAGCTTCAGTTCCCTTAAAACCAGGAATTGGGGGTAAAAAAAAGAACAAAACATCGTGAGCAAAGGGAACCGTGTTTGGTTTGTAAACACATATCCCAACCCGTGGAAACCCTACTGAAGGCATTGAGCTCGTGTGATATAGTTACATTCCACAGTGACAGATGCTCAAGTTAGTATCACATTGCAGATAGCTATACAAATGGATTTGCTGAAAAATATGGGAAGAAATTTTTAGAGTATTTCTATGCAGAACTGTCGATCGGTGAAGAAGTTTTAAGGACACATCGTCTGATTCACTTTTCACGGTTTCATCTACATTGGAATCGCGATCGATCGTTCTCCGAATCATCGTTTTCCCGTATGTGTCGTTTATTTCACACAGTCTCGGTGATCATATTGCTTTGTTACGTTCCCACATCTATCATTTTCCCGCAATTATCGTTCAGTTCAGTCGGTCCCATTCAGTCGTGAAAAACGATGGATCGAGAATCCATTGCTGCCCAAAAAAGGGCATTATATATGACGTTAATTCTTATTCCTGAAGACTTAATGTTGCAATGATAAAGTTATCTCTTCTACCCACTGGGGTTGAGTGGGTAAATAGGCAGGGATAACATTTCAAGTAAAGCACTGGGAAGCCATATGTAAAAGGATTGGGCAATTTAGTAACAAGGAACGGGACAGTTATTTATAAAATCAGCTAACATTATTTATTAAGTCATTCAAAATGGAAGACCGTTGGTACAGAAAACTCTGAACAGATTTCGTGTAACCCGCACACTACGAACGCGGACTCGTCTCACTGTCGCATCCCCGTACATTCTCCAGTAACTTTCTTGCCCACTAAAGCAGCCTCGCACTGGTAGATCAAAGAATTCGCTCTGACTCTTAAACTCTGATGCGTTCCTAGTCCAAATTCCCAATATAGTCTCTAAATATTGGGTAAAAACAGAATATTTTCGGTTATATTATAAGAATATACCCAAATAATATTTTCCTATTTATATTTCAAATATAAAGTGTGGAATAATTTCTCCTTTCTTCGTGCAAGATAATTTCTGAAAATGTTACCAAGAATAGTGAAACACTTGTTGTCCACCGTTATTTAGAAAAATCTGTAAACAGTCATGAAAACTATATTTTTACAATAAATCGAATAATAACGAATAGTTTATACTATAGAAATGCCCATATGAGTGCAAAACATTCAATTTTTTTCTGATATTAGATAATTTTTCATTAACATAGATATATAATTTTTAAAAAAATAGTCATTTCTTTTTTCCTCTCACTTATAGTATAATAGTCTCTCTCTTTATCATGTTCTTCTATTTTATTACGATTTCTGAAGGAGAAACCAGGGGCGTAACTAGCTATTTAGGGGCCCTGAGGCAAGGACGCATATTAGGCCCCCTGAAATATTACTACTTCATTTTTTACCCCCTGTCTTGGGGCCCGCCTTACCTCGGGGGTTTCGGGGCATTGCTCCGGTTGCCCCAGCCTTGTTACGCCCCTGTGAGAAACATTGTCACCAACTAACATTCACACCAAGAAAAACGAAATCCTTGCGTATAATATTTTGTTTTAAATTCCGTTTCGAAACCAATATTTTGTTACTAACCTCTAAACACTAGTTACACTTGTCGGATATGTAGGATCAATATTGAGAATAATATTGCTCAAACTTTGGAATTTCGATGGTATTTCGACAACATTGGTAGCTAATGGTACTATTAATTTTACGGGCGAAACGAAACATTTTGATTTTTCATTAGAAATATTTCTTGTAATATACTTTTTATCTGCATTGGTTTAACAATGAAAATAGTCTCAAACAATTTTAAGATTGTTGGTGCTAATATTGGATTTTAGGCTAAATTACCTGTTATTAGTCATCATTATTTTAACGTACTACTTTAAATTAAGCATCCAAATAGGTATCCAAAAAGGTAAACAAAAGCTAATATTCCTCAAGTAATGGTTTTTAATTTGAAAGTAATTCCAGTTAACAGCTTATACTGAAAAAGACTGTTAGAAAAGGTTTTATTCCCATTGCGTTTTTACTAGACTGCCTATCCATAAGTATGATTTAGAGGCGTTACATACAAAATGCTCCAAAATGTTTTTTAAATTCGGTATTTTTAAAATATAAGCTCACTGTTTATGTCAATGTTGATGGCTACATTGTGGTCGCTAAATAAATATCCTAAGAAGCTTGTTATCCCAAAAAATAATTTCAAATTGTAGTAAGAACGGTGGATGGAGATGAAGAACATACCTTACGCGTATTTACGCAGTTGAAACCTTCGGCAGAAAAATTACGGAAAGAATTCAATGTAGGTCGAGAACTGCTGTATATAAATAGTGTTGCCATAATATATTCTAATATTTATAAAACTTTGATTTCCTTTCAGGGATATAATAAGGGTACGAAACATGTTAATCTTTACAATTAATCAAGATCAAAATTCCGGAAACCGTCATCGTCGTAGAAAATTTTTGTTTCTTTTATATAATGAATTTGTAATCATTTCTTTTCGTTTTTCCTGAATTTTTGAGGTAAGAACACAGCGAATTTCATTAGATTATAATCTTAGTGCGTATAATCTGTTCCTTCATCAATTTGATTAGAATTTCTATAGCATTTCTTTTCACTCGTGTGAAATTAATTTACTTGAATCGATATTTCATTACGCTACACACAGTAGAATTAGTTTAGTTTTCCAACGTTAATCCTTTTATTGAAGTTTATTTCTACGACTTCAGTTGATCCTGTTTAATGGATTTTCTTTATAAGTGGATCGTTTTTAGCTGGACAATGTTAAATATAGACTCAACAGTATTTCACTTTGAGAACGAGTTCTAGTATCAACTAGGAATACCCCCGTTTCAAAACTGTTTTCGAGATCGGCGATTTTTTCCCCCGAGCTTACCGCATAAAATTCGTATAAAATACCGTCTCAGGTAAAGGAATTACGCTCTGGTTTCGGCCCTTCCTCTAGAGGCCCCATAAAAACGCTACGGGAGATCGCGGCGAAACAGATGTTAATCGGCACTTCTGATATATTTAAGTGAGAACATACTGAGAGTACTATTTGAATTCACTGGAAAGTGTCTCTCTCATTCTCAAGTCTCCATAAATTGCAGGTTACTTTCGGGTACTGCATCAGTCCTTGGGTGTGGTTCGGGCCATAGTCGCCTATAAATATTTATCAATGTAAATAGATCCAGTTGTGCCCATTTCTTGTACTGACAGTTTAATATTTTCTGGTGGTCTTTACAGAGGTTGTTCCCACACTTTTACCCTCCTGCTATAAACCGAATATTTTACTTAAAAATATTTATCTCTGAATATTTTTTCTCTAAACCAGTTATTCCCAACCGATGTGCTGCGAGATTGTTTTGAAAAAAGTATTCTTAAAATAAATATCAGGTTGGATTAATTATTCTCACGGCCGACAGATTGTGACCCAAATCGATGCACTCAGCTTGCGAACGAAATGAATTCATTGATCTCTGCGCTTAATCTACAATCAAAGTTTACAAAAGTGAGACATCGGTGGCTGTCTTTTGGCTTGGACTGGCAGAAGAGTACCCTTAGTGAAGAGAGCAACAGACCTACTTTTGCCCTTTTCAACTTAATATTTCAGATGGCAAGCCTTTTCTGTAATGGCGACCATAAAATGCAAAAAAAGAAAGGAAGTACTAAGCCTTATGAATTATACACGTGTTTCGTTCTCAACTTCTAGCAGTGGCGCACCAAGGGGATGGGGGCAAGTGGCCGTGCCCCCCCCCAAGAAATAGAAATTGCATTATGAATATCGAATTTGCATTATAAATATTTTTATCCGTTCCACGCCCCCCCCCCCAAACTAAATCCTGGGTGTACCACTGACTTCTAGATATCAGACATTTGTGCAATAAGCATCAGTTGCGAACCTCACATTAATAAATACAACTCTTCTGAGCGATTTTCATTGTAGTTCTCTAGTGTAGTATTATACTGAATCCCATGGCTATTTTTGAAACTGTATCAATACATCCTATTATAGTGCTTGTTGCTTAGATCTTTTAATAAATGAATAAAATCAGTAACGGAGTAAGTATTTATTTGACATTAAATTTAACATGTTCCTAATATATATTATTTAATGTTTAAAAACTTTAATAAAAAACTAAAATTCTAACATGGGTGCCCAAGTTTCTAAGCTCATTCCCAAGGGCGCTGCAAAAGTAAAAGGTTTGGGAATATCTGCTCTAAACTATCATCCTATACCTAAATTTCTAAGAAAGCTTTTTTGTTTTCCAGTTATGATGCTATTTTTTATTTTGTTCCACTCTCTTTTTGCCACTTTCCACTATCCATTCGTTTCTTTGGATCTGTATTTGGAGAAATCGCTCTTTTTTAGTGAACAAAGAGACCTTTGTAATGAACCAAATCCGTAAATTTTTTTAAATCTTTAGTAGTCACCGAAAAATCAAGCTTGACTAAAGCTTTCATTTCAAGGTTGAATTTTTGCAAACGAGTGATTTTTGCAAAGTTCACTACAAGCTACCTTTTATCGCGTTTACTGAATTTAATGCTTAAAAATTGTTTTTCACAGTTTTATGTTATTTATTTTTTAATTATTTCAAAATGCTTCATGATTATTTCCTCGTTTGTTTTCATAAATCTATGCCGCATTTTTCTAAAACTGCAAATATTTGCATATATTGGCCATTAACTGAAGTTGTGTGACTTAAAATCATTCAAATTTACAGTTTTTGTTTTTTTATAAAAACTTTGTAGTAATGGGTATGAGATTCAATGCACGACGATGTTTATTTATATGAATTACATTATAATATATTTACAGTTTTCCAATGATACAGAATACGCGTGGAATATTTTGTATAATGTGTCTTAAATTTAATAGATACCTCAATTATGTATTTAAAAAAACAAAGAACTTATTCTTCAACGGTTACTTAAAATTATAAAATACCTGCAACAATGTTTATTGTTTCTCCTCATTTTGTAAATGGAATTAAAACTAAACTAAAAATTCAGAAAAACGAGTTTCGAGATCCTTTGTCGCCTTGAAAGTCCAAAGGAACACTTGTCGATTGGCGGGAGAACATGGGACTTAGAATATAGGGGAATAGGGGAGAAAGTTGTTGAATTTACGCCTATCTGTTTTGTCCGATCATGAAATTTAGAGAAATATTTAAATGTATGACTGGTAGTCATACATTGGTAGAATTTAACTCTATGAAGTATGCAAATAAAAGAATGGTATTTCTTTGTTAACTATAAGAGATTATTTTCGTTGTATGTAGATCTGATTTTAACATTTTTTCCTTTTTCATCTTGTTGTTTCCAGTTGCATGAGAAATAAATAATAATCCTGAATCTGGCAGCCACTTTTTGGGTATTATTCCAGGAATCAAATTGGTAGGTATTTTTCTCCGCTTATAAGAAACAGTAAATCAATTTGCATCTGTTAGAGTCGTTTAAATTGACCGATTCTTCCCCAACAGACATAATATAATTTCATTTGTCTCCTGTTTAAATCACTTATTTCACACAATGTATGTTCCTTTAAGCCTTAGGCAAAAGGTGATGTTATGTATTTGGTCTTTTTAAGACTTATATTTACTAGGTAGCCTATGCGAAAATTTCGCATGCGAATAAAATACGATTAATTTTATAGCGAGATTTTTCGGTTTGTAGTAGGATGAAAGAAGAACCGGTTCATTTGTAACCATTGTTTATTTGTCAATTAACAATGGTGCGTAAGGATAATACAAAACCGATTGCGAAACACTTTTGGACACAAAATTGGCGGTGAAGAATAACACCAAACAGGGGAACATGGGATGTAGACACGTCAAAATACCTTTGTAGACAATATTAAAAGTTAAGTATGACACAAACTCGTGGAAATTGTGATATTTACATTACAAAACTTCTTTGTACACACTATTTGACCGTGCCTTATCCTCGCATCCAGAGAAAGAACCTTTAGGGCAAAATGTCCAGTTTTAACTTCGATTTTTAAACAAACAATACAATGTGTCATTCTAAATTAACAAGTCGTCAGAAGCGGAGAACTTACTCTTTAAAATGGTATCTCATTTATCGATTTTGGTAAAGTATGAAGGGAGAAAAGGAGATCGTCACCAAAAATCACCTTTTAGAAATAATATATGATGATGATGGTATGTTTTTTAAATTTAAAGATTAGTGTTCGAGAGCCGTTAAGCCGGTCGATGGTCGAATAGATAGGGCACTCGCATTCGCTACCAACGTCTGTGGGTTCGAGTCCCACTCTTGGCATGGATGTTTGTAGCCGTTCGAAATCGGCTTTAAGCAGTAGGGCCTAATCTCATCATCCCTCGTGTAGCAAAAAATTACCGTAGCGCTCAAATTGCCATCTGCAGTAAAGAAAATCTTTATATGTCTCGCGCACATTTTCCCATAGAGTTTGCATACGAAATTTGCCGATCAGTCGAGCCCCAATCTCATTTTTTTTCTTCTTCGATTTTCACATGTACATGGTAAGGCCTTCATTTTGAATATCTTTTAATTAAGACACAAATTAGAAGCCTTCCCTTGATAGCTTGGTAAAATTTTGTCATATGCAATTTAATTGTGTACATAGAATTGAATAAATAAAATTAAATTCTAAAAAGGCATACAAAAGAAAAATATCACTCATAAAATGTTCTTCAGAGAGAAAGAAAATAGATTTTAGTCTAAACAAATTGTTTTTTCATGCAAAAAGAATAATGTACACTTACGCAGATGTTGCTAAGAAAGAAACTTAATTCACAAAATGATGATAAAAGCAGACGATTTTAAAATTTAAAATTTCAGCGTGCGCGCGATAATGGAAAAAATCCAGCGCCATCTAGAGGAAGAAAAAATGTTTATAATGCTTATACTTCAATTTTAAAACAAAAAATACAATGTGTAATTCTAAATTGACAATTCGTCAGAAGCGGAGATCTTAATCTTTAAAATGATATCTCATTTATCGATTTTGGTTAAGTATGAAGATACTTAAGGATTAAGTAAGGAGAAAAAAGGATCGTCAGAAAAAACACCTTCTAGAAATACATAGATTTTTATGATGTTGTTCATAGCTGCTGAGGACGATACAATTTTTAATGTTTCTACTTATTTCACACATTCCGACTATTGCTGCTTTTCTAGATATAAGTACCCAAGCAATGACGATTTGTCGTACCATGAGATTTGTCGTTCCCATAAAAAATAGCATTAAGGATTTTAATCTTGATTTTCATTAGCTTTCTTGCAAACAAGGAAAGAAAATCATCGAGAGAATAAATTGAGCATTTTTTTAAATGTACGAATCTTTATTAACCCTTAATGTTATTTTATTCATAAAATTAAAGTTACGCTAACGATTAATACAGGCATACTTAAAAAAATTACAAATGGATATCGCACTGCAAAATTAACGGAGGAAACAGTTTTGATAGGACTCTACTAGTTTGCTGGACAGCCGCACTAATGGAATGGCCAAAAAAAAATTTCGTGCAAAGAAACAGGAACTTATATTTGCTTCAAAATAAGAAAAAGAGAAAAAGTTTTAACGATAAACTTAAAAAAAGTTGTTATAGATAAACAGCTTATTTTTTAACCGAGAAATTTGATTTCAATACATCAAAGGGCTTTATAATTCTTGTTTCTTTAAAAAAAGTACGTTTTTCCTTAACATTTTTTATTTACATCCTTCTTTCAAATAAATTTCTTTATCATTAATCTAAAAGGCTAAATAGTTTTTTGTATTGGGGTACATGTTAAGTGATTTTTACGAGAAGAATTCAAATTTTAATCTTTGAATAATAAAGCTTTGGTTCTACCTGGAAAGTGGATTTTTGTTTTCAATAACAATAATTCGGATTCGCTGACATCTTAAGAATTCCAAATGTTTGGTCTTTTTGCTACGCCTACATAAATTAACTTATTAACTAAACCTCATGGGTTGAAAAAAAACCAGTCAAACAAGTACTTATAGTTGTATATATATGTATTCAAACACACACAGACACACACACACACACACACACATATATATATATATATATATATATATATATCTGTGTGTGTGTGTGTTTGTGTGTGTGTGTGTGTGTGTGTGTGTGTGTGTGTGTGTGCGTACACATACGGCACACACACACTGTATATATATTTATATGCATACAGAAAGTCCGTTTTTCTTCTTAATTTTTAATTAAATCTTGGCTTTCAAAATATTGAGTTCCATTACAAATACGAGATGGTATTTATTATGTTGGAAGTCAAAGAAATGCTTAAAAAACCGAGTATCCTCTGTTTTCAATCAATAAGCGGGACGCAGAAAAGAGTTTTTCAATTTGTGGAATTGTGACCGTCTGCTGATTACGCATTTCCATCGCTATTTCTGGTATCTGCGAAGACGGAAGTCTAAAGGTTTCTGACTAAAAATAAATTCGCTCTTCCATATTAAAAAGAACATGGAAAAATACCGTATTTTTTAAACGTTGATGCCTGAAAGTACTCTTCGCTGTAAACTTATTAAAACGTTAGAAGTAAAAACGATGTCAGTTTTTTTTCGAGCGTTTAAACTTTTATTAATATATTCAATGATTTCTTTTAATTTATGCTAGTTTACCCGGGACCCACAGAATCATTCATAAATCCTGAAGAACCTAACATTGTTTTAAAGATCAAATATTGCATCCATATTGAAATGAGGGTGTTTTTTTTTTTAGATAATCTATATATATAAAACAGTTCCGTAACTGACTGACTCACTGACTGAGATACAACGCACAGACCAAACCGCTGGACCTAAAGAGTTGTAGGGGTGCAATAAGAAAGATTTTCGAAAAATTCTTCTTAGATTTTTAAAAATTTTTAAGCTGTTTTTGAAACTTTTTAAAGTTTTCATTTAAAATAATAATTTGAGGGTTATAAAATTTACATCACGAGAAAGATCATAAAAATTCCTTCAAAATGAAATCATTTTCTAATCTTTACCTCCATTTTCTGATTTTTGGTGAATTTTTAAAGATTAATTTTTGTAATTTAATTTATTAAATGCTGATCACGTGATTTCTTTTTCTGGTACTTTAAATAAATTTATCGCCACGTGCATAACAACTAAATAGACAAAAAAGATTTTTTTCCTTGCTAATGCGGCAGAAGATTGGACATTATCCAAAAAAATATTAAAATACAGTAAAAGATATGATCCCCAAACTGTACGATATTAATTGTACTGTATTCTTTAGTATGTCCTATTAGATTTAATTTGAATATTTTCTTCTAGATTATTTTGTCTATAAAATATCCCTTACGATTTTTTTATAAATATATTTTATTGTTTTTTTACATCAATCGTATACATTGATCGTCGTACTTATAATTTATATATATATATATATATATATATATATATATATATATATATATATATATATATATATATATATATATTGACAGTTGCTTTTAATTTGAATGTACTCCGTAGCGAAGTGCGGGTTTTCAGCTAGTTTAGTTATATATTTCAATCCATCCACATGATTCACAATTCAAAAATGGAGATAAATCTTTCCTCGTGGTCGAGAGTAGTCATTCTCAACAAAGAACTTTAAAATACTTTTTTTAACAACAGTTGAACTCAAGTAGCCATTATTAAATGATATTCAAACACTTCCTTCTTCCTCAACTTTTAGAGTCAAAGAAACATCTAACGGTGTCAAATTTTTGTTTCTGATATTAAAACATTATTGCCATAAACAAAAGCCTGCTCGTTTAGTCGGCCAATAGCAAGGATAATATTTTACATTAAACACCATCTAGCATATAAACATAATAATGAAATATATGAAATAAAATTATAAATATATTTTTCCCGATAACCTCTGACCCTAATATACTGAAACATTCGTTAGCTTCGTTTCTTGTTTGTCTCTCTCTCTCTCTCTCTCTCTATATATATATATATATATATTCGTTTGTAAATATTGACGAAAGCTAATTGTCATTCGCATTAATTAAAAAAAATTGTAATAAAGGGCAAAGTTTTAATCCTAAAAAGCGTTGAAAAATCGAGAAATGAGTAATTTTAGATTTTTTTAATTTATAAATTTAAAACCCGTTATATTTGTATCCATTTTGATTTATAAACAATTATTTTTGTCAAAAACCCAAATGATTCTCTTCAAATGTAAATTTTGACTGATGCAAATTTCGAATCACTTAAATTAAAAAGTTCTCATTCAGTGCAAAGTTCTAATCCTATAGAGTGTTAAAAAAAACACCGAGGAAAAGACCATTTAAGATTTTCTAAAATCCAGAAGTTTAATAACTCGTTATATTTCTAACTATTTTAATATGTAGTTTATTACTATTCCTCAAAGAAAATAAAAATTTGATTCCCTCCGTTAGTAAATTTTGACTGATGCATATTGTCACTCCCGAAAATTAAAAAATATAGTCCAACTTAAAGTTATCATTCTAAGTATAGTATATTTTGTAAGAAGAAGCTATTTTAGATTCTCTAAAATATAGTATAAATATAATAACATGTTATATTTCTAACTATTTTCATATATTAATATTGTAATTTTAAAAAAAAAAACATTGATTCCCTTGATTTGTTAATTTTGACATTGTCACTCCAGTATATTTTTAGAAAAAAATTATTCAATGTAAAGTTTCAATTCTAAAAGAGTCCAATTTTAACCAACAAAGAAGCTATTTTAGATTTTCTAAAATATATAAATTTAAAAACTCGTTATTTCTAATTATTTGATAAATTTATTTAGTTGAACTGTAAATATGAAAAAAATCCAAAAAACCAAATAGACCAAACCATAAAAAAACCATATAAACCAAAAAACATAAAAAAAACCAAACATATAAACCATATAACCAATAAATAAACCATATAAACCAAAAAATCTCTGATGACTCACTCAGTTGATAAATTTTGATTAATGCGTAGTGTCACTCAAGAAAATTAGCACACTAAAGTAAATACAGAAATTATATTTCAAGGCAAACTTTTTTAAAAAGAGACCAATTTTGTCCGACGAAGAACTATTTTCGATTTTCTAAAACACAGAAATCTTAATAACACGCTATTTCCTCTAATTATTTTCCTAAACAATTAATGCCTAGTTTACGGTAACGACTATATCAAAATATTGATGTTCAATATAGAAATGTCTGACACGAATTCGTTGACTTTTTTTTCTCTCCCCCTCTTTAAGGTATGTTTCAGGTCGTTTCTCAATTCACAGCAGGAAGACATACGATAGCCTTATTCTTAGGCTGTAAGGAGGGAAAAACTTATATCCCCAAGCAACAGGTAGCTTGATTCTTAATCCTTTAATCTTCAAATTTATGGCCAACCGCAACGAAATATATAGACCCACTAGTCGTCAGGGTCTTATTGAATTACTCTAAAATATAGTTCGGTGAGTTCTTTTTTTCTCTCTCCCTTTTGTTATTTAGTTGTTTTTGCGAGGCTTTAGCAGTTCAGTTATATGGACCATTCTTTTTCTGAGTGTCAGCTAATATGAAGAAATCAAGGATTTTTGACAGAAAGTTTTAGCGGCAACTCCTTCCGAAAGCAGTTTTTATTTATTTGCAAATATAATTGGCCCAGCATTTCGAAAGGTTTCCTGCCTTTGCTCATCGATGGAATTACTTCAAATAATTATCCCAATTGGTTCTCAATGAGAAAGAGTAGCAGGAGAAAATAAATTATTTCTACTTCCCTTGCAATAGTGTTTCCTATAACGCTTTTCATTTTCTCCCGGTACACGAACGTTCTTAAAGGAAATATAAATTATTTACTCGTCACTATAGAAAAATACCGGAGTACCTACAGTGTGCGAATCCAAAAAAAAAGTGAATAGCTTCTTTTTTCTATTAATGGCGTTTCCACGTTTTGGTCCTCTGCCACAGCCTGTACAGCGGTGTTTCAGTACGAGTTTCCAATTTTGAAAGAAAACAAAGAGTGGCACTGAAGGGGAACAAAAACTGAGAGTATCGTAATGTGGTGAGATGCATAAAATTTTCGTCAAGCTCTTTTATTACCCAATGGCAACACTGAGTCAAGCAGCAAATGAAGGAAAAAAGTACAAGTGGCCACCGTATTCCTCAAATTTCAGACTAATTTTTTTTTCTTGTAGAGTTATTTGAAAGATGTATGTTTGTACTACTCCTACCGGCCGGTGTAGGCAAGCAGCGTCATTCCACAATTGCTGCCACCTTTTATGCCGAGTACACTCTGCTATGAATGCTAGAAAACTGACTACAGGTGAGAATTTGGCAGAATGATTGCAGGCAGTCACATTGCACCTTAACTGTCTATTAAAAATTTTAATGCTACACCTTATGTTTGCCCATTAAACAAAATTGTACATCTTCCGTCACTTTCTTTCTACTACCATTAAAGTTATATAACCCCTGTAGAAGCACCTAGCACTTGAGGGAAAGATTCTGCCTGAGCATGGAACTCAAAGAATTTTACATCATTCGCTAGACAAGCACTGAATCAATTCGACTTTGTAACTTTAAAATAGGGAAAAACTGCCGAACAGCTATTCTAAAATATCTAATGCTTGCCCCAATGGAATTTAAGTCTGCACTTATGATAGGCCATTGCTGACATGACACCTAACAGCCATATTTCGCAATCTATTTACATTTCTAAATTGTCCCAAATGTGTAGAAAAAAGTTCTCATAAAAAGGATTTTCTTCATAAAAATTTTAAATTTTAGTACAATAAAATGTCAGGTATTCGAGTAAATTTTGGTGTTAAAAAAAACAAGTTTATCGTTAACGAAACAAAATTAATGAACTAAAAACATTACTCCCAAAGTTTAATATATCAAAAGGAAGTGCGTACTTTTATAAGCATTTCTTAAAATTGCACAAATATCGATGATAAGTTTTTAGCAAATAAATTGAAGGAATTGGAACTGAAGACAGCATTTGTTTGCATGTAAAACAAGATAAATTTTAAAGATATATTCACATTTCAAGACAATTCTAAACTGGAAAAATTTTTTAATTAAAATTAAATTTAAAAAAATTAATTTAAAAAATCCGGAATTTTGCTTTCAACGGCTCTTTAAAGCAAAAACGTTTCGATCATAACATTTTTTTTCTTTTTGTGAACAAAATTTATTGATTCTCTTTGCGGATATGCAAAGAAGAAACCCTGTTAAGCAAAACTTCTGAAACGCAAAAATGGCCAAAGAAAAAATAGTTTTCGAAATTTTTACTTTTTAGAAACAAATCTATGATATAGAAAGTATTTCGTTGGACAGTGAAAGCGTTTTAATAATACAAATTTACATATTGTTATAGAGAACGAAACACTCTAGACTAGAGCGGCATAAAAATAACTTTTAGATTAAAATAAATTAAATATTTAAAGGAGTAAGATGAAATTTAAATGTCACAATTCCTCAAAAAATCAGATTCTTTAAAAATTATTGCTTTTACTGCTAGCAATCTAATATGGTAAATGAAATTAAAAATAAAAATTAATAATATATTAAACTGAATTTATTTTACGAGTTTTTCACTTTTTGTACAAAAAATGGGGTCATTTCTATAAACTCTTAAATATTTTCACCTTGTAAATTATTACATTTCACACCCAAAAATCTGCCTTGTATTCCTGAAGAGCAGATGTTCCGTTCGGGCAAGTAACAGATGGCCACATAAACAGAATTTGAAATCCCCTAAAATTCCGTTACATTTATTTCTCCAGACAGTGAAAAGAAAGCGAAAGGACTCCTTCAACCGTGCAAACTTTCCATAAATCACGGTCAAAGAAGCATGAGGTCAGCAAAAAGGCACCCCCTATCGTACTCCGCGGCTGGTACCTTGTTATGCAGGGTCATCGACAACGGACAGTGGTTGTTGCTGTTGAAGAAGCAGAAAATGTAGAATCCATTTTCCATGAAAAAAAAAAAAAGAAGAAAGACCCAGAGTACAACTCGCCTTCAATTTCTTTCAGATTCCCCAGTGTGCATTTCGAGAAAAATATATTTCGCTCTCCTCATCAAACCAATGTTTTCTCGAAATAGCCATTGTAGTAATAAGGAGGGGGTATAAAATTTGAAAAAAGAGAGTTTCTCACCGTCTCGGAATAATTCAATTAGTATAATACCAACCTCGAGTTTAGGAGAAATGGGTTAGATCTCGGTACAGGCGGATGGACGTTACAAGAGGCTATTTTTATGATAAAAAAACTGCTGCTTGTCGGCCCAAACATACTAATCGTGATAAACAAATGATTTAATGTTTCTATTAATCTCTCTGATGTGAACGTAAAACTGATCTACAGGATAACGGTGCGTTTATCTTTAAAATACTTAAACTCTAAATGATTCTGTCATTCAATATAGCAAAAATGGTTTGCAATATCATATCCCCGCCATCATCAATAAGAATATTACCGACCCGAAATACGAATAAGGCGAAACAATAAAACAAGTTTCGGTAAATACGTAGCATGGATGTCTGAGTTGTATTTCATTTATGATGGATGTTCATTGTCAAGAGTTAAAATTTTGCAGTTTAATTTCAGTTTAAGTTCGCCGCCACCTGCCGACTAAAAGGAAACTATTTTGTTTACAAAAAAGCTATTTTATTTTAGAAAACTATGATGACGAATAGTGTGGCATTTTGGGACTCTAAGCCCAAGGAAAAGAATTGAAAAGATTCGAGTAATTTGAAAAACTGAAAATATCATAAATGCTCTAATGAAAAGTGTCCTGTGTTGAGCACAAGAAAATTACTTAAAAAAAATGAGAAATGTTTTATTCCGTTACTTAAATTTCAAATATCGCAAACGGACGGAACTATTCAATTAAATTAACTCAAAATAATCCGTCCTTTCGGAGCATTATTGCTATTAGCTTGAATTCTGGTTCATCTACGATTAGCATATGACAATATGAGCTGTGTAAGTGTGTGTGTGTGTGTGTGACGGGGGGGGGGGGGGGGGGGGGTACAAAAGTGATAACACTACCAACAAAAATAAACTGCGTATTCTTTGAAAAATCGGGCAGTTACTTTTTCGTAACATGCAGAAAAAACATACTGTGCCTTATGCCATTACATTTTCGACTAGGGGACGCTGCCTGAAAGGGTTTCATAACGCTCTATCTACCAGAGTCATGAGCATGGTAGATCTATTGACATTCAGCACGTCGGCAGCTCCTCGCATGTTAAATCATTTCATAATTCTTAAAGCGAAGACATGCATACTAATTTTGTGCCTCTATCACAGATTTATTAACACGATGAATGTTGGGTACTTGAATATGAGACTCTGTTACTCCATCTCGGTAACACCTAATTTTTACAACCAATAAGCTTAATTAAAATTACGTAATGCACGTTGCCGACATTGTATGATGATTAGTGAATAAAAATCGCAGTATTGTTACCTCCTAATCATCAGACAGTACTTTTATTTAAAAGCCATTGTACTACTTTAACCTAATAATCATCAGAGCCGTGAATCCATTGTGTAATCCGCGTTATCATTACCCAATGATCAACACACCTGTTAATCCGCCTAGCAATCCGTTATTGCAACCCAGTAATCATTACACCCAACTATAGAAACCCAGCCGTGCTATCTATCTGCCGAGTATTCAATACTTGATGACTGTAAAAATCCTAACCATTATATATTGGAACCACGCACTCAGGAGATGGCAAGAAACAAAAAAACTTATTTCACCAACTTCTAGAAAATCCAGCAAGTTCCAGTCTCAAACAACAGCAGATATTTGATCGGTTGAAAGTCGGCATCAGTAAAGTGTCTCACCTACCTTTCGTCGCAGTCGCAGTGGCTGATGGTGTGGAACCGAAAGTTGAAGAAGTTGAACTTCCTAGTGAATCCCTCGATGGTGTAGGGGCAGTGGTCGTGATCCCTGCAGCACCTGTCGGCAGCCGCGTTGTAGCCCAGCTCGTTGAACTTTCGGGCGTTGCTGCCGGACCCGCACCAGTTCGTGCCCGGGTAGAGGAAGAGATCCCTCTTGAGCCGCTGCTGCAGGTTGTGGTGGGCGCCGTGGTACTGGGCCATCTCCCGGATCCTCTGGTGCAGACTCTTGCACTCGCGCCGCAGCGACGCGTAGTCCGTCATGTCCGGCCGGGTGAGGTTGCCGTCGAGGTGCACGACCCGCGACTCGTTCCACTGCCTCTGCTGGGGGCAGTCGAGGTCGGCGGCGAACGCGTCGTAGAAGTCGTCCACAGACCTGGCCGACTTGAGGTACTCGCAGTCCCTGAGCTGCCAACCGGAGTCGTAGATCAGCTGGATGAAGTGGCGGCCGTCCGTGACCTGGAGCAGGGTAAGGACCTGCAGCTCGTTGCCCTGGTCGCCGGGGCCCAGCTCGACCGTGGTCTCGATAGCCGAGATGCGGTTCCTCTGGATGCGCCTCTCCACCTCTCCGTCCGGCAGGGCCCGCGTGCAGACGAAGTCATGGAGCCGGGCGGGTGGCTGTCGAGATTCCGCTGTCGTCAGCAGGAGCAATGTCGTTACCCACTGTCGTATCCGGCACGATGTCATGCTCGCATAGCTGGAAGAGGAGAGAAAACGAAGCGCATTTTAGGTGATGCCCTTACTTAGCAAGATATGCTCTAGATCTCGATTTAAGGCTTCGATCTCAATGGTGATATATGGAGATTCTTCCTCTCATTAGTTTTCCAATCAAAGATTAACAAATGCTTATTTTCAAATTCTGTTTTTGTTTTTGTTTGTTGTTCTTGTTGTTGTTGTTGTTCTAGCCTACGAAAGTACAGGTTCAATTAGAAAGCGCAAAGTTTTTCCGTTGATAGTTTTATACAGAGGATTAAGTTATTAAATGTCTATCGCTACAAAATTACAATTATTTCCACAAAATTAAGATCAAAATGAACAGATTTTTTAATAGCACGCGAATTCCATTTAAAACTTTTTTTAATGCAGTAAACGAAATTAAAAAATATACTTTTGCTAATCAATGATTAGAAAAAATACTAAGGAAAAAGTTCCTCCTAAATCTGAATGAATATCTACGAGGTAAACCGATGTGCCATCTTAAATCCAAAACAACCGGCATACGTTTAACAAAAAAATTCGCTTCTCCAGCTACCTATTAGGACACTAGGACTTCTGCAGTTCCAAAGTGAAAGTACGCAATACCAATAAACCACGGGAAAATTTTTTGAGACTCAACACAGTCAATTTCTGTAACCTTGTTTCGATGTCTTTTGCAATTTGCAGATGTTGGTGAAACGTCGGCAACATATATGGAATTGGAATTTATTTTTAGTGCACAGTACTAGATCTCAACCAGTGTTGGTGTTGCACAATAGATGGCTGCAGGTGGTACCTAAACGGATTTAAAATCCTTTTTGTATTCTTTTTGCTTTTGTGAACATTGAAATGAAAATATATCTAACATCTTAACTGGGAGTATAATCTAGAAAAAGGGTGTTTAACCTGCGGCCCGCGGGCCGCATGAGGCCCGAGCATGGTATAACAAATAAAAATCATTCCAATGTTGATGTTGTGTTTCACCATTTTTCTAATCCTAATGCAATTAAAATTATTTCAAAATTATATTTATTTGCAAAAGTTGTTATAATTTCATCAAACAATAATATTTTTTATAGTTACATTAGTTTTATAATTAATGTCTTCCTTTTATCGATATTTGGACAATTGTTGTATCGATTGTTATAAAGCCATTCATACACCATGTTCATATGACAATTCATGCCTTTATAACTAGCATTCAACTTGATTACATGCAAAATTGTATCTTTGATATTTATCAACTATTAAGACGATACACGCCAAATCTGATGCCAAAGACACCAGATTTCCTTTTTATAAAAATTATATTTCATTCGAACAATTTCCAAAACTTCGAAAATTTGCCTCATGAATATTGCCGCTCTTCTCAACAACTTATGTGTGTGAACAATTTTTTTTCTTTAATGAAATTAACTAAAACATCAAAACGGAGTGTGTTGACTGATACACACCTTAAAAATACAGTGATTTCCGCTTATAAGAATCACGTTTGTTTTACTGTTTTTGATTCTTATAAGCGGTTGATTCTTATAACCGAAACTTCCCTTTGGACAGGTACACATACACAAATATATACTTGTACATATACTATATAAACACACAGGCACATATATACATAATTTACCATTAAATACTCTTTAATTTACGTTATTTATCATTTATTAAAATTATTTTTTATAATTTTAAAAATACTCAATTTCTAAACAAATACTATAACTCAATTTCTAGACCTATAAGTAACAACACATGATTATAAAATCAACAAGAGGCAGATTCTCTTTGACTACACTTTGAAAGAGCATCATATCTAATTAACAAGTTCTGTTTTTCAGAAAAACTAAGAGTTTTCCTTGTTTTTATCATATTTGAATTCGACTATCAAAAAGTTCTAACACTAACTGGCAATTTTGTTAGAAAACTAAAGTGAATACTAGCGACGTATGCTTATTACAGTCTCAGACGAAGATTCACTTTATAGCTTACGTTTCACGGTTTGATTCTGAATCAAACCGTGAAACGTTTGATTCAGCATCTGGTTCATCTGATTCAGCAAAATGGATCCGTTTACGTTTCACGGTTTGAAGTGCTGAATCCACTGTCCCGTTTGCGTAAGTGATGGTGGACACTTCGCGGAAGATTTATATGTTTCAGGGTCCAGAAATCCGCAACCAGGAAGTAAGTGGTGGGAAAAAAGCAGTGCCTGTCTGGAGAAAAGTGAAATCGGACCCGGTTAGATGCCCCTGGGTAAAGCTAATAAGACAGTGTTTAGCAAAAACGCATAAGGAGAAACTCTTATGTTATGTCTAAAGGAATGTATTTTACGACTGTTTTCCACCCCAAAGTTTTATCAATCTTTCTTTTCAAAAACTTAAGAAAGAATTTCGTACCTTTTGAGAGTTCAAGTGGCATTTTTTGGAAAAATGAAAGGAAGGCGAAGATTGCAAACTGATTCTTATAACCGGTGGATTGATTCTTTAAAGCGGAAATTTTAACATGGAAATAATACATTTGTTTTTGTTTTTGCGATATTGATTCTTATAAACGGTTGATTCTTATAACCACTGATCACTATAAGCGGTGGTTACTGTACATTGCGATTGGCTTCGAGTAGCATACCACCGAATATAGCAGACATATTAAAAAAACACCAATTTCAAAAATCACATTAAGTTCGAGTTCGTTCAAAATTACCACATCACATTGCATACCAAGATTATAATATTATATACATTACATGTACAATGTATTTTTCATTTTCATAATAAAACTAAATGTTTAAATGTAATTGACTTTTTTATGCGGCCCGCCTGCCTTCAAAAAATTTACCCTGTGGCCCAGATGTAAAAGATTAAACACCCCTGATCTAGAGCTTCAAATTTTATGTAATACATATTTCTGTTTGTGATACTGAAATTTTTCTCGGAATTTAACGTGGTATTCGTTATTTGAACTATTAATGACAGCTTAAGGTATTTCGAAGAAGTTTGCTTCAAACTCATTTATGAGATATAAATCCATTTAAATTTTTCCCTTTAAATAAATGTTTAGAAATCAGAAGTTTCTGTAATACATACGTTCAACAAACACACACACATAATCCCTGGGAAATTTACAAAGCAGAGCACAGTTATATTACGAAGTTATATTACAGTTATATTACGAAGTGGTTTACTTCAGACTAATTTATGAAATACAAACTCATTTTAATTTTTTTTGCTTAATGAATTTATCAAAATTAGGAGGTACATTATAGGTGCTTTACTGTACCTCAATAATATAAAGTAAATTAGAGCAGAAAGTGTACAGGTGCATTACGATGACGTTAGCTTCATACTTATATATACTGAAATATAAACACATTTTAATTTTTTCCCGCGGAATAAGTGTTTACAAATCCGTTAAGTAAGTTTTCCAAAAGTGTATTTTATAAGCATCCAACAATTCCTCAAACATACATGCTTACAGATGAACGTCTTTAATGCGTCGTGAACGTCTGTAAATAATGTGTTGTATGTGTTTGTACATAATACCCTTTCTCTGGGTTTTTAAAGCAGTGATTCCCAGTTTTATTTCGTAGCGTAACCCTTCTACGATTTGCCAAAAATCAAGGAAGTTCATGGCTATATTTTAGACTCCTTCATTGTAAAAAGGCTTTAAAATTAAGGAAGTTTGCACCAGAGAATTAATCTATATAAAAACTAATAGTCGATGAAACATTGAAAGAAAAACATCTCATTTTCATTATTATAAATTTGTTATTCATCAGAAAATTTATAACAAAATTCAGTAGACGTTTTCGCATTATCATCAGAAAATATGACTGGATTTTGAATAATTGATCTGATACATCTGGTGCAACATGCTATTGGTTGTAATATATAAATAGAAGCTAGATTCTCAACGATATTGTTGCAAAATGGTAATAGAAATGGAGTTTTGATAAATCCATAAATCCCTCAAATGCAACCGGAACCGCCTAAAAACTTGAGACCTTTGGCTGTGCATCTGAAATAATTCAAAGCAATTTTTTCCAAATAAGTTGCATAGATTACAATACGTATATTATATCATTGCGTATTTCAACATCTAAATTCAGCACTGATTCTTCAAGGGAACCGCTGAGAAACGGTGAAGAGTCAAAAGTATTTTGTCTCATAAACTGGGTTCGAGTATTTCAGTTTATTTCATCTTCGGCTTGATAAAAATATTTCTTTTCTTCCCTCGGATAGATGAACTTGTTTCGTACAATTTTGTCAATGGTGTATACCATATTTTTGCCAAATAAATTTCTCTTAAATATTCTGAAAGCCCCCTCGCCATACACACACACACGTTGAGAAGCACTGATTTACGGTCAATGTGTGCAAAGACACGCATACGCAGATGTTGCTTCAGAGTCGGAAAATTGTTTCTTAAATTGTTTTTCCGTTTTATGAATGATATTTTATAATGGTAGGTTATAACTAGCAAGACAAAGCACGTTTATAACTACCCAGGAGAAATTTATAAAATAACAAGCATTGCAATCAATACCTAATCTAATAAAATGCCAAAGAGATACATTTATTAAAAATACATTAAAAATTTAAAGAAACAGCTTAGAAATAAATTACGTAAAGGATACAAATACAAAAAGTGGCAACGATCAAGACGATTTCCGAAACTTTAAACAAAATCAAATGTAATGACTTATTCTTACGCACCTGATGTTTAGTCACAGAACTTTTCAATTTAAACCAAAAGAAAATTCTTTACTGATTAACAATTACAATTATGAGAAGATCAAATTAGGATCTTTAAAAAAAGAATGGTAATGAAATAAATGTTTGGGTCTTCCATGGAAATAAATATTTGGGTCATTGATTAGAGCAGTGGTTCTCAACCTTTTTCAACCCACGTACCCCTTTTTATGTGTTATTAACTATGCTTACCCCCAACAAAAACACTTTAGTTTTATTAAAATGTATTATATTTGTTAAAGTTTAATTATTAAGCTGCTAAAGTTTAATTACGAATTGGTAATTTAAATTAAAAACGAAAAATTTTATTTTAATGGACGTTTTATTGCAAAGTTTTTATTAATCAGACATAAAATTAAAAAAGTCTCAGAAAATAATTAGTGGGAATGGGCTTATTTTTGTTTACAAAGTTCATCAATATTTGGCTCCAGCTTGATCAAATGCAGCCGTAAATCCTCCTCAACATTAAGCATGTTTCTATACTTGTTCTTCAGTTAAGTTAAACTTGAAAATCCTTTTTCGACCAAGTAAGTTGTCATAAACCCCAGAAGGTACTTCACAGCGATGTCTGCTAGTTCTTTGTGTTTGCTTGCGACGGGCGACGTGTTTGCTTGCTGTTTTACTGTTAGTTTTCATTTTTAAATCATTACTCAAACTTTTGTCACAATTAAATTCTAGCATGTATCAATATAATTTTGTATGCTCTTTGGTAGTTAACCGCGTACCCCTTACAAAGTTTCGCGTACCCACAAGGGGTACGCGTACCACCGGTTGAGAACCATTGGATTAGAGAAAAGCTTTTTTAGGTAGGCAAAATTCTCCAACCATCTCACCTGCGCTCTTTAAATTACTGTGGAGTTCCTCTTTCAAGCGGTTCGGACTTCGAGGGGGTTCTTTTTAAAGTTCAAAATAGTGGCGACAAGAACTCAAGTTCATAACCACATTTTGGCATGGCTGCTGAAGTTTAAAACCAAGTTTTTAAATTATACCTTAGAAAAGGATAAAATAAGCGTTCAGAGATTAACGAAGTGTCTTTTTCCCTTATAAATACTTCGTTATTATGAAAATCCACTAAATATAAATTAACTCTCAAGTTGTAAAAACGCAATCTAAATAAGTGGGAAAAAAGTTGAAAACTAAACTAAACTTCTATTTATAGTATTAAGAAAGATCAATCGTTCGACTAAATTTATTTAGCATGAGAGAAAACAAGCTTGTAACTATTGAGGCAAAATTTATACAGTCACAAGCATTGAGCTCAAAACTTAATCTTATAAAATGCATTATATTAACATTTCTTAAATGCACCAGAAATGAAAAGAAACAGTTTAAGTAAACATTACATAAAGGAAATAAAATCTGCTAACGCTAAAAATGATTTGCAAAATTTCGAACATGATAAAGAATAATATTCATGTTGCACAAATTTCTTATTGATTTTATGTATAAGTTAAAATTAATTTCGTTTTTTAAAGTACATTTTTAAAGTGGGTGAGCATGTAATAAATAAAAAAACTTGAAAGATATTACTCAACGAATCAAGAATGAAATTAATGCTTCAGGTTACTTAATTGATTAATAGCTTTCAGTTGCAATTAGTCCACCATAACACTTACGTAATGTATCGATAGAAATGGAGTAGGGATTTTTCAAATCTATGACTCTTCGAATTTAAAAAGGAGAAATAGTCATTCATTGATTCTCACGCAAAGGATAAAATCTCTAAATCTCTTTGTGACGTGCATGAGATATTACATGCTATCGTGTGATAATGTAATGTTAAACAGCGTATGTAACGATTCCTCATCAATCAGTAAAAAATATTTGTAAATTAGATGTAACTATTTCTTTTTCGTATAATTTTTTTTTCTCGCAAAGTTTGCAAAAACAAACTATAAAGTGTCCCAATAGTTTTCTAACAACTTCATTTCCTAAGCAAACCCCCAAAAAAATTTCCCAAGTTGACATAAATTCAATCATTGCCGTTAGTATAAGCATATATAAATAATACTATTACAGTAAACTAAATTTAAACAAAGCAGAACAACATCTAGACCCAAATAATGCAGTATCTTTAATTGGAATGAAATATCTTATTCTAAGAGAATTATCTCCGAATCTTAGATAGAAATAAATAGAAATTCTCATTTGGAATCTTCTCATTCGTGTACCCTTTTAATCAGATTAAAAATTATTAAAATTGAATTCTATTTATTAGTAAAGTGCTTCAATATGGTCATCCAAACATTATCCATTCTAAGCTTGTGTTACAGACTTCACAATTGAGGTATTCGAAGCTATACCCAAAATTTCTTCTTTTTCGTATTCTAAGAATTTAAAATTTACGCCAATAAATAATTTAAAATTTACTCTTGATTTTAAAAAAAAATCAGAGTACATGATAAAAATCGAAAATATTCTGTAAACAAAAATTACTCTTTTTTGTTTTAAAAAATATTAAAACTTCAGAAATTTGTTAAAGTTTCACTAAATATATTTATACAAAATTCTACCGAAATTCAAAAATAAATAAATACGGTAAAATAAGCAACAGATGTTTTGCTGAGACTATTTTCCTCTAAATTTCCCTTGAATTGATAAAGTTTCTTTCATCAGGGATATTTATAAAATATTAATTGATAGTATTTTTGGTAGATAAATGCAAAAAGAAGCAAAAAGGAAAAAAAAAAAAGAAAAGGAACCTAAAACGATGTGTTTAGTATAATCTATTAACTTCCAGTTTCGGCAAAATTCTGGTAACAATTTCACCGGGAACACTGGACTAATTGCAAACAATTACCACATATAATTGCACCAATTACTGAAATAATTATAGTTCTAAAATATTACTTATCCCCCGTGTTTTTCCTCGTCGGATCTCCTCTTGGCAGGGATGCCGAAAGCCACGTGACTCGCGCAGACGAAACCAGGCGGGAGTTCCCGACCAATCCTAAGGAGGGCCTGAGAGTTGACTGAGAACGTTTGTGCTGACGACCACCCTCTCTGATCATGGATGGGGAAGGGAACAGGAGGGGATAAGCTAATCATTTTCATGTTCTAGAATTCTTGTTCCTTCTCCACCGCCAGAGAATGATCTTGATGTCGCCAAAGGGAGGGGATTGGCGAAATTCCACCCAAAACCGTTTGCGACGGAAGTTTTGAAAGTTTTATGGACTTTTCAGAAACTTTCAAATTGTTTCACCAGCTCCTCTTGGCGTGCGTGGGGGAAAACCTCCCCCTCCCACCTATCAACAGCGCCACATATGAGGAGTTATAAAATTTGTCTTTGGAAACACATAATCGATTTTTCAACATTTTTTTTCTTTCTTCGTTCTTTTTTTTTCTTCATCCCTTTTGATTAGTTGCAGAATATCCCGTTTCAGCGTATTAATTCATTTGACATGATTTATCTTCTATGGAGGGAAGTTAGGATTGCAATACATACATACATACATACACACACACACACATATATATATATATATATATATATATATATATATATATATAAGTGTGTGTGTGTGTGTGCGTGTGTGTGGAATGGTCACGTTATCCAGTATGCAGTCGTACATCCCTCCACTAGCACGAATAATGTAGTAATTATTGAGAGGAATTATTGTTATACTCAGAGAAATTATTATTATTATATCACTATTGTATTATCTAATAACACTTCCCTCAATAGTTTTTTATTCTTGTTACTATTAGCTTTGGAAAATAATCTATTTACATTAATGTGAAAATTTATTACTACATTTTTAAGAAAAAATGCATGAGATCGAGAGTTGTAGTTTAAGCTCTTGAATATGTCGAAGATAATATTTCAACATAAATATCATAATATGGGCATATTAAATGACTAAAATCAAGATAAAAATATTAAACAGTAAGACTGTTATTGCTAGATAAAAGTTGAATTAAACAGTGAAACATTTACTCAGTTTGGGAATTTATAAGGAATTAGAGTCTAAACAGAAATTTTGAGTGATAATGAAGGAAGGAACGCAGTACGTACATTGAAGAAACGAATTAATTTTTTTTTAAGCATTATTGCTAGTCGTGGTAAAAGTCTAGCTTTTTATTGCGCTATCGTTTGTCAGGTTTGTTTCCAACAAAAGGGAAAATCTGTACACTTGTTTTCTTCTTCTGCAGTAGGGTGGAGTGATAAAACTTTTTCTGGAAATTCACATTGCCTGAGCCATTATTTGGTGTGAAACTGGCTGGAACAAATTTTCTCCAAATTTAAGCTCAAAATGTTGCCATGTTGAGGTTCCACTCCTCAAGTGAATATTTGTATTGCCTTTTTCAAAGTTTTTAATGCCTTTTTATTAAAAAAATGATTAATTAATTGAGTAATTAATTAATTTGTAAATTGATACTAATTAATATTTAATATTAATAATTATTTACTAATTAATATTAATATTAATATTTATTGTTAAATGTCAGTGCTAGAAATGGCATTTCGTACATTTGAGAATATCACTGCCAAATGAGCCGTTGCTTGTGACAGTTGCTTGTGATAGAACGGGAGTATGGAATAGGTCAGCTGCTATCATTGCAGCCTCTGTGCTTCCTGATATAGGGATTGTAACCAAAGATACTCCATCTAAAATTATTGACAGGAGTAAACTAAGGACAGAGCGTCGAAAGGTACCATCACTGCTTAATTCTACACAAGTAACACAGTGTTTGTACGCCATCTACTTCGATGGAAGAAAGGACAAAATTATAGTGCAAGAAAAGAAGGGAATTTCTTTATACAGGACTATAGCTGTGGAAGAGCATATTTTTTTGTTGTTAGAACCAGGTTCTGTTTTTATAGGAGATGTGACTCTGGATTCTGGGTCTAGGGCAGATATTATACGTAGCATCAGCAACTTCGCAGAAAGGGATTACACTTTCGAAACTGGTTGCCGTTGGGTGTGATGGAATGAACGTCAACGTTGTGAATAAAAATGGCGCAGTTAGACGGTTTAAAATCTTTGTTGGCCATAAATTGCACTGTTTTGTATTCTTATTGCATAATAATGAACTACCTCTTCGCCACCTTTTCTAGAAGATTGACGGAAAGACATCTGGGCCACAGTTTTCCGGAACAATAAGAAAATCTCTGCAAACGTGAGAAACCCTTGCTGTGACAAGTTTTGTTTCTGTTCCAGTTGCAGACCAAAAATGCCTTTTCGATATTTCTAGGGCAGTATCCTTGGATCAGTGCCTTCCAGATTTAGCAAACAGAAGTCCCGGAACGATGTCTCATTCAAGATGACTCACTACAGCCAACAGAATTCTGCGCCTATATGTGTCGACTGCCGAACCAACAGAACACTTTAAGGTCCTAGTAGAATCTGTCATGAACGTTAACGTGCCATCCTGGTTTGAAATAAAGAAAATCCGAAGAGCTACTCGTGGAGCACATCACCTACACGGAATGAAAAAATAGCTCATTCTTGCCAGAAGATTTTAAGTCAATCGTTCACAAAGTTATTCATAGGAACTCTTATTTTGCTCACTCTGAAAACATTCTGTTGGCAATGCTGTTAGATGAACGATCACATATTCGAGAACTTGGCCTCAGAAGAATACTGAAAGCAAGAAAAACTGACTGGAGGAGGAAAAAAAAGCCAATTTGATCTTTCAAATTTAAATTTCGAAGCAGATGAATATCTTGAGATTATTAACTGGGACAATCCTTTAGAACCACCAGCTACCATGAACCTCAGTGACGAAGACATAGCAAGTATAATTAGAAAAGGTTCACAATTTGAAATAGAAAAGATCCCTTGCCATTCTCAAGCAGTAGACAGGCATGTGCGACTGGTAACACAAGCATTATTGGTAACAACTGGAGCAGAAGCCAGGGATGGATACATTCGCAGTGGAATCAAGTCACAAAAGGAACTTCCAAAGTTTGACACCAAAGATAATTATTTTTTCACCTTATGTGAAATCCAAAATTGAAGACTGATTAAAGTAAATTGCAGATTAGTAATATTTTTTGAAACGACACTGTTTTACTGTTTCTTATTTATAATCAGAACTGTTTTTGAATAAGAAAATAAAGCTGTTGTAAACATTAAATAAAAGAAATTGATTCTTTTACTTTTGACGTTAATATTCCTTTTTTTGACCACCTGTGTGGAACCTAAAGGCGATGAGTGATTGCGCTGGGATTTTTTTTTTGCAGTGTCTTTTTTGCCAAACAGCACCATTTGTTGAGTCAGGTAATATTAAAATTTAAAAAAAAATTTTTTTTGCCTTTTTCACTCCACCCTATTCTGCAGGCGTACGCCATCGGATAGTGACATCTCTCAATATCCCTCATCAATGCCCTTCTGAATTGGAAAAAGAAACTAATCGTAGTGAAGGTTATTGAAATTTTTTTCCTTCAACAAAAAGTACTAATCATTCTATTTTTAAAGTCTGTGAATCAAGTACGAAAAAATATTAAAATATTAGAATAGTCTTGGGTTCTCGATTACACTTTAAATAAGACCCGCAATGCAGTATAGATCTCAGCTCTGAATTTATACAACGATGCTGTAAATATTTTACCGAATCTCCATCAGAAATAATCACTGCGATATGTTTGTTTATAGCACCCATTCATTTTTCTGAACCGAGAAAATATTATGTAAAATTGAAAGCTTCGTATTTGTGTTCGCATCCATTTATATCCATTCTTCATGTTCGTATTTTGAACAAAAAATTTTACTCCTTTTTCGTATTTTGACCAAATATTAATGTAACTGGAAATATTTTCATTATGAAATACTTTCAACACATTTTAAAAGATTTTCTGAGCTTGAAATAGCGTGAAATGAGTGTAAGAGCTTCGCTTTAAAACATAGGTGCATAAAATAAATCAAATTTGTGATATCGAACTAGGACTGAGGTCTGTTCCACCTAAAAATCCGATGCTATTGAATTGGCGGATTATTCATAGGCCCAGTACAACGGACTGCATTATTCGAACCACCATTTATGATGTGTACAACATTGGGGATGACGTCCTCTGACAGGTCGGTAAATGGAAATTTTCTCTGTGCTTCCTAACTTACCATAATAACTTACCATAACTAACCATAATAAAGAAAGTCTGTCGGAAGTGGGAATCGAGCATGGGCTTACGGATGAAGCCAACTATCTTACCAGTAGACTATCCTGGGAATGACTGGCAATTTCACCCTTCCTCATTAATTATATATATATATATATATATATATATATATATTATATATATATATATATATATATATATATATATATATATATATATATATATATATATATGTCATGACTTCAAAATTAGGTTAATTGAAATTGAATAATTAATAGAAAAATAAATAGATGGCAGCACCAATCAAACCACCTTCGGAAGTTAAGGTAACTTACGTAAGTAGATCACGTAATGTTTTATATAACAGTCATCTTAATACTACGGGGATTTTGAAAGTAAAGAACAGAGCTTGGGATTCGGCAGTGCTGAAAGGAGGTGTTGCGAGCTGAGAGAAAGAGGAAAATGGTGTAAATACACAAAAAAAGTATTATAAATACGATTTTCCGCATCAAGAACCTTCCCATTAATATTCAGAGTTAACAGCAAGAGAATCCGATGGTGTCACAAGATCACAGAACTCATTAAGGATTATGGGACTCATTAATGATTAACGAAATTTAGGCCTACATTTGGACTTTTGGGCTTTATATTGCAGCAAAGTTTAAAACGAAATCTCTTAGTGTTTTCTTTCGTATTCAGAAAGTTAAAAAGACCTCCGGTTCATTCTTATTAACTCTGTCACTTTTGATCCATACTCAGAACTTGTTCACCACTTTTTTGCAAACTTTTGGTTGATACATTAACTGATATCGACTGATAATGAAAATGATTTAAAATATTTAGAAGTATGTAACACATGCACTGCTGGCCAACAAAATGCAACACCAAGACGGACAAGAGATATCAAAGCCAAATTTATTCCAGAGATCACACATAGTATCAGTGATATTTGATTGGAAATACAGGCTTCTTTGAAGGGAGGAAGACGATAAAGTCAGTAATGGGTGTTGCTTCCACGTCTGTCAATAACCTCTGCGACACGCCGCGGCATTGACTGATAGAGGCTTTGGATGTGGTGTTGGGGAATGGCAGCCCATGCTGCCTCCCGAAGTAGCGAAAGTTCATCTGTTGTACCCGCGGGTGCGGCACTCTGGGCTAGGAAAGTTCAATCATTGACCAGACATGTTCTATAGGTGATAGATATGAAGAACCAGGGTAACAATGCAATCTGGTGGTCTGAGAGGAAATCTTCAATCTTCAACAATGCGTACAACGTGTAGTCGCGCATTGTCCTGTTTGAACGTGGCAGCACAATCCCTGAAGGTAAGGAAGGAGAACAGGCTGCAAAACCTCAGAGATATAGTGATGGCTGGTAAGTGTACAGGTAATGCGTACTGGAGAGCTGCGGGAGTGGAATCCAATACCACCCCACACCATAACACCGGGTGCATAACACAACAGTTTAGCAGCCTCTCTCTTCGGTATCTCCAAACTCTAATCCGTCCATCGTGGTGTTGCAGGCAAAAGCGTGATTCGACCAAAAGCGCAATGTCATGCCATTCGAATTTCATCTCCGCCGTTCAGTACACCATTGCAAACGCAAACGCAAACGCCTGTGGTTTAAAGTCAAAAGTAAACGAAGCAATGGAAGTCTAGTTATTATTTGCATATTCCATCGTGTATACGCATGATGCAAATTTCATACTGTTTAGTTGCCTCCTTGGTGTTGCATTTTGGATGGTCAGCAGTGTATTTTTCAACAGAAGGAAAAATCCTTGGAAAGCCTTTCGGTTCTCTCCCTCAAATATTACTTCTTACGATACATATTTTGAACTTTTTAAGCTGTTTTTTAAATAAACTTTGGTCAAAAACTTGAACTGACATCGATCAATAATCTATAGGATTTAAAATATAAAGAAATATAACACAAACATTTCAGCCGAAAGAAAGATCCATTGAATTACTTAATATATTGTAAGACTTCACAGTGAGAACCTGTAAAACTTGACTATTTGCAACATTAGGAAGGGCTAAGTCACCAAAGTATCCAGCAAATAATAGAGTTGTGCGTGCATACTCATTAAGCAGAAATTTTCATCTAAACAACCTTGTTACTAAATAACAGCTGCTAGTTATAATTTACATGAATATGACAATGATACAAAGTCAATTGGTGATATAGTATGGACAAAAGAAAAGTACTTGTTCCTGATAAAAGTATAATATTGTAGGCTTTTCTACGTTAGGGAACCTTAGATCTTTTGTTGGCATCTTAGATATTCAATCCCAGTATCAGATTCCTGTGAATTTTCCTCTCTGTATTTATCTAAGCAGAGATCAGCCAATGTCTAGAATTTTGCTCTCTGCATTTGAAAATAGGTCATAAATGCAATGTATGTGCTTTTCAAGATCGCTTTGTTTTGCACAAATTTTTCCAAAAAATAACTTTATTTTTTTGATGATAGCATCTAAAAAAATTAGTTTGAAAAAAATTTTACATTTTTAAAAACTACGCGTTTTTTATTTTAATGTTTAATTCCCCATTACATGGGGATTCAAGACTTGCGATGTTAACTGATGACATTAAGGCGTTCCTGCGATTGATTTCTTGAATACATAAACTACTTGTGAAGGCGTGGAACAATTTCCTTGTGCTGTGTTTCTAACGACAGGCGTGAAACGCATAAATTTCAACCGTTATTGCTTTTACCTGAAAATGCATGTTTCACGACCGCGAGAGAGGCTTTAATAATTCTTTCAATTATAAATAATTCTTTCATTTACGAATAAAATTTCACATCTCTTTTCATTTATTTGCTAATTATATTTTTCACTCACAAATAAATTTAGTTCTTTAGTGAGACACATCCCTTCATTTATTTCTAAATTAAATCTTTTATTTACGTTAAATATAATGAGTTTCAGAGAGATTTCCTTTTCTTTTATGTGAAGAAAAATGTTTAAAACTAAATTTGTGAGAGACATCTCTTTCATTTATTTGTAAGTTGATTTTTTTTATATTTACACATAAATCTAATACTTAAGCAAGGAACTTCCTTTTTCTTACACTAAATTTTTTACTTACAAGTCAAATTAATTTTTTAGTGAGAAATATCACTTCTACCTATTCGTAAATTAAAAATTTCATGTACTATCATCTACCGTTTTTTTTTATTTGAACATAAGACGCACCTTTTTACATTAAAAAATTGACTTAAAATTGGTGCGTCTCATGGTCCGATGGTAACATTAAAATAAAATGAATATTTTATTATATATATAATATATATTTAATATATATTATTTACTATATTTATTATATACATATATATGTGTGTGTGCGTGTGCGTATGTATATACAGTGCCGTAACTAAGCAGGTGCAGCAGTGGCACCCGCCCAGGCCCACTTGGAAGGGGATCCCAAAATGATGTATTTGTTTTATTATTTTTCCAAGCCTAATTAATTAAGGGGCCCAAATGCAAATTCTTGTCCAGCGCACAGGAATGGCTAGTTACGGCACTGTATATGTATATATATATATATATATATATATATATATATATTATAAATATTAATAAAGATTAAATAAGGGGATAAAAAAATATCTATGATATTTATCTAAGGATATGTATATATATATTTAATCTTTATTAAGTAAGAAATTTAAAATATCTTTATATACCTAACAAAATATAAAATATTCTTTTCTAAAAATTCTGCCATAATTTTGAGGTCCGTCTTATCGTCCGGTGTGTCTTGTGGCGGCCCTGTGGTACAGCACGCTGGCTTTTGGTGCTGAGGGTGCTCGGACCGAATCCCGGCGTCGCGCCACGAAAAATTCCTCCATCTGTGTCGTCCCATCATAGGGGGTAATGTTGTCCTTATATATGGTGCCCCTATAATAAAATGGACAGTAAACTGCGGCGTAGTATAGGCAAATGTTTGACGACAAGTGCTTTAAAAAAGAATAATAATCTGCCAACATTAAAAAGAAATTCCTCTCCACGTTTTTTAATTTTACCCACTATCAATAAGCGCAGTTTCCTAATAACTCGTAGCGCTTTTTTAATTTTTTTAAAATTTTTATTAAATGCTCAGCGTAGCGCGCGCATAATAGCAAATTATTATTGATTATGTGTATGTTCCCCGCCTTTATGTCCACTGTTGCCGCGTTCCCGAGAAAACCAAACATTAATAAGGGGGTTCCCCTCTGAGACTGAATGCAAGCGGAATGCCGTATCGCGCACAAAATATAGAGACGGAATTTATGCATGCGTACCACCCGAGAGCTCTCCGGTATCGTTCATTCCCATCTGGCCCGGAAACTCTCTCCAAGAAAATTGACGATAAAACAGCAAAATTTCAAAACCGGGCATTTTCCGCGGCAAATGCATTATTCACTAGACCAGTCAATAGCAAACGGTCATTCCATTACAACTCGGGAGACGGAGTCTGGTTATTAGTTATCAATCACGTGACCCTTCCGTCTGCTGTGGCGGCCCGGCGAAATTGTGGAAAGTCAGCTAGAACAACGACAGGGGAAGGGGGAAAAAAATCTAATTCGGTGTTTCATTTTTTACCATTTTTTTTTATTTTATTATTTTCAAATCTTTCTCGGTTCTTTCGCTAGATTAACTCCAGTAATAGAAAGTTTCGGCGTTCCTTGTGTGGCATTTTTAAGGAGTTACCTGTGTATTCGGAAAACGATTTTCAAATGTTTTCAGTATCCATTTTCTACGCGTGCGCCGGAAACAATGGGTACCATTCAAAATAATTTATGAATTCTTGAATTTCGTAACAGCGTGCGGCAAAACTGCCGGAGATCGTAGATTTATTTTGAACCAGCTTTTATGGAAAGAAAAGACGCGTATACATAATCACATTTGTCATCATTTGCTTTGCATCGCAAAATATTGATCGAATTATTCCCCGCAAAAAAAAATCTACATGGAAATTATTGTTCTGGAGCAAATATTGAGGCAAATATAAAAATATTTCCTTCAGTTTTTTTTTTATGAGAGAACATTTTAAGGCTTTATCTGATTTATTATATTTTTATGTAAGGTTATTTAAATTAAAATTTAATAAAATCATGTTTGAAAATTTTCTTTAACTTGCATCTCTAGTTATTTGCTGAGTATTTGTTAATCCAATTAAATCTCGTGTTTATAGATCATTAGCTGCCACTGCCCTCTCTTACATTTAAAGAAATGTAAAAATCAAATAATAACATACTGTAGTTTTATTCATAGTATATAGATATTACAAACAATTTCGGACGAAAGTTTTCAGCCAGAGGATTTTTCCCCCGTGAATATTTGTTTGATATGGTGCAAAAGATGAAGATCACCTGCACGAGAAACAGCTTGTATTAGCATAAAGGTGTAAAATAACACAACTGCATCATCATTGGAAATGATTGCGTAATACTGTTCCATCATTCAGAATAGGAGAGATACAGAATCATTTGTGGAAAGTCAATGTCAGACGCCCTGTTGCTTTTTTTCATGTTGAAAAGGTCTTGACCTATATAATCTACATATATAAAACAGTTCCGTAACTGACTGACTGATTGATTAATTGACTGACTGACATATAACGCACAGACAAAACCGCTGGACCTAAAGGGCTGAAATTTTGCATGGCGACTCTTCTTATAATGTAGGTGTGCACAAAAAAAGATTTTTTGAAAAATTCTTCTTAGATTTTTTTAATTAAATTTTTAGCTGTTTTTGTAACTTTTTTCAAGTTTGCATTTAAAATAATAATCTGAGGGTTATAAAATTTATATCACGAGAAAGATTATAAAAATTGCTGGAAATTCAATCCTTTTCAAATCTTTACCTCCATTTTCTGATTTTTGGTGAATTTTTAAAGATTAATTCTTAGAATTTAATCTATTAAATGTTGATCTCGTGGTTTCTTTTCTTTTTGTGATACTTTAAACTAATTTTGCTTCACGTGCATAACAACGAAATAGACAAAAAAAAATTTTCTTGCTAATGCGGCAGACGATTGGACATCATCCAAAAAAAACATTAAAATACAGTAAAAGATATGTTCCTCAAACTGTACTATATTAACTGTACTATATTCTTTAGTACGTTCTATTAAATTTAATTTGAATATTTTCTTCTACATTATTTTGTCTATAAAAAATATCCGTTTCAATTTTTTTATAGATATATTCTTTTGTTTTTTTACACCAATTGCATACATTGACCGTTGTATTTAATTTGAATGTATTCCGTAGCAAAGTACGCGTATTTAGCTAGTATTATATGTAAAAGGTTGTCACTTGGAGTCCTAAGGCGGTGCATCGACCAATCCCTGTAATTCCCAACCGCATATTAGCAAATACCTATTTTTGAAGATCTATCTCCAAAGGCAGAAAACAAAATTCAAAAATTGGTACTTTCTATTCTATGGTTAAAAAAATACCGAAAAGAAAATTCCCTGTAGCTCAACATGGGTATTGAAAATCTGCGAGGGCAACTGATGCGTCGCCTTAAAAAGGTACGACAGAGATTATTCTGAATAATAGATCAGTGTGAAATAACGCGTAAGCAAGACATCTGTTCGTAACGCAGCCAAAACACTCTTCGGAGGACGCGATTAGGTTTTGTTTAAGATGGTCCAGCTTGTGGAAGACAGTAAGAGGCGGCAATATAAATCTTCGAACTGCAATACGTTTTCCAACTGTGTTTGTGCAAGGATATTACGGCACAGCTTGACATAAAGGGAACTAATTCACCACCATATCCAGACGATTTAACAAAGGAATTTGGACTGGTCTCACAAAATCTCCCCGAAGTAATGCAAGCCAAAGTAGATCACCAAAGTAAACCTGCTGAAGGAATAAACAGCAAAGTAATCTCGACATAGTAATGTAAGCCAAAGTAGCTCACCAAATAAGCCCGCTAAAAAAGGAATGAGCCAAAGAAACACACTGAAGTAAACCAGCCAATAGGAATGAAAACCAGAGATACCCCCAAAGAAGACCCTCTACAGTAATGAAACTGCAGCTCATCAAGAATAATGAAACAAAAGCGATTTCCTTCACTATAAAATACGGAAGTTGGACAGTTGAATGATGGAGGAAGCAATTACTTTAAGGTAAATCTATAACACAACTTAATATACGTACACGACGAGTTCGATATCCTGATAATATTTTTGATGAAAAATGTACAATTTGTGCTGTAAATTAACCCCCGAAACTGAGAGTTTAGAGCATCATGCCGAGTTCGAGTACTACATCTCCATATTTCTGACTAGTGACCTCAACAAGAAATGATATTAACTGTCTGGAGGTATTGCAGCATAAATTCTCGTGGCACATGAAAACTTCTTCATACATGACAAAGCATGTTTTGTACTTGCACGAAAGCTACAGATTACCTCAAAGAAAACTAAATTTCTTAGCTGGATCGGCCCGGAAAAAGCCCAAACCAACAGAAAATCTTTTGAATTTGATGAAGATCGGAGTTACTGAAAGCCAACCAAGTAATGAAGAGAAAGACACTGAAGCTATGAAGCATGTGTGGTGCAGAGCCATATCTGCTGTGAATTACAATCCTCTTGCTTCCAATATACCTAACCGCTCGCAACTAATAATACGTAATCGGGAAGGTTCAACCAACTATTGAAAATAATGTGTTATGGGGTCCTTTATATGTTCTCTGAATTTCTGTTTTTTCCTTAATGTCTATCAGACATATTTATACATAATCGTGGGAAAAAATTGAAGTCGTCTTAAACTTTTGGACGCTACTGTGCTTCCTAATAATCTCCGTGGTTTTTTGTTTCTTTTTTCCTCTCTAAATTTTTCTGTACAAACTTTTTGACGGGCAAGGGAATCAAAACAAGCGTTCAGACCTCAAAATCCTCCCGGGTATTTCAGAAAAATACTATTTCAATGCATTTATAATTACGATTAAAAATTAAACTGTTCAAATGCGACACCTGTACACTTTAATAAACAATTCTCGGGTAATTAACCGCATCGCTGACCCATTTCTTCTTTTTTGGAGAACCTTACTAAATACCCGCAATCATAGCTTCAGTCTGGTCGTTTTCTCGAGTTTACAATAATGCAAAAAAACTACATCAGGTGTTGACTTGGCCAACACTAATTTGAGAATTATCTGCTGATGATAAAGATGAGTGAGCATGAAATCACGACCTTTGGCTTTTGGTTGGAGTCATGTTTCGAGACATATAGAAAGACGTTAATTACCTATACCAATATTTATCGTAAACCATAGCTTAAGAGATACACTTTTCTCATAAAACTAAATTACATAGAGTGAACGGGTTCTCCTATCTTAGGGTTTTTAACGACAAAGTATTTGGCGAGGGGAAAATGACGAATCCCTTGGAAAAGATTTTTTATCCCAATTAGGCTGGCAAGTGTGCTAAAGACATTCACCAATATACCTGGCGAGACTTTTTATCTCTTTCACAATGGGGAGTACCCTGTGAGGGAATCGATGTTGCTGTGAGGGACAATACAGAAAAATCCATGCCTCGGCCAGGATTCAAACCCAGGCCACAGCTCGCGTTGCTAAACCCTATACAACGTGGGAGATCCGGATAAAGTATTAATAACGTAATCTCTAGAGCATACACTATTGGTAGAAATTCTTTCTTGGGAGGCCTTTCAAAGACGATGCATATCTTACATCCCTCTTAATTACACGTAGCGGGTGTTATATATGAATATGAATTTAGGGACTGTGTCATCGATGCCAGGCGAAAAGGTGTTGTCATTTGAACCAAAGATGTTCGTTCGTTCCAGCTGAAAATTTACATGATGCAATACGAAAAGGGTGGGGACAGGGGGGGAGTCAACCTATTCAAAAGAAGAAAAACGTTTCCATACCCTTTTCAAAATATTCTTCCTCTGCATTTCTATGAACCTCCGAAGAGGCAATGAAAAAAAACTGTTTTATTTGAGAAAACTACACATGCATTTTTTCTACTCGCTCTTCGAAATGCCAAATACTAATCAGACTCAAAGGTTTCAACATGTGGTTTATCTTTGAGACACACGGAAAAAGAGGTGGGGGGAGGAGGAATTCCCTTTTTCTGTAAATCAATACCCCACGTAAAGGATTAAAAGTCGGATGTCGAGCGGAGGGAAGTCGAAATTTTTTTTTCTTTTTCTTTTTTTATTATTCTGAAAACGAACGCGAAAGGAAATGGACACATCCTTTTTTCAAAGGCGGCGCTTCATTAGATTCGAGATTTGCAGTTGAATATGACGGAGACTTTATTTTGTTCGGGTGAAAAAGAGTTTAAAAAATCATTATAATTTCGCCCGCGTTAATCAATTCCTTATTATTTTTAGGCTTGAAATAGTTAGTTCGAGAAATTCTGAGTAGGTGGGTAATAAATCACGCTCGGAGGGGTGATTGTGCGCAGATAATTTCAGCACAGGGGAAAAAAAGTTGTATTTTTCAGAAATAACTGACTTTATTATTTGAAACATGGTTTAATTTCGTTTAATCAACATCATAAAGGGACAACATGACAAATTATTATTTTTTATATAATAGTTAGAAACGTTATGATTCCCTTTTTTTAACAAAAAAGCTTAAAAAGGGCTCCTATTTGTCATAAAAGTAAGGGACAAAGCACTTATATTCCGGCTTACATGGCGAGTGATAGCGGGATAGAAGGGTTATATAAAATTATTCCTTTTTTAATGGAATTTCTGTAATAAAAAAGCTATTTGTGAGTTTACTTAGTTTAAGTGTATTCTCATTTAAAATGTCCCATTTTGTTTGTTGAAGCATTGTCTTACAATTTGTTTTAACTACCGGCTAAATCTTTTTAATTTTGATTTAATATTTGAAAAAAAACACTTTTCAAAAATAGACATCAACATTTTAATGCCCCGCAATAAATTAACGTATGAAATATTTAAATTTTTATAAACATATTTAAACACTCTTGCCTACCTTTTTATCCATAAAACAGAACGAACTTGCTAATCTGCGATTAGAAAAATATCGTGAGAAAAAGTTCCTCTAGCTTAAAAATCTGCGATATCAACTGCTTTTATCCCTTCGGTGGGAACATGATTATTTTCCCGCTTAGTGGGAACATGTGCCTGGAAGGCAGATATACTGGGTGAGCCAAAAGTTCATAAAAACTTTAAAAATTCATAAAAAAAGGAAGAAATTATGATAAAGAAGTTTGGTTTGTAAGAAAGGGCTCACAAGGAAGTCCGATTTTTTTAGCAGCAACAAAAAAAATAGTTAAAAAAGTCACCGGTATACGTCGCTGACATGCTAAAGATTCAGCAGAATTATGCAAATCAGTTTTGCAATAAAAGACCGTGATACACGAGGATTTCTCATTCGCTTTCAGAATGTTATCATTATACGATCGAACGTTGTCGGTCAAGCTGTTGAGAGTCGCCTTAGTTGTGTCGTACAATGTAAAGAGGTCATGTCGAACAATTGTTATAGCAAGAATAAACGAATGGAACGTACTGTTGTCCTGTTCATTGTGTTTCGGGTCGTCAGCGTCTTCTACCGGTGACTTCTTTAAATATTTTTTATTTTGCTGCTAAAAGAAATCCGACTTCCTTGTGAGTCCTTTCTTGCAAACCGCACTTCTTAATTATAATTTCTTCCTTTTTTATGAATTTTTAAAGTTTTTACGCACTTTTGACTCACCTTATAGATGGAATCTCTCTTTCCCCGGTATTCCTAACAAGAAATTCAGGAGATATTTGTGGTTTATTACATTTCATGATAGCCACAATCGTCAAACCATTTCTCCTTAATTCTTCACCAGCTTCTTTTGAACAGAACCAATTATCACAGGTTGTTACGGCCTATGATAATTTGAGCAAAAGAGGGCGCCCTGCGCGCCTCTAAAGTTTTGAAGTGTGTAGAGCATTGGCTGGCGCTGTTCTGAGCGAGATCAGACGATGGTGATGTAGCAAGTGAACTATAAGATGTCTTAAATGTCTCTCCTTGTTTTGTTATAATAAATGTCGTGGCTGTGAACCGAATGCTGTTTATTAACGAACCCACATCAGATAACATTCGAAACGACGTCACCTTTCGAGCGTTACACAGGTTATATTACGGTTTATTTTTAGAGGCATTTAGTTAGTCAAACGAGTGATTGGGTTGGGATTTTTAATTTTTGCTCTGATTAATCCAATTTTTTCCTGAACAATGGAAGGCTGGAGTTACGAATCACCCTTTAACACTGAAGACAAGATGTTGACTGAAGCATGTGTAGACTCGCAGTACCCGAGGTCGAAGGGTGGGGGACCCACAGTTGAATAAAGAAACCATAGCTGCCTGAGAGACAGATGTTCCCACCGAAGGGTTAAGGCGATGCATCAGCCGATATCACACATCTTCAACCCCAATACTAAGCTTTATCAATTTTTTCCCGTGAAGAATACTTTAAAAAAAATTAAATTACATTAAAAGTTTTATTACAATATCAGTTCTTCACTTGGGATGTATTTGCAAATGCAGAAGCAGAATTAAAAAATATACATTTTCTGCTGAGTAGATGGAATAAGTACAAGATAAAAAAAACTTTTTATATACCATGTTTTTAAATTTTCTGTTGAATCATATAAACTTGCCAATTCTATGTATTAATAAATACTTTTAAAAAATTTTTTTGATGAATTATCCCATCAACTTGAAAGAAAATGAAGTTAATTGGAAGTTAACTTGCATTTAACGTTTCGTTCCCGTTCCAGTCTATAGATGGCTGCACCAGTCTACAAAACAAAATTAACTGAAAATAATAATAAAAAATGGTAAAAATCTGCTTAAAGAGGGCTAAAAGTATTTAAAAAATGCATTGTCATCGTGTTCTGAGCTATTCTAAAAGTTTCAAATGTCTAGCTAGTCGGGAAGTTAGTTAAAAATCGATTGCAAGATTTGTACTGGACAAACACACAAGAAAGCAAGTTAACAAAAACATGGTAAAAATACTAACAGCCTAGAGGAGTTTAACTAACTGAAGGCAATCAAAACAAGCTACAAAAATACAGACGGCAAACTGAAGAATTATCGAGTTATATTAGAGGTTTATAATTTTAATTGAAAATATAAAATCCTGATGCAAGTGAATTCAATAGAAAATCTAGTGAATCGCAAAAGCGATCAACCGGTTGACCATCCGCGACATTTTAGTACTAATGCTCTTCACACCGATGAACTTGACATAAAGCCGTCTGGTCGGGAAATTTTGGCTGGAAAAATAACTTTAAGGGGACAAGAGACCTTCAACCTCGATGTCTTTAAATTTCAATTTTTAACTCTATATACAGAATCAGAATAGTTAATATTCTTTTTGACTACATTTAAGACAATTAGAATTAAAAATAATAATTTTTTGAAAGAATAATGCCTGTTTTTCAAAAAAATTTTCAAACATGCTAACATTTTTCAAAATGCTCCATGCGCCTCCCATATCAATTAAAAACCTTAATTTTTTTAATGAGTTTACCATATGTATATAAACATAATTTTACAATTTCTTTTGTATGAGTCTAAAGTCTTAAATAATTTTTTTCTATTCTGCCTGTTATTTTTTTATGTTTTTACTTTATTTCGTGGTCTACAAATTTGAAAAGAAATATTTGTGGTTTCAAAGAATTATGCACAATTTTATGACAAACACTTCCATTAACAGTTCTGAGAAATTTTGGAAGATATCAGAAGAAAAGGAACCTGCAGGGAAATTCTGGCATTTCTGAAGAATTTTTTTGAAAAACAAGTCTTATTCTTCTACAAAATACTTATTTATGAATTCTAAGTCACTTGAACGTAGTAAAAAAGAATGTTAATTATACTCATGTGGCTGGTAAATGCAGTAAAATATTGAAAATATTGTAGAGTAAAACATTAAAAAAAAACGAGGTTGGAAAGTCCCTCGTCCTATTAATGAGGATTTCGCGAGGGACGACAGAGAAATGCTGCAGGAAATCAGGTGGGAATGGTAGACTGGCAGCAAGTATTTTCGGCAGAACAAATACAAAATTAGGTGCAAACTGGTAGAAGAGGTTGATGATTTTGTTGAAAACAGAAGGATTTAGTATTATATATATATATATATATATATATATATATATATATATATATATATATATATATATATATATATATATATATATACATACGCACTGCGGGCCATTAAAATTGCAACACCCTGAAGGAGAGATGCTACAAACATCAAATTCGTATGAAAGGAAGAAGATGCTGGGATATGCAAATGATTAGCATTTGAGGGCAATCGAACGACGCAGTAAGGGGAAACGGCATCTCAAACTCTGTATCAAAGGAAAATTACACAGCGGGTATCATTCGGAAATCGCATTTGAATGTTGGTTGTTTGTGAGAAGATCGTATTATGCCTCGTACAAGAAGGAGAAATGGCTAGCAGCACGTGTCGGATTTCGATAACGGCAGGATCGTGGTCTATCGAGAGTGCGGTTTTTCGTTCCGCGATATTGCTACTCGCATCCAACGACTGTCATGCGAATATGGAATCGATGGGTTCAGGACGGTGATACTGAACGCAATGCAGGATCTGAACGGCCTCTCGCCACTAACGCCCGAGAGGACAGATATGCTGTCAGGTCGGCCTTGCAGGATCGTACAGCCACATCACGGACCTTGAGTCGGGAAATGGGTTTGTTTTCAACATGACAAGTAACCGCACGGACAGTGCGGTAATCTGAACAGCCAGATTTGCATTTCTCAGATCTTAAGGCCGGTGGCTGTGCCCTATCTTCGAGGCTTCGGAGACGCCATCTTTCAACAAGATAAAGCAAGACCGTATGTTGCCTGTCGCGTCCTGACCTACCTTGACACAGAGGGTGTTCGACTGTTTCCCTGGCCAGCACGTTCTCCAGATCTCTCACAAATTGAAAACATCTGGTCATGGGTTAGTGAGAGACTGGGCCGCCACCGTTCTCCAGCCACTACAATTGATGAAATGTGGCATAGACTTGAAGCAGCATGGAAGGACTTGCCCGTATCTGTCATCCAAGCCCAGTTCGACTCGATGCCTAACCGGGTTAGAGCCGCTTTAGCTGCCAGAGGCGGCAGCTGTGTGTACTGCTTGAGCAAACCAATTGCAGCTCAACTGCTGGTGCTAAGAGGGCGGAGACGAATTGAACGCGCGCTGCATTTTTACCTTAGCTGAGTGCAGACGGCACGCTGTGTTTTTACCTTCGCTGGGTGCAGACTGAATGCTGTTTTATCTTTCTCACGCTAGACGAACGTTAATGTCATGCCAGACGGGCACTGATATTCCGTTTTTCTTATTGTTATATGTGTGAACATAAGTTGTAAATGGTTTGTGTTTAATTAAACGTTAGTCAAGAATACATGTTATTGTATTTTGATATTTCAATAGTGGGAATAAATTCCCCACAATATATATATATATATATATATATAGTGGTGCTTTGACTTACGAGTTAAATTCGTTCCGTTACGCAGCTCGTAACTCGAAATACTCGTATGTCAAATCAGTTTTCCCCATTGAAGGGAACTGGAACGCCATTATCCGTTCTGCCCCCCCCCCTCTCCGCAAACACCGCAATTTTTTGTTACATGATTTTAAATAAGAAAAATGTTTTTATAAATAACAAATATTGTATCAAAACACATTACAATAGATTGTACTGCAATAAACTTCTTTTATTAAGTATAATATACAACATTTCTCGTGGAGATCATACGACTTGAAGACGCTGACGGAGATTCGGGAGAAGGGTAGAACTGAAAAATTGAATCTTCTTTGCTGAATTTTACCCTTTTCGCCACGTTTTCGTCACTTTCATCTGCAGGGGTTTTCGATAAAAATTTACCCAATGAAGTCTGTTTCATCCCCCCCTTTCAGAATGTTTTTGAAATGAGAGGTTCGCCGCTGTTCGTTTTCGGAGGCGACTCAAGTGTGGGCAGAGCAAGCTGCCCCGTCGGATAAATGTTGAAAGTTAATCTCTCGGTCTAATATTGGAAAGTAGTTATTATGTCATCGTCGCTCAGTTTTTCACAGACTTCCCCGTCTTCATCTACCCTGACATAATCAGAAAAAGCAACGTTATCGGAGTTAAATTTTTTGAATTCAGGAAAATATGCATCAATATCGTCACATTCTTCGATAGGATTGTTCTCTTCGGCGTGCATGAATTTAGCAGGGCGAAAGCAATTACTAATTGTGCTTTCTTTAACATCATCTCATGCGGCGTATAAATCATTTATAGCTGTCAGCAGAGTAATGTCGTAATTTTCATCACAATCTAAAGAAAAAATTATTTGTTTTAAGAGTCTCTAACGATAATTTGTTTTAAGATTCTGGATGATTCCTTGATCCAATAGCGCCCTTTACACGTACGCTCTTTCGCGAGTTCTTGGAGCGTACGGGATTGCGCGCGGGAAAACTTGCAGTACGCTTCAAAGCAGCTTTCCCTTCCTCTCCGACACATTTCCCACGTGCACTCAATCGCGGGGGATTGTGGTTTTACGCGAGAAAGAGCGTACGTGTAAAGGGCGCTATTGCTTGTAGCTTCGCAATTGTGTTTGGTGGCAAATTTTCAACCTATATGGAACTCAGTTCTGGAAGGTTATTTTGGCAGGTTGCGTTATCCACAAATAAGATAATTTTACGCTTTTGCCTCGAAAACTGCTTATCTTTTCCTTTTAACAAGTTACTGAAGATGTCTTGTGTCATCCATGCTTTTGTATTGGATACTTAACCAACTGGCAGTGTTTTAATTTCTTTAAGACTTCGTGGATTCTTGGACTTTCCAATCACTAATAATTTAAGCTTTTCGCTCCCATCCATATTAGCACAAACTAAAGCTGTAATCCTCTCTTTACTGCTTTTACCTCCTACGCAAGCATCTCCTTTAAAATGTAATGTCTTGTTTGGCAGGAGTTTATAAAAAATGCAGTTTCGTCCACATTAAAAATATCTTTCGGCAGATAAGTAGAGAAAAGCCCTGGTTTCAGTTTCTTACCGAAATTAGTGCATACGTCTTCGTTTACATCAGAGCACAGTGTACAGTCTTGAACAGGAAACGCTGTTCTAGAGATCCGATCTTTCTAATGTTATACAAATATTTTACTCGTTTAAAAGAGGACAGAGGATATCTATTTTTTTAAAGGATTTATTTGAAATTTTGTTAGATAACTAGCAATGGGCTTCAATAACCCTGACTGGGTTTTGATGAAAGTATTTTGTTGATATTTTCAGTCATTAACATTTAAATATTTTTAAAATAACTGAATGCAAGATGCCCCATGCGAATTTCCTTTCTATCCCATGCAGGAATTTTTATAAATAAGGTACTTTCCATATCCCAGAATCAAACTTTCTAAACTAAAATCAAACATCATTTAATGTAAATATTCACTGCATCCCAGGAACGCACAGCTTCTTAATATCATACAAACAGAGACAACTAGATTCGAACTTTTTAATATAGATCTTCATTAAGCTGAGGTACGTAAGGCATGATTGTCTCGAGGGGCCATTAACAAATGCTATGCATGCAAAATGCTTAATTTGAGTAATAATTCTCTGTGTTCATAAAAAATAAAGATTTTTTTTATTTAAGGGCGTCCAGAAACACAAAATTGTTGGAATTTTCGAAAAAAAATTTATTGCATAAAAAATTTCTATGTTCTTTTACGCTTAAAATGACGTTTAAATCATGTTTCTATCTTAATTAAAACAGGAGAAATTATTATATTTTTTTTTGTAACATTCTAATAGTAGTCAAGCATTGTTTAAACCTGTATGAATTCTAAGTCACTTGAACGTAGTAAAAAAGAATGTTAATTATACTCATGTGGCTGGTAAATGCAGTAAAATATTGAAAATATTGTAGAGTAAAACATTAAAAAAAAACGAGGTTGGAAAGTCCCTCGTCCTATTAATGAGGATTTCGCGAGGGACGACAGAGAAATGCTGCAGGAAATCAGGTGGGAATGGTAGACTGGCAGCAAGTATTTTCGGCAGAACAAATGCAAAATTAGGTGCAAACTGGTAGAAGAGGTTGATGATTTTGTTGAAAACAGAAGGATTTAGTATTATATATATATATATATATATATATATATATATATATATATATATATATATATATATATATATATATATACATACGCACTGCGGGCCATTAAAATTGCAACACCCTGAAGGAGAGATGCTACAAACATCAAATTCGTATGAAAGGAAGAAGATGCTGGGATATGCAAATGATTAGCATTTGAGGGCAATCGAACGACGCAGTAAGGGGAAACGGCATCTCAAACTCTGTATCAAAGGAAAATTACACAGCGGGTATCATTCGGAAATCGCATTTGAATGTTGGTTGTTTGTGAGAAGATCGTATTATGCCTCGTACAAGAAGGAGAAATGGCTAGCAGCACGTGTCGGATTTCGATAACGGCAGGATCGTGGTCTATCGAGAGTGCGGTTTTTCGTTCCGCGATATTGCTACTCGCATCCAACGACTGTCATGCGAATATGGAATCGATGGGTTCAGGACGGTGATACTGAACGCAATGCAGGATCTGAACGGCCTCTCGCCACTAACGCCCGAGAGGACAGATATGCTGTCAGGTCGGCCTTGCAGGATCGTACAGCCACATCACGGACCTTGAGTCGGGAAATGGGTTTGTTTTCAACATGACAAGTAACCGCACGGACAGTGCGGTAATCTGAACAGCCAGATTTGCATTTCTCAGATCTTAAGGCCGGTGGCTGTGCCCTATCTTCGAGGCTTCGGAGACGCCATCTTTCAACAAGATAAAGCAAGACCGTATGTTGCCTGTCGCGTCCTGACCTACCTTGACACAGAGGGTGTTCGACTGTTTCCCTGGCCAGCACGTTCTCCAGATCTCTCACAAATTGAAAACATCTGGTCATGGGTTAGTGAGAGACTGGGCCGCCACCGTTCTCCAGCCACTACAATTGATGAAATGTGGCATAGACTTGAAGCAGCATGGAAGGACTTGCCCGTATCTGTCATCCAAGCCCAGTTCGACTCGATGCCTAACCGGGTTAGAGCCGCTTTAGCTGCCAGAGGCGGCAGCTGTGTGTACTGCTTGAGCAAACCAATTGCAGCTCAACTGCTGGTGCTAAGAGGGCGGAGACGAATTGAACGCGCGCTGCATTTTTACCTTAGCTGAGTGCAGACGGCACGCTGTGTTTTTACCTTCGCTGGGTGCAGACTGAATGCTGTTTTATCTTTCTCACGCTAGACGAACGTTAATGTCATGCCAGACGGGCACTGATATTCCGTTTTTCTTATTGTTATATGTGTGAACATAAGTTGTAAATGGTTTGTGTTTAATTAAACGTTAGTCAAGAATACATGTTATTGTATTTTGATATTTCAATAGTGGGAATAAATTCCCCACAATATATATATATATATATATATATATATATATATATATATATATATATATATATATATATATATATAGTGGTGCTTTGACTTACGAGTTAAATTCGTTCCGTTACGCAGCTCGTAACTCGAAATACTCGTATGTCAAATCAGTTTTCCCCATTGAAGGGAACTGGAACGCCATTATCCGTTCTGCCCCCCCCCCCCCTCTCCGCAAACACCGCAATTTTTTGTTACATGATTTTAAATAAGAAAAATGTTTTTATAAATAACAAATATTGTATCAAAACACATTACAATAGATTGTACTGCAATAAACTTCTTTTATTAAGTATAATATACAACATTTCTCGTGGAGATCATACGACTTGAAGACGCTGACGGAGATTCGGGAGAAGGGTAGAACTGAAAAATTGAATCTTCTTTGCTGAATTTTACCCTTTTCGCCACGTTTTCGTCACTTTCATCTGCAGGGGTTTTCGATAAAAATTTACCCAATGAAGTCTGTTTCATCCCCCCCTTTCAGAATGTTTTTGAAATGAGAGGTTCGCCGCTGTTCGTTTTCGGAGGCGACTCAAGTGTGGGCAGAGCAAGCTGCCCCGTCGGATAAATGTTGAAAGTTAATCTCTCGGTCTAATATTGGAAAGTAGTTATTATGTCATCGTCGCTCAGTTTTTCACAGACTTCCCCGTCTTCATCTACCCTGACATAATCAGAAAAAGCAACGTTATCGGAGTTAAATTTTTTGAATTCAGGAAAATATGCATCAATATCGTCACATTCTTCGATAGGATTGTTCTCTTCGGCGTGCATGAATTTAGCAGGGCGAAAGCAATTACTAATTGTGCTTTCTTTAACATCATCTCATGCGGCGTATAAATCATTTATAGCTGTCAGCAGAGTAATGTCGTAATTTTCATCACAATCTAAAGAAAAAATTATTTGTTTTAAGAGTCTCTAACGATAATTTGTTTTAAGATTCTGGATGATTCCTTGATCCAATAGCGCCCTTTACACGTACGCTCTTTCGCGAGTTCTTGGAGCGTACGGGATTGCGCGCGGGAAAACTTGCAGTACGCTTCAAAGCAGCTTTCCCTTCCTCTCCGACACATTTCCCACGTGCACTCAATCGCGGGGGATTGTGGTTTTACGCGAGAAAGAGCGTACGTGTAAAGGGCGCTATTGCTTGTAGCTTCGCAATTGTGTTTGGTGGCAAATTTTCAACCTATATGGAACTCAGTTCTGGAAGGTTATTTTGGCAGGTTGCGTTATCCACAAATAAGATAATTTTACGCTTTTGCCTCGAAAACTGCTTATCTTTTCCTTTTAACAAGTTACTGAAGATGTCTTGTGTCATCCATGCTTTTGTATTGGATACTTAACCAACTGGCAGTGTTTTAATTTCTTTAAGACTTCGTGGATTCTTGGACTTTCCAATCACTAATAATTTAAGCTTTTCGCTCCCATCCATATTAGCACAAACTAAAGCTGTAATCCTCTCTTTACTGCTTTTACCTCCTACGCAAGCATCTCCTTTAAAATGTAATGTCTTGTTTGGCAGGAGTTTATAAAAAATGCAGTTTCGTCCACATTAAAAATATCTTTCGGCAGATAAGTAGAGAAAAGCCCTGGTTTCAGTTTCTTACCGAAATTAGTGCATACGTCTTCGTTTACATCAGAGCACAGTGTACAGTCTTGAACAGGAAACGCTGTTCTAGAGATCCGATCTTTCTAATGTTATACAAATATTTTACTCGTTTAAAAGAGGACAGAGGATATCTATTTTTTTAAAGGATTTATTTGAAATTTTGTTAGATAACTAGCAATGGGCTTCAATAACCCTGACTGGGTTTTGATGAAAGTATTTTGTTGATATTTTCAGTCATTAACATTTAAATATTTTTAAAATAACTGAATGCAAGATGCCCCATGCGAATTTCCTTTCTATCCCATGCAGGAATTTTTATAAATAAGGTACTTTCCATATCCCAGAATCAAACTTTCTAAACTAAAATCAAACATCATTTAATGTAAATATTCACTGCATCCCAGGAACGCACAGCTTCTTAATATCATACAAACAGAGACAACTAGATTCGAACTTTTTAATATAGATCTTCATTAAGCTGAGGTACGTAAGGCATGATTGTCTCGAGGGGCCATTAACAAATGCTATGCATGCAAAATGCTTAATTTGAGTAATAATTCTCTGTGTTCATAAAAAATAAAGATTTTTTTTATTTAAGGGCGTCCAGAAACACAAAATTGTTGGAATTTTCGAAAAAAAATTTATTGCATAAAAAATTTCTATGTTCTTTTACGCTTAAAATGACGTTTAAATCATGTTTCTATCTTAATTAAAACAGGAGAAATTATTATATTTTTTTTGTAACATTCTAATAGTAGTCAAGCATTGTTTAAACCTGTAAGTGCATTTTTCTGCATGATGGGTTTTTTCTCCATCTCTCGTCTTTAAATTGCTATAAGTCAAGAACCGTTAAAGATAAATGGTTGAAACGTAGAACATGTCTTTTTCAACTATTTTCCTTTAATTTTGATTGAGCAAATTTGAAAAAAATATTTACTTTTGAAAATATGATTTTTAAAAATATGTTACATCATTTTTTTGTAATTTTTAATATAAATATTTTAAATTTTTTTTAAAATTAAAATTTAAAAAATGCTGAATCAAAATTAAAACTTATATATTTCTGTTTAATTAAATGAAAAAGAATTGAAATTCGACAAATAATATTTCGAGTTATAACAATTTTAAATTACCCCACTTTTTTTAAAATTTTTAAATTTTTAAATTTTTAAAAACATTTTGAGAAGTTTTAGGAAGTGATTTTGTTTACAAATTATATGGTTAACCATCACGAAAAGATTCAAAATTTTAACTCAATAAATAATTTTTTTTTTTTAACGTGTCCCGGACCCCCTTAAGTAGCCTGTTAAACAGCGACCAATAGCACATTCTCTTTTTTCTGTGAGGGAGCCCAAAGTATGTAACAAATTTGCAGATTCTAATGGTGGCTGTATGGTTCAACTGATCCAAGAATATTACGCAGAAACTTCACAAGTTTGTGTTGTCTAAATTAAATTAAAATTTAGTTGCCCAGAAAACGTGAGCCGTAAATCGAGGTAAAAATCTTTTGGCACTGCTATTCGGAACACGTTAGGGTTTTAGCACTGTTACCACGTCCACACACACACACAGTGTGTGTGTGTGTGTGTGTGTGTATTTGCCTAGGGAAAAATTGAAACTGACGTGGTAACAGTGCTAAAACCCTAACGTGTTCCGAATAGCAGTGCCAAAAGAGACTGAAGACCGGGGATATTTTAGCTGGGGGTGTTTTGTAGCGCTTAACATTTAACACTCCTTTAACATTCTCATCTTTACCGATAGCTCACATCCGCCCAAACTACCTTCAGTTAAACACTAACATAGTCGTAGAGGACACGACAACCCAAATATTTAATCATTTGACATGTAAGTGACAGAAATGACGTGGAAAGATTGATAGTTTGAATTTATTATTTTTTTTCTGGCCAGATGACGTGTTTTGAGATTTTTGAAAATAGATAATTTATCCTTTTTTTTGTTATTTCCCACGTCAACAATGTGGAATCCTAAATTATAAGAAAATATGGCAAAAGAACATTTTTATTTTATTTTGTCACTACACGAAAATGAAGAAATACAACGTATATCGGGATCCTGAATACCAGTTTTAAGCTTAAGCTATCTTCGTTGTTTTGAAGAGTTTTCTTAACTGTATCTCAGTCTTTACTCACATTATCGGAGGAAAAAAATCTGACCACCCACGCACATCAATGGATTGAAGGGGGGGGGGAAAGCATCTGACAACTTAATCGGTTTCTTAAATCACGGTATTCTTCAAATTAAAGTACGCAGATTTTTTTTCTTTTTTTAAATATGGAATCACGATTCCATACTATTTAAAAGACGAAAGCCTGCGTTCACTGAAGTTTTGATACATCACACACCTGCTACAAGAACATTATTACTTCGATGTTCAGTCTCATGATGCCACTAGGAAATAGAGGTTATACTCAGCGAAAGAAGTTTCTGATGAGCAAACGAAAGAAAAAAAGGGGGGGGGGAGCTATTACCAAAGATACAGTCTTCCCAAAATGAAAACGTCTAAGATCGATAGCATGTGATTCAGTTGAAAATAAATACTTTTTCTGAACAAAATAATACTGTCCACGGCAATGCATATTCCATATACTGACTTTCTTTTAGTTTAATCTACTGAGACTCGTATTTGCGAGATGCGACCTGTGTTCAAACTTTTCTTCGATGCTGTTTCACTTGGTGGCTTTTAAAATCTCAGCGGGTAGACTCCAAATCTGTTTGCCAGAAAATTGTGCATCACTTAGAAAAAAAAAAGAAAAAAGTACTTTTAAACATCAGAATATTTTCCATCCCCCCCCCCCAACCATCTATATAACTGCATTTATATTTGTGGATCAGGGGTTTTGCTGTTTCTGTCGAACTCTCGTCAAAAAAGTCGGTCGTCCAGAGTTGCTGAATAGTCAAGTAAATAGCAATAGTGAATAATATATCAGAAAGTTTTACAGGGTAGACATGCCGATAAATATTTTGATTACTAAATATATTTCATTGTCTGGCAAATGTAAAACTAATACATATATATATATATAATATATATATATATATAACATACAAAGAGAAAGCGGAGTGATAACCCTATGCAGAGTAGGTCGATGGTAAGAAAAATATGTTACATATGTCTACTCTGCCACTCTTGATTTATAACTCGCGACAACGGTTTTATCGTATAAATTTTGCTTTCCGGAGGACCGTTATGGAGTAACGTAATCCTACGTTAAAAAAAAAAAAAAACTAACGAAGCAATGCACTAGTTAAATCCAACATTCATTAATCAAACGTGTGAAATCACTCACTTGTAGACCTCTCAAATGAGTCACCCAGAAGCCAAATCGGTTAAGTTCACTTTTTGAATTCTTTTAAAATTTTAGTGTCAAAGCACTTGATTGACCCCTAACTTATTACATTCATAATCAATTTCCCCAAAAATTAGGATTCACACCACTCGATGACCACAAAAATTTTTTTGGCCGTCGAATAATAAGCAACTTTTTTCGCATGCCAATCAAGTCCATACTCTAATGTAAATCGTTGCAATAATGCAATTCAAACGCAGAAGATAGTACTTGATAATAAAAGTTAATCGTTTAGTGTTATTTCATCACACAGAAAAGGTAAAATAAATGAGTCAGTGACAGTCTAACTGCTGCAGACGTAAGTACTTGTGAATTATTAAACAATATTTTCATTTTTTTTTGTCTGTAGTAAAAAAAATAATTTGAAGATTGAATTGGATGTTATTACTTTTTCTCACTTGCCAAAGTGAAAAGTCACGCAAAAATTGTAATATTAACGATACGCAATAATAACGATTACGCCAAAGATAAACTATCTTATAGATTTTATATGTCGTCAGATAAAAACTACATCTGCAATAATACATTCTGCAAGGGCAGCGGGCCAGTGATCTAAACGTCTCTGGTTCGATGCCCGTCGTTGCAAATCCATCGCGTACACTAAGGGCGGCTGGTGCACGTAAAATCCATCGGGGCTGCAAAGTCCTCGAAGTTCTCAAATTTACCTCTGGAGATGCAGGATCAAGTGTTACGGTCTCGGCATTTGACTCCGTTCTAAATTACGGGACCGGCTTGTAGGGGGTAAATCTGGCCACCTACGGTGCCCCCTTAAATGTCTCGGCTGCAAAAGTGCAATGGATTAAATTCCAAAATTACCATAGGTAACAACACCATTCTGCAATGTTCATTTGAATTGATATTTTCAGAGGAATTTTAAGAATCAATGTATATCAATTTAAATAAACTCTTCTCCCCCTTTTTTTTTATGGACTTAACCGATTTGGCAAGTGAGCGGCTCAGTGCGTTTACTTTAATCCGTTACACAACACTGTCAAATACACTTAGGAATTCAACAAAAACGCAAAAAAAGAAATTTCTTGTCCCGAAATACCTAATATTAAGTATTTTTAGTTGTATTTCGTGAAATGGTCAGTTATCAGTTCAAAATTAAAATGGCGTATTTTTAGACACATTTCACTCCTGCCATCTATCGACTGAAAGAGGAATCTTTTGTCGACGGCAAAACTATTTTATCTTCAGATGACGAGGTTAGGCAAGAAAAACGGATGAAAAATGCTTTAATAACTACAAAAGATGGTAAAGTTGTAGTCACCGAAAGCTATCTTTCTTGAGCACCGAGAAATGATTTCCCAACGTAATGAGAAGTAATCATTTCGATTCTCGAACCAATGTCAAGAATAACCCGGGAAGCACTAAATAATAAGAAGAATGAATTGAAACGTTTAGTTGAACTATCGTAAAATAATCACCACTTCGGTATACCAATACTGAAATTTGCTTCAAATCTTCCTAAGCCATGAGTGTGTGTGTGTGGGGGGGGGAAAGAAATTTACGAGTTTCCTAATCTTACTTTATTGTACCACGGGCTTGTGGCGGCCCTGTGGTACAGCGCGCTGGTTTTCGTTGCTGGGGGTGCTCGGATCGAATCCCGGCGTCGCGCCACAAAAAATAGCGTCCTTTACACTTACGCTCTTTCCAGCGTGAAATCACGATCCCGCGCGATTGAGTGCACGTGTGAAGGTGTCGGAGAAGAAGGGAAAGTTGCTTTTGAGCGTACTGCAAGTTTTCCCCCGCACAATCCCGTACGTTCCAAGCACTCCAAGAGTGTGCGTGTAAAGGGCGCTATTAGCGCTCTTTACACGTACGCTCTTTTGCGAGTGCTTGGAGCGTGCGCGCAATCCCGTACGCTCCAAGCACTCCAAGAGTGTGCGTGTAAAGGGCGCTATTAGCGCTCTTTACACGTACGCTCTTTTGCGAGTGCTTGGAGCGTGCGCGCAATCCCGTACGCTCCAAGCACTCCAAGAGTGTGCGTGTAAAGGGCGCTATTAGCGCTCTTTACACGTGAAAAAAAAAAAACACTTTATTTTACCAAACAAAAGTTTCCTTTAAACTTATTCAAAGAACAATCAGTTGAATTAACAATCCCCCCAGTTCCCCCGTGCTTGCTGTTTAAAATAACGGAACAGTTCAATTAACTGAGCAAAATAACTAATATCGGGTAAAGAAGAAGAAGAAAAAAAAGGTCGAAAATCGCTGACTCGCCGCAGTTACAATCTTGTTTCAGAGCTGTTGGCACTCAACTTCATAGAAAACCGACGCATAGCAATAAAATCCTATCAAGATGTTGCCGGATTGTTCGATCTATTGACTCGAGATTCATAGAACGGGAAGCAGAGAAAAAACACGCGATTACTATAAATCTCGTCTCCAGATAAATAAACAGTGTCTTTACTCTCGCTTTCTTTATTCGGCGGATTTCCGTCCCTGAGTCCATTCCGCCGCAAAAATGCTGAGGGCGCGATTATTCCCGTGCCTCCCTGGACATCGAACCGGAGTAAAAGTTTTACGAGTGGTGTGGCATCAGACATCGAAAGGGAAACAAAACTAATTTCCTCCACGTGCGGTCATCGCTTCCTGGACACCCCAAGTCCCGGATTTCGGCGCAGGAAGCAGCTGACGGTGTCTCCTCCAATCCCGGGATGGCCCGATATATATCGGAATAAAGAGACGGTGGGGGGAGATTTAGGGCCACCCCCGTGAAAAATATCCTCCCGATCGAAATCCTTCGCAGAAGGCCCTCGTGAACTTCTAAAGCTCTTAACTCGGCACCGAATCAGTTATGTATGTTTTTGGCAAATAAATATAAAAATAAATAAATAAAAATAAAAGCAGGAATGGATTGCCGCTGACAGAAACTCACTTGTGTATTTCGATTACATCCGAAAACTCTTTTTGGTTGTCAATGAGTTCAATGAAAGCTATGCACAATATTAGGTTACCCTGATTTGAGAAATAGAATAGGGCAAGCTTCCTCAAAATTGGGCGAGGAGTCAACGTGTTATAGTTTCGTAAACAGCAGTGAGCTGCTTGCTCTGGTGTACACAACGATAGCTTCCCCTCTCCCCTCCCGCACCAAGCTGCATTAAACCCCCTCCCCCCACCCCAACATTCGATGACCACCCAACACACTATCGTTACCACCACCACCTCTCATCCTTGAGGTGCATGTTTGCTGTCTTCCTGGAAAGCGTAAATGCAATCGCAATCAATATGTATCCTTTTAACTTTGTACTGGCTGAATTAGTTACCGTATCATCGCTACATTTATAAGGGTGGCCCAAGTGAAAGCGAGACTTTGTGTTTTTTCAGTAATGATTTTTTGATTTGAACATGTCAACATACAGGAAATGGTAGTAATATATGAGCTACAAATCCGCTACAAATAGATGGCTTATCGGTTCAAGCAAGTGTCCCAGCGATTTTGGATACCCTGAGAGTGATACCCTGAGAGTGTCCGCAGACACACGTCCGTAGTGTCTGCGGAACCAGTCTTGAACAGCGTCCCGCACTCCTGCATTGTTAATGAACTGGCGGTCCATGAGAGCATTTTTCAGCAGGTTGAAGAAGCCTTAGGATGACAGGGAGACTATAGAGGGTATGGTTGAAGACGACCCAGCGGTAGTGCTGCAGCAAATCTTGTCCCCGTCAGCAATCGATCCCATAATGATGGCTAAGTGTGCTTGAGCCGGTCTTGGTATATTCCATGCTCACACGTCCCTCACTAAATTCACTTTCCATCTGACGACAACACCAGCTGAACACCGTGGCAGATATTAAAGTCCATACACATCCTTCATTCAAGGACAAATTTCGGCTCTAATAACACCTTCTGCCGTCAAAAATTAAATAAACGCTCGTTGGGCTTGTTAGTACAGAACCATGTCACGACCGTGAGTAGTCATCTTGCTTGACCACGTCCAAACAGCACACTGACACTTTTCGATATCTCTTGCCAGAACGTCTCACCGGCGCAGCGTACCGTGCCTTTCTGGAGCAAGTGCTTCCTGGTACCTTGCAAGCTTTTCCGCTCACCACACAGAGGGACATGTAGTTTATGCATGATGGAGCCCCACCATACATTAGCACCGCGGCCCGCGACTTCCTGAATGTCACCTATCCTGAGTGGTGGATTGGAAGCGGGCGTCCTGTGGCATAGCCTGCACGCTCACCGGACCTAAATTTATTGCACTTCTTTTGGGGACACATGAAATCATTGACGACACCTATGGGCTCAGTGGAAGATCTCGTGGCGAGAATCGTTGTTGCAGCGGACAAGATTAACACTACACCTCGAGAGAGAGCTCCAGTCTTTCAGTGAAGAAAGTTCAACTTGGACACTGAATGTTACGCTTTTCTGACACACTGAGCGGAATGTGGCCCTAAGTTGCATTCGTCTTCACGAGTACTATCACCCCTCTTATTTTGTCGACACAGTTTACAAACACCCTGTATAGTGAATTGACTTCCAGTGGCAGGGAGTTGACTGAAGAATGTTACAAACAAAAAAGAACTTTAATTTAATGGTAATTTTCCCAATATGCCTCACTTCTCCCAATATCTCCCAGGTCGGAACTACAAGAGAGAACTTTGCAAAAAGGAGTTTTTCTCCTGTCCACCGAGATCACAAAAGTGGCAGCTGGGGGCAGACAGAAACATCTATACGGTACAGGTGATCCATGAGGAGGTTAGTGGTCGAAATATCCCAACGACTTTTCTTCGTGGCTCTAGTCTCTAAAGCCAGCTGCAAGTCAGAAAGACACTTGAATGAAAGACCCGTGATTCAAACACGAAATAAAATTTAGAAAAAAAAATTAAGGCATTTCTTCGCCAGGTGTTGACACAGGAGGGACATCAAATCTCATTTTGTCTTCGTCTATGTCTCTTCCTTCAAAGTAAATCAAACAAAAGAAAATTGTTTATGTCTGATGTAGGTGTAGTCATCTTCTGGGGTGAGAAGAAACTAAAGTTTCGAAGTAAAAATTTCACAGGCTGTATATAATTAATTCAGAAAAAAAATTCTTGAACGTGAGCTCCTGTGGCTAAGAATTCATCGTCTTTGTTATTATTTTGCCTCGTACCTTACCCTTTTAATCCTCCAGAAGATTAAAATTATCAGAATTAGAATTGCACAAGATTGTCGACGTATTTGGTTGTCGTGAGAGTTCATTTGGAGCGTCGAATCATATTTAGAGAGTACGCACCTTTCTTTTCTGGCTTTTCTTTTGCCGTTTTTCATCTCTTATTGATGAACGCTAATAATATTACATGTTGGACACTCACTCCGCCATATTTGTCAAATATTTACAGTGCATGCTGTCGGAAACCAGCCGACGCTTCGGTAGAGCAACATTTCAATGACGTTCCTTTGGTGTCTGAATTGGATGCCAATCGATGTTTCCCCTGAAACATTTGTCTTTCTGGTGTGATGCTTGATAAACAGGGTATTCGAGTTCTTTTTGGGAAATCCGATCTTTTTATATCCTGAAGACAGATTATTTCGAATACCCGTGTACCCTAATGGCGGTGGTGCACGAAAAATCTGTCGTGGGTGCAATGTTCTCCAAGTTCTCAAATTTACCTCTGGGGGTGTGGGGTCAAGTGTTCTGGTCTCGGCACTTGACTCGGTTCTAAATTACGGGACCGGCTTGTAGGGGGTAGTACTGGCTAGCTATACGATGCCCCCTTAAATGAATGACCAGCAGTCTCGCGGTGTACATACAGGAGAATATTTAGCGACAAGTGCCTCCACGTTCGAAAAAAAATTATTTCGAATACTTTCCTGTGCACTACATTGAAAAAAAATATCGTGTATGTAAATCAGTTAGTATGGCAGATATATTAAATACGATTCTATACTTTAAATAATATATATATATATATATATATATATATATATATATATATATATATATATATATATATATATATATTCTAAAAAAAAGTAACTGGCGCCGCCTCCGCCGTTGTCAAAAGCTTGTCACGCTATCTCCTCCGAAACCGCTGGGGGTATGGGGTCGAGACCTATACCAATAGATGCATAAAAATGCGGGGAAGAAAGTAAGACATGTCTCATCTTCGTCGGACTTAGAGTTTTTTTTTATTTCATGTTTGTGGAAAAATATTGACCTTTTTCATGTTCAGATTACGATAACTCACCAAAAATTAATCGTAGAATTTTGATCTTTTCCCAATCTAAGACAACAGACATTTCTCCTTCAAACAAGACCTCATTTGTTTAAAAATAATTTAAAACAGACTAATATTTTCATCAAAATATTAAACCCACTTTTTCGAGAAATATCGTCACATATGTGGATGTAATATCGATGCTCCTCGAGTTTTTATCTTACAAAGAAAATATTTACATCATCTGGAAGATGAAAGCTTTCTCATTCATATAAACCTCATTTCAAGTCTCTATCTTAAAATTTCGATTTTTAATTGAATTTTAAAGCTGAAATAGTGATTCAAGAGTGATTCCCCTTCGCATAAGGGTGACTGACAACAGTAAATGGCTGTTACATTGCCCGAGAATCCCTCCTATGTATCTCGCTATTAGCCATAACAGAGGAGCGAGCGTAGCGAGCCTAGGGGCAAAGCCCCTAGTCTTTCTATTCTAAAAAAAAGTAACTGGCGCTGCAGCCTCCGCCGCCGCTGTCAAAAGCTTGTCATGCTATCTCCTCCGAAACCGCTGGGGGTATGGGGTCGAGACCGATACCAATCGATGCAGAACAATGTGGGGAAGAAAGTAAGAGATGTCTCATATTCGTCAGACTTTAAGTTTTTTTTTATTTTATGTTTTGTGGGAAAATATTGACTTTTTCATGTTCAGATTACGATAACTCGCCAAAAAAGGATCGTAGAATTTATTTTTTTTACAATCTAAGACTACAGACATTTCTCCTTCAAACAAGACCTCATTTGTTTAAAAATAATTTAAAACAGACTGATATTTTTATTAAAATTGAAAACCCACTTTTTGGAAAAATTTATGCGTTTCGAGATATATAAATTCGATGCTCTCAGACTTATTATGTTACAAAGAAAATATTTATATCAACTGGAAGATGAAAGCTTTCTCATTCATATAAACTTCATTTCGAGTCTCTATCTTAAAATTTCGATTTTTAATTGAATTTTAAAGAAATACTTCAAAATAATCTTCTCATTCGCTTCCTTTGCAGAAGGACCAATTTTTCACCCATAGACGGGCTTCATCCATTTCGCCGGGAGGGGGAGGGAAGCTTCAACTGTAAACAAATGAATGACTCAATCGCTGTAAACAACTATTGAGTCATTCATTCACTTGATTCACCAGAGGAGCGAGCGTAGCGAGCCTAGGGGCGAAACCCCTAGTATTCTAAAAAAAGTAACTCCGGCTGCCGCTGTCAAAAGCTTGTCACGCTATGTCCTCCGAAACCGCTGGGGATATGGGATCGATAGCGATACCAATGGATGCAGAAAAATGGGGGGACCAAAGTTAGACATGTCTCATCTTGGTCGGACTTCGTCGGAGTAAGTTTTTTTTTATGTTTTGTGGGAAAATATTGACTTTTTCATCTTCAGATTACGATAACTCGCCAAAAAATGATCGTAGAATTTTTATCTTTTTACAATCTAAGACTACAGACATTTCTCTTTCAAACTAGACCTCATTTGTTTAAAAATATTTTAAAACAGACTAATATTTTCATCAAAAAATGAAATACAGTTTTTGAAGAAATATCGTCCCATATCTGGATGTAACATCGATGCTCCTCGAGTTTTTATCTTACAAAGAAAATATTTACATCATCTGGAAGCTGAAAGCTTTCTTATTCATATAAACCTCGTTTCAAGTCTTTATCTTAAAATTTCGATTTTTAATTGAATTTAAAGCTAATAATTCAACAGTGATGAAAAGCCCTTTGCATAAGGGTGACAACAGTAAATGGATGGAAGCTGTTACATTGCCCAAGAATCACCCTATGTATCTCGCTATTAGCCCTAACAGAGGAAAGATGTAAAAATAATTTAAAAGAAACTGAAATCAAATTCAGTTTATATTATATTCCTTTTATAATAGATTATATTCAGTTTATATTATATTCAGTATTTCTTGCTTTCAATTTATATTATATTCTTTTATCCGTTTTTACTACAGCATTGATTTTTTAATTTTGCTACTATAAGACGTGTATTGAAAAAAATGCCTAAAAGAAAGCGCGGTATAACTGGTGATAAAGAAAGAAGACAAAGTGCTCAGGCACAGAGGGAACGAAAAGAAAGGCTAGGTAAAGAAGAAGTTTCAACAAGACACGGAGTAAAAACTGAAGGACTTCAGTTAAATAAACCCTTTGAAATAGTAGGACTTGAAGAAGATAAATTGGAACACAAACGTGCTGCCAACCGTTCAGAAAATATGTCAGAACAGCGATTGCACAAAAAACGCATGTCAGATAGGAGAGAAAATATGCCACAGATTCGACTTGAAAACAAGCGTGCAGCAGACAGGGCAGAAAAGATGTCAGAGATTTGACTTGAAAACAAGTGTGCAGCAAACAGGACAGAAAACATGTCAGAGATTCAACTTAAAAAAAAGCGCAGAGGAGACAGGACAGAAAACATGTCTTTGCAGTGAGTCGAGCTGCAAAGAGAAATCAATTACATGTTGAAGAAGAAGGGTCCTGTGATCAGCAAGAAGTATTGGAGGGAAAAGGTAGTGCTTGTATTTATTTTGATCAGAATATGGAAATTAATATTTTAAAATTTGGAAGCAAGAATTTCAGTGTTTTTGAAGTGGTAGGTGATGGTAATTGTCTTTTTAGTGCTATTTCTGTTTGTTTCTATAGGAACAGTAATGAACATGCCAAAATTAGAAAAGATGCTGTAAGTTTTGTGTTGTCACATTGGGTTGAATTCGAAGTATTCATGAGTGGGTATTTGACGGAGGTTTCCCAACAGCATATTATGAAAATAAAATGAGTAAACATGGCACATACGGGGAGGGGGGCAATCGAAATTCTTGCAATTTCAACACAAATTTTAAAAAATTCCACCAATTGTCGAAAATCGATGTTTTCAACGTAGTCGGTCCCGTTAATATCGCATTTCAATAAACAAATATTTTTTTACGAGTAAGCCTTATTAGGGGCCTTTTACGAGTAAAATATTCCCTTTTAAGCCTTATTAAGTCTTTTTACGAGTAAGCCTTATTAGAGGCCGAAGGCCCCGTACGAAAAGCGAGCGTCGCGAGCTTAGGGGGCTTTATACCAAGCCCCTAGTATATAAAAAATTTTAAAATTGTTTGTATATATTTATATGTTTTATAACTTTTATGTAAAAACCCATTTGAATTTCGAAAAAAATGTTTTCATATGATGCTGTAAAGCTTATGTATGTATTGTCATTCTTGGTAATTGTGGATGTATTGCCATTGTCTATATTTGCGCGTATTGTGTCATGTATTGCTAGTATTTGTGAAATGTAGTTCAAAATTCTTTTTTTTTTTTTTAGCCTTCATACCCATCTATTCATTCCCAACCAAACCACTCTCATAATATCCGCTAGAACACTTTTACCAATTAATATCAATATCTGTACAGGAGACTGACACTCGTAAACTTGTTCAGTGAGAGGGACAGCTGGCGGTACAACAGGCAAGATAGTGTCGAAGCTGGGGTGTGTAGATGTCAGTGTCGTGCACAGGGTCTCATGCCATGCAGACCAGTCGAAAGCATTATCTAATAAGATGTACTAGACCGGTTACACACAAAACACATTTATTTACAAAACAATTACACGAACCATAACTAAACAAATAATACAAAAATATTTCGATGTAACAATTCACTTAGCACGAGAAACATGAATTATCGCCATGTGCGTCGCACGCCGAAGACAACATACGCTCTATCACCGAGCAAGTTCGTGGTCGAAGCCGTTACCACGGGGTGCATAGTGGTGGATTGGGCTGGACTCCTAGCGGTATCTGTTGACGCGATTACCAAACGCAGCAATGACAATCTGAGAGTCGGATAGCATCACAAATTTGCAAAGAGCATCCAACTGTTTAGTGCCATCCCAAGAGCAGTTACATCGCCATAATAGGTGGTTTCAGCAATCCCACTACAGTAAAAAGTCTGTCATGAATTCCCTCTCCAACATTCTCGGAGTCCTCAAAAAGCGATTCGTCCCTAGAGAGACGAAGCCACTCGGCCTAGGAAAAATTTGCATCGATGATTTCCAGAGCAGAAAAATGTAACGTCTGCAATGAATAATTCTTGAAGGTGAGAGAGGGGAGGGATAGAGAGAGATGCATAGCTGAATGATATTGAAAAAAATGTTTAATTCATCTTACAAAATGAAAAAGTTTTATTCAAAAGCAAGAAATTTAAACGTCTGAATTGAATAATTCTTGATTGGTTTGATTGAGAACACTACGGTTATTTTTTACTACAGGAGAGCTAATTAGACCGGGACCTACTGCTTATAGTCGATTCCGAACGGCGACAAACATTCATGCCAACAGTGGTACTCGAGCCAACGGACTCTGGTACCGAAAGCCCCAGCGGCCTAGTCATTCAGCCATCATCCGAATAATTCTTGAAGACGAGCGAGAGGGGAACACAGGGATAGAGATAGAGAAGTGGGTTGTGTGTGTGTGGGGGGGGGGGGGGAGATGCACAGCAGATAAACATTAAAAAATCTTTAATTCAGCAATCCAAACTTTACTTAGCTTTACCATTTTAAGAATTATGCACAGTAAAAAAAAATTAAATAAAAAATAGAATTATGCATATTAGGAATATCACGAATAATCTATAACGAAAAATATTTAAGAAAATAGAACTGAAATAAAAATAGAATTGAAATATATTACTGTTGATCAAAAATATCTTCAAATTTATCCGTATTTGCATTCGAATAAAGCCATAACTTCCGGATCGATATAAGGTTTCAGTCCCCCTTGCATCTTGGGAGCCAAAGAAGTAAACATTCAATTATTAAGATGGCCTTGGAAGATCAGCAGTTGTCCATCAAAATCCAAGTAATCCCGATCGAGGTGAGAGGTAATCCCTGTGGTGTAGGTCCTACTAATTATATTGTTCCTCTCTGCGTGTCAGGTTTTTGAGAGAAGGCAATTAGGTCTGTCAAAAAAGGACGACGAACGTCTTATAATCCAGCCTATCTCTCTCGTCATAAGTAATCGAGATGTATCCGCAGTCAGTAACGTGAAAGGGCATTCAGTTTGTTACGCTTTATATAACAATGTTTTTAATGCAGGCGGCATTCAGTCTAGGTTTCGTAACGATTTCTAATATAAGTATATTGCACGTTCATTTACTTTTAAAGTCCAAATAGAAAAAAAAATTAAGCTACAATTGTATCTTGGTTTAACGAAGTCACGTCGCTCCAAGTGAAAACTTCTTAACAAAGAAAATTCGTTCGGTGAGAATTATAGCATAAAAACTTTATCTAATAAAATTGGGAAGGAAAAAAACAGGAACTAAACTGCTACTATACAATAATTATACATCCACTGTTTACGTAATTTCATTTCATGTATAAGTGATCGTAATAAATGAGACAAAATGGATTAAATAGCAATATTACGCACAAATCTTGGGGGGGGAGGGGGGGGGGTAAGGGACATTTCATGATGATATTTTCCTTCATACGTGTGTTTATAACATTATGCTCATAAAAAACCTGATCAATTAGAAATTTTCCTTTTAAATAGTTCGATTCAATGTTTAAAGAGTGTTCAGTTCTTAATACATCTTCTGAACCAACAGCTGTATACAGTGAAACTTCTTAATGGCGGCCAGTAATGGTTACGAAAAAATGCCCGTTTAGAGTGCTAGCAGTCAAAAAGAGGTTTTTTCCGTTACATTAGCTGAGTCTTGACTCGGTTCTGAACGAATTTGGCCGTTTAGAGAAGTTTCACGGTATATATTTTCCCTTTTGCGCGAAGAAAGGTTTGCGAAACAACTTGTCTTCAATTTTTTCTTAAAATTGTTTTTATAAAACTTTCTATTTGTAGAGGAAAAAAAAATGCCGAACATTTTTTGCCGAAGAAAATATTTTTGGAACTTTTACTCTAAATCCAAAAATCTTGACAATTCAACAGAAATATAACAAAGGAAATCTATTTAAGACTAGCTGAATACCCGTGCTTCGCTACGGAGTACATTCAAATTAAATACAACGGTCAATGTATGCAATTAATGCCAAATATATATATATATATATATATATATCATCTACATATATAAAAACGAATGTTTGTTTGTTCGTATTTTAAGGGCTGCCGTTCCGTTCATCCGATTGCGATAAAACTTGGTGAATTTATTACTTGAACTTGCGCGAAGGTTGTAGACTATTTTCATCCCGCTACGACGTTCCATTCCCGAATTATGTTAGAATAAGTTTGCGCGGTATCAGCGGATATTTTTGTTCAAAGCCATTGTAACATTTCATTTTTGCCTATTAAATTATGACATTTCCGTAAAAATAAATAGACATGAATTAAAAAGTGATTTATTTATATATTGGCGCATGCAAGAATGAATTTGATATATTATTTTCATATACGTGGCAACGCCGGAATATTTTTTTAAAAATGAAAATTTAAGGATGGAAAGTCATTCATTTTCAATGAATGTGTTATCTATCCATTTCATGAATTGAAACTATCCCAAGCTACCTATTCAAACTCAAATATACTGAAGGACACGTTCACTTAGCTAGAAACACGTGCGTTTAGCCTTGACGCGATGATTTATATAACTGAAGTGACATTGAAACATAGCAGATGATTTAGTTTTGAGAAATAATTACAATCATGAAATACGTGTATATTATAATTAAGAAAGTCTGAAAGTGGCATTGAAACAGTAAGGGCAAAATGTCAAAGATTGTTGAGAAATGAGCAATGCGAGGAAAAAAAAACAGACGAGCGCGAAGCCAACAGAATTCGAAATGCAGTTAGACGAACACAAGAATCTGAAGAAAAACATTCCCAAGCGCGCGAAGCCAACAGAATTCAAAATGCAGTTAGACGAACACAAGAATCTGAAGAAAAAACATTCCCAATAGCTCGAAGGCAACAGAATTCGAATTGTAGTGATCCGAAGCAGTGAGACTGATAAGAAACTTTTAACGCGTCGAACATACGATCGTCTTAGAGCTTCAACATCAGTAGGAGAGGAAAGCGATGAACAACGACAGCACCGACAACAAACTAATGCTAAAATTCTTTTGCTACCGCAAAAGAATTTTAGCGAAAACTTTAGAACATCATAACATGAGGCTAATCATTGAAAAAAAAAATAATAACAGAAACTGAATCCCGAGCGAAGCCAGGTAATACATCTAGTATACATATATATTTATTTATTTATAAAAATATCGCAACGGATATTTTTATAGACAAAATAAAGTAGAAGAAAATATTCAAATTAAATTCAACGGTCAATGTATGCAATTAATTTGTATGTTTAATATCCATAAAACATACTAATTTGAATTAAATTCTTAAAAAACTTCCATCTCAATGAGTCTAGTGGTTAAATTTTATCTTTTACTGAATTTTAATAATTTTTTTTGTCAATTTATTTCGTTGTTATGCACGTGACGTAAAATTAATTTAAAGTATCACAAAAGAAAAAAACCACGTGATCAGCATTTAATAAATTAAAGTCTAAAAATGAATCTTTAAGAAACCACCAAAAATCAGAAAATGGAGGTAAGGATTCGAAAAAGATTTCATTTTAAAGGAATTTTTATGATCTTTCTTGTGATTTAAATTTTATAACCCTCAGATTATTATTTTAACAGCAAATTTTAAAGAATGTTACAAAAACAGCTTACACATTTAATTTAAAAAAATCTAAGAATTTTTCAAAAATCTTTCTTAGTGCACCCCTACACTATAAGAATAATCGCCATGCACAATTTCAGCCCTTTAGGTCCAGCGGTTTGGTCTGTGCGTTATCTGTCAGTAAGTTATGGAACTGTTTTATAAATATAGATTACAAGAAAATTCGATAAATCCCTTTTACTTATTTTTACTTTAAATCCAAAATGCTGATGACATTTAACAAAAATAGAATGAAGGAATGCTATACAAAATTTCATAGCGATACCCAACAAGGATTTACCGATTTATCCTTTTGAAAATGGAAAATCATGAAAATTTCATTTGTAGAATAAACAGTGATGTTGCTCTGCTTTGGGCATTTTGGAGCAGCTAAACTTGAAATATGGAGCAGTGAAAAGCTTTTTCTTTGCTGTTAAAAAGCAAATTTGTAGAAGTGCATCACAATTTAAGAGCAGTCACCAATTTAAACCAGTTATTGAACACTCCTCAAGCAGTCAAACAATGTTTGTGACTAACACTTTTTCAGTAACTCAACCTTAAAACCGAATTTTGACCATACCTCCGGTATTTAACATTATAACTGCACTCTGATAAAAAGTAACAAAAGGTATCAATTACGGTTATTTAAAACCTGTGAGAACTAATTAGACCTTGATCTATTGCCAAAAGTTGATTCCAAACCACTATAAACACACATGCTGGGACTGAGAATCAAATCTGGTAACTCTGAATTTAAAGATGGTAGAGAACTAATCACCAATCAGGAAACCACAACAGATTCTATAAAACGTCAATCAAACCATTTCAGGGCAGATAAATTAACAACCAGAAGAAAGATGATAGTATAAAAATTTTATAAAAACCCTTAAAGAATTTGGGAAAGAGTGAAATAAATTACATTATTAGCACAGAATTTCATATAAATTAATCTGACTTACTAGACTAGATCAGCTAAGATTGGGATCAAAAACTTTTTGGAGAGAAATTATGAACATGCTTACTAAATTCAATGATTTTAATATTTTGACTATTTTGTGAAATGATTTTTGGATATTCAAAATTCAAATAACACTTATTCGGGTTCAAAATACGTGACTGTGTTAAAATAGGGAAATAATTCTATTTGACATGCAGATAAATCAGCCATTTCTCATTAGATATCCTTACTAATAAACTAACGAATTTCACTAAATTTTTATGTACAGTGATTTCCGCTTATAAGAATCACGTTTGTTATCACTGTTTTTGATTCTTATAAGCGGTTGATTCTTATAGCCGAAATTTAGGTTTTTTGGACAGGCACACACACACCTATATATACATATATGAGATAATTTACCATAAAATACTCTTTAATTTACGTTAATTATCTTTTATTAAAATTATTTTTTATAATTTTAAAAATACAACTTAATTTCTAGACCCTTAAGTCGATACACAGGATTATAGTAAAAGAAGAAAAACAATCCAATATTTGCTACAACATACCTGTTTAACAGTTTTAACATTTCAACTACAGGAGAGGAGCAAGAAAAAGTTTTCTATGGTAGTTTGACGTAATGAAGTTTTCAGGAGGCTGTTTATACCTCTTTCAATGCCAATAGTCTCAGACGAAGATTCACCTTCTAGCTTACGTTTCACGGTTTGATAACGTGTTGAATCTACTAATGTCACGTTTGCCTAAGTCATAGTGGACACTTCGTCGAAGATTTATGTGTTTCAAGGTCCAGGAAGCCTCAACTAGGATGTGGGAGGTGAGGAAAAAAAAGTCCCTATTTTTGTTTGTGGAGAAAAGTGAAATCGGTCCCGGACGGGTAAAGATACCCCTGGGTCAAGCTAATAGGACAGTGTTGTGCTAAAGCGTTTAAGGGGAAACTATTATGTTATGTCTAACAAAGAAAGGGATGAATTTTACGACTATATTCCATCCCATCTTATCAATCTTTCTTAAAAAAAAGAAGAAAGAACTTCGTGCCTTTAGAGGGTTTAAGTGGCTTTTTTGGAAAAATGAAAGGAAAGCGAAGAGTGTAAGCTGATTCTTAAAACCGGTGGATTGATTCTTTAAAGCGAAAATTTTAACATGGAAATAATACATTTGTTTTTGTTTTCGAGATATTGATTCTTATAAACGGTTGATTCTTATAACCACTGATCACTATAAGCGGTGGTTACTGTATTAATTAAAAAACAAGTAAATAATGAACTATTTCATTTATAGGTATACTGGACATTCTGGTGAAATATTATTAGGATGGGTGTCCCAAATATCGCCCCTGTGCCTAATATCGCCTACTCGTGTTTCTAAAGTATGATTCGCGCTATGTATGAGAAAATGCAGTAACTTCTTAATTCTTGGTATGTACTAACAGTGGCGATAGCAACAACGCTCTTATCACTGACAACAGAAACTATACGGCGACTGAAGTTGTTTTGGGTGTTGTCTTCGTAAACTTTGGCTCCAAAGAATCAGAATTCGGTGAATGACCAGGTAGGTGCATCCAAATTATAATTTTGCTTATACCATTTGAAAGTGCATTAAACAGAGACTTTGCTAGCAACGCCTTTTAACAGGTGCTCCTAATTTCGCCTGATAGGTGGTAAGAGGAACAGAGGTAGGCGATATTAGGAACCGCTCTGGAGTTCACTGGAAATTTCAGTTTTTCCAATTTAGCTGCATAAGTTAAACTGGCACTGGTTTTGGAGCTGGTTGATCTCAGGATACCAAAGGAAATAGTTCTTAGGGATGTTCTTTGAGTTTCCAGCCTAATCAGAAACTAAAAAGTGGATGAAATGTCGAAAATAAGTTAGAGTAGGTGATATTTGGGACACTTACCCTAATATAAAAATATAAATTCACAAAAAAAGAATGAAATCGGAGAAATAATGCAACTGTGACACGTCACACTGCAATTTTCCCGAAATATCAAACAGTCCTCTTTCTCTTGAATTTGAATATAATTCTGATAGACCCTTCCACATAACCCTGTTTGAGTCTTAAAGTTATAAAATGAAAAATTTAGGGACTCAGAATTTTCCGCAGCATGTTTTTCTTAGCAAGAATTACTATTTTTATTCGCTATTTGCGGACGTGTCAGTTTGACTCACTGGACGATCAACCAATGTACGGGGCCAAATAAACTCATGTCCATAAATTAAGGATAATTCAGAATCACACAGAAATCGAACTCTAAAGTAAAAATTTCACCTGTAGAATCATCTCACACATCTTCAAGAATAATATGCAAATTACAGGAAGCCACCAGATGACGCCGATAATACGTCACAATAACGAGAGGGGTATATAAGGAATGGTGGCAAAGAAGTAAAATTGTTCACAAGCGTTCTGTAAGCCTCTCAGTGCCATAACCGAATAGTTATGACACAGAGGACGCATGTGGATGATTTTTTACGTGGTAGAATTATCGGCTGCCTCGAATGTGGGCGTACTCAGATCAGCGGTTACGTCGCCTGTATATATATAAATATATATATATATATATATATATATATATATATATATATATATATATATATATATATATATATATATATATTTATATATTTATATTTATATATATATATATATATATATATATATATATATATATATATATTAAATAAAGGTATATCTTTTTTATTTTCAATGAAAATCAAAACCTTTTATTTAAATTTCAATAGAAGTATATATTTAGGAAGAAACATATAACATAACATAGATAATCGAGCAATACAAAACAGTAGAAATTAATTAAGAAATATCTGTACCTAGCCACAAATTGCTAACCATATAATTTTTTACATTTTTAAATGCTATCAAAAGTGTGTATTATTGCACTGACAATCAAAATGCCATTATTTTGAAGATAAAACAAGGTAACATCAACTAGCTAAAATCACAAAAAAACTTTTTTCTTCTTCTTGCTTTCAGTTCTGCAAACTTTTATATTACATCTTTTAAATTTATTTGATCACCAATTTCATGCTCAATTGCCAAAATGGCTAAACCATAAAGACGATTTTGTGTAGTAGTCGAACGCAAAAAATTCTTAATTAATTTTAATTTAGAGAAACTTCTTTCGCCACTTGCTACAGGTATTGGTATCGTTAGCAATATTCTTAAAGCAATAGTAATGTTTGGGGCAAAATTTAAGTTTGTAATTAAGCTCAGTACATAGCTTAGGCTTTATTTTTGCCCAAAAGCGCAGATACTGATGAAATTTCCTCTGCTAATTCTACGCCATTTATCTCAACAGAATACATACAAGAATAATGATATTGTGCAATGAAACAGATCTTTTATAATTAATGGTAATAAGCAAGTCTATGCATGTTCAAACACAAGTTGAAGCAGCACTGTGCTCGCGTGCTAATGCTATTCTGTTCAGAGAAGTATATGCATGTTCAAACAAGTTCAAGCAGCGTCCTTTACAAATTCTACGTCAATTTTTCAATAATACTGTAAATATTTTTAGCTTTTATACACATAAACAATATAAATACGCTTCGCACTGTAAATTTTTAGCGAACGAAAAAATCGATATGTGAAATTTTCTATTAATTGGGAATTTGACACATCAATATTTTCTCAAAGGTTTGCTGTTTCCGTAACCGATGCTCCACTTAAACGCGCTCCAACTATCATTCCTCTTTGGAACTCTGACAGGTCTGACATTTCAACTTATCACAGACACTTCGATAGAAGCATGCAACGTAGGTGACTGCTGTTGAGAGACTGATACCTTCTTCTTCACGCTCACTAGGTGGCAGACTTCTGTTGCAGGTGGCGCGGCTGTACTGCAGGTGTGAAATACGTCATACTTTTTCACAGGTATTCGTATTATTTTGTACTCCATCTGTATATAAATATATATATATATATATATATATATATATATATATATATATATATACACATATATATACAGTAACCACCGCTTATAGTGATCAGTGGTTATAAGAATCAACCGTTTATAAGAATCAATATCGCAAAAACAAAAACAAATGTAATATTTCCATGTTAAAATTTCCGCTTTAAAGAATCAATCCACCGGTTATAAGAATCAGTTTGCAATCTTCGCCTTCCTTTCATTTTTCCAAAAAATGCCACTTGAACTCTCAAAAGGTACGAAATTCTTTCTGAAGTTTTTGAAAAGAAAGATTGATAAAACTTTGGGGTGGAAAACAGTCGTAAAATACATTCCTTTAGACATAACATAAAAGTTTCTCCTTATACGTTTTTGCTAAACACTGTCTTATTAGCTTTACCCAGGGGCATCTAACCCGCCCGGGTCCGATTTCGCTTTTCTCCAGACAGGCACTCCTTTTTCCCACCACTTACTTCCTGGTTGCGGATTTCTGGACCTGAAACACATAAATCTTCCGCGAAGTGTCCACCATCACTTACGCAAACGGGACAGTGGATTCAGCACTTCAAACCGTGAAACGTAAACGGATCCATTTTGCTGAATCAGATGAACCAGATGCTGAATCAAACGTTTCACGGTTTGATTCAGAATCAAACCGTGAAACGTAAGCTATAAAGTGAATCTTCGTCTGAGACTGTAATAAGCATACGTCGCTAGTATTCACTTTAGTTTTCTAACAAAATTGCCAGTTAGTGTTAGAACTTTTTGATAGTCGAATTCAAATATGATAAAAACAAGGAAAACTCTTAGTTTTTCTGAAAAACAGAACTTGTTAATTAGATATGATGCTCTTCCAAAGTGTAGTCAAAGAGAAGCTGCCTCTTGTTGATTTTATAATCATGTGTTGTTACTTATAGGTCTAGAAATTGAGTTATAGTATTTGTTTAGAAATTGAGTATTTTTAAAATTATAAAAAATAATTTTAATAAATGATAAATAACGTAAATTAAAGAATATTTAATGGTAAATTATGTATATATGTGCCCGTGTGTTTATATATATGTACAAGTATGTATTTGTGTATGTGTGCCTGTCCAAAGGGAAGTTTCGGTTATAAGAATCAACCGCTTATAAGAATCAAAAACAGTAATAACAAACGTGATTCTTATAAGCGGAAATCACTGTATATATATATATATATATATATATATATATATATATATATATATATATATATATATATATATATATATATATATATACCGGGTGTCCCAAAAATGACCGACGATTTGAAAAATCAATTAAAGAAAAACGGATGGTGATAGACATGTACGGTTTGCTGCATTCTGCTTAGGTAACCAAGGAATTAATTCTCACCAATTTTCGAAATTAGTTACAAAGTTCGTCAACAGATGGCGCGGCTGACTGGGAAAAACTTTAAAACAATCTTTTCAAAGCAAGAAGCATACGCCTAATAATACTAACAACCCGGCATGCCCAGTGGAAAATGCTTCGTCTAACTCTAAAGTTATCACGGAAGCCCATATTAATCCCTGTCTTTTAAGATAGACTATTTAGATGTGAGTAGACCATAAACATTGATGACGGACCAGTTGTTAGTAATTAACAACGTTTTTATTAATCAAATAATTTTAAACAAGGTAAATGGGGTAATTTCCAGCTCGTGGAATAACATCCACACAAAGCAACGTTTTGGCTACAACTGAAGTATTTTTGTCTACGTCATATCAGACGCCGCCTAGAGCATGCACTCAGACATGCCGCCCGGCCTTGCAATGTGACAACATTCAAGAAATATAAAGTTAAAAGAAACAATTACATTATAAAGGAATAATTCAAATACAAATAATACACAATTTCAAATATAAAAAACACTTATGCGTAACATCTTGAGAAATTATACTATAAACATGACACCATAAAATGGCAATTTTTTCCTTAAAAATAAATCAAATTTCATATCAAACTTATTCATCAATGGGAAGAATACAAATATTTCTTACACTTCTTTAACATCTTTCCATTAGACAATCGTAAATTTAAAACTCTGACATTTTTATCTGTACCATAAAAAATTTCGGTTATCCTACCAGTCAACCATTTCGTACTCGGAAGGTTGTCATCCTTAATGCGAGAGCACCAATTTTTACATTATTTTTTTAACTTCCATTTGCTTCGCTGTTGTAGATTGTTCAAATAGTCTCGTTTCCACAACTTCCAAATCTGTTGGCTTAGTTTAGTTACCCGCTGCCATTTCATAAGTCTATTTTCAGGAATATTTATCAATTGAGGTTCAACAATGGAGGTGATGGGTCTGCCTATCAAAAAGTGACCAGGGGTCAATGTTTCAAAATCATCGAATTCCGATGACATGGGAGTAAGGGGTCGTGAGTTCAGCACTCCTTCAATTTCTGAAATGACAGTTAAAATTCTTCTAAATTAAGATTCGAATCACCGACTATACGTTTTAAGTGGAACTTGAACGATTTGATCCCCGCTTCCCAGAGTCCACCGAAATTCGGAGATTTTGGAGGGATATAGTTCCATTCTATACCTTCGTTACTGAGATAATTAGCCAATGTTTCATCTGAGTGATTTACCAGTTGGTGTAGTTTTTTTGAGCTCTGCGTTGGCTCCAACAAAGTTTTTTGCGTTATCACTACATATTTTAGAACTTCTACCTCTTCGACTAAAAAACCTTTTCAAACTGGCAATGAAAGCCTTAGTAGTCAAGTCCGAAACAAAGTCTAGGTGTGTTGCCCTGGTGCACATACAAACAAATATAGAAACATAGATTTTGTTGAGCACACCTTTCCCTTGATTCTTAAATTTTACAAAAAAGGGGCCGCAAAAATCTATGCCTGTCACATTAAAAGGAAAGTTGGGTACAACACGTTCCTCTGGCAAATCACCCATAATTTGACTTGTTTCTCGAGGTTTGTTTTTAAAGCAAGTGTTGCAATTATGTACAGTTTTACGACAAACATCTCTACCATTTGATATCAAGAATTTTTGGCGAACATGATACAATAGGGACTGTGGACCTATGTGCAAGTTTTTTAAATGAAAATATTTTACAAGTTTGAGTAAATCGATGCTTGCTAGGAAGTACCATAGGGAATTTTTCATTAAATCTTAGCTTAGATTTAGACAACCTACCTCCTACTCTTAATATTTTATCATCATCTAAAAAACAATTCAATGAAGCCAATTTGCTATTTACCCTTAACAGACTTGCCACTTTTCAACCTTTTGATCTCCTCTGAATACTCACCTTCCTGTACATACTTAATAATAATGTTTTCAGCTTTAGTCAGCTCCATATGAGTCAGACGACCGGTTTCCTTTTTCCCCGGATTTTTTACATTATGAATGAACCTGTAAACATGACTTAGAATACGAATTATTTTCACATAGTTATTACTAAGATCAAGTATACTGTTTAAAACACTTTTTTCATCAGATAAATTGATTAAAGTAATGCTTTTAGAATTAGTGTCACTTTTCATTTCAGAAAGATAGTTTGTTTCTGGAACATCAGGAACAACGTTTGTAATAGGCAGTTCACTGGATGTAAGAAATGGGGGGCCTTTTAACCACATTGAATTGTCCATAAGAGACTGAGCGCTGGTACCTCTAGACACTATATCCGCAGGGTTTTCTCTACCTGGACAGTGATGCATTGGTATCGGTCAGGGTTTTTATTTCATTAACCCTATTTGCTACGAACTATTTCCAGCGTTTGGTGGAAGCCTTTATCCAATATAGCACTATTGTCGATTCTGGTATTGAAATCTTATCTAGGTATTGAAATCTTCTTTAGAGGGGCAACCCTGCTTTTAGATGTTACAAGATTGACCTCAATACCATTCTTTGTTAAAATTCGTAAATAAACAGCGGCGCCATATGCCACTTTGCTGGCATCAGAGAAACTGTGGATTTCAACTACATCACCAAACTCACTATTCGAGTTCAGCACAAATCGAGGAATTTTTAATTCTGCTAGACATGGAAGTTCGCTACACCACTGTAACCATTCTTTTTGAACACCAGGAGGTAGATCTCTATCCCAAGGAATTCTCTGTAGCCACAACTGCTGAAAAAGACATTTTACACGTATGGTGAACGGTGCCAATAGTCCCAAAGGTCGAAGATTTTCCCAGCAGCTTGGAGAAGAAAACGTTTTGTATTTTTATCGTTGGACAAGAACTGAATTAAACCTTTAACCTATTTCCTAAACTATGGTGAAACAATCATCAGGGGTGTTCCATGCCATTCCTAAAACCTTTGTTGAATTTGAACCTAAGCTAATGGATTCGTGTTGATGTTGGATGTCAAACCCATCTTCCTTCCACTGTTTCATGAGATTTTCGTCGTTTGTAAGCCATTTTATAAAAAACATCCCGGCTTTCTGCAAGATTTCCTTGGCTTTGTGGGAGACTTCTAGTGCAAGATCAAAGTTGTCGATGCTAGTGATAAAATCATCAACATACAGGCAGCGATCAAGGAGTTGTGTGGTCACAGGAAATTCACCACTGAAGTTTTCAATGTGTTTTCTTATGGTTGCAGATAACAGGAACGGACTGGCGTTTACCCCAAAAAGAACAAGTTTAAATCGGTACACTTGATGTTTTCATTCATGCCATTAGACCACAAAAAACGTATTGCATCTCTGTCCTTTTCTGAAAGGGAAATTTGTAGAAATGCCTTTTCAATGTCAGAAGTTAAGGAAATTTTGTTTAGTCTAAAGTTTATTAGAATATCAAAGCGGTTTGGATTCAAATTTGGCCCTGTCCATAAGCAATCATTTAAGGAAAGGTGACCAATGTCATGCGAGCTGGCATCAAAAACTACACGAGTTTTAGTAGTAAGTCGGTCTTGTTTCTGAACCGCCTGATGTGGCAAGTAATAAAGTGGTTTTTCCACCACGTCCTGATTTTTAGTTTCTTCCACCCTTTCAATGATTCCATTCTTTAAATAGTCATCAATAATTTCTTTGTACTGTGCATGCAACTCTGTGTTGCGATAAAATTTTCTTTGTAACGAGTGTAATCTTTGTTTTGACACTTTAAAGTTATCCCCTAATTCTTTAAAATCTATTTTCCATGGCAGTTCTACTTCGTAACGACCATTGTGAAACGTAGTAGTTTCATTAAATATTTTAATGGCCTGATCTTGTTCCGTTAATTTTGGGTCATCATGTATTATACCAATAGATTCCAATTCCCAAAATGACTTTAGAGTGTTATCTATCGTATCACAGTTTTGAATTAAATAACAATGCATTTTATTTTGAGTTTGGATTTCCTTCAGAGACCCAGTAGTTATCCAGCCAAACACTGAATCTTTCATAAACAATTTATCAGCAACTTTAAAGGAATCATTTTTAATAATCTTGAAAAACAGTTCAGCTCCAATAAGAGCATGAATTTTTCCTGGTCTAAAATATGTAGGGTCTGCAAGTTCTATAAAGTCAGGTAATTTTACATCTGAAATATCCAAATAATGTGAAGGAGTTAAATCAGTTATTTTTGGGATAATAAAAAATTCAACACTTTCCTGAAAGCTCTCATCTGCATTCGAAATTGTAGTATCAACTTTTGACTTTATTGTATGAACAGATCCATTTAAACCAGACACCGGCGCATTTACACATTTCTTTTTAATCCCCAAAATATCAGCACACTCATTCGTTAAACAATTTATATTCGAACCATTATCTAAAATACACCTAACTCTTTTCTTGTTTCCGGTAGAATCTTCAATATAAATATACGCTGTGCTTAACAAAATCGATTTGTTTTCTTTTTCCGAAATACTCAAAGTTTGAAACGCTAAGTTTTGCTCTTTTGGTTCTGTTTTTGTTTCCGCAGGACGGTTGAAACCACCGGAAATCGCACCTGCTGTTTTTGCTCTTTTTTCAGAATCGGTGATTTGTTCGTGATGTAACATCGTATGGTGTCTTCTACCACAGATTACACAAGAATATTTAGACTTCCAGAAATTAGAAGTGTGGTTTTTATTCAGACAGTTGATGCATAATTTTTCTTCCTTTACCGTTTCAAATCTTCTATGTATATCCATTCCCTGGAATACGCTACATTTGTTCAAATAATGTGGATGTTTACATAAAACACATTCTTTAGGTTTATATTTTTCATTAGCGTTAATCATTAAAGATTTTGTTTTGTTATAGGGGGAAGAAACTTTGTTTGTATTCTTTGCAAGGGGCGTGCGATTTATACCTTCTAGTACTAAGCTTCGTTTTTCCAAGAAAGACATTAATGTATCAAATTTGGGAACTTCCTTGGAATTTAGATCTGATTCAAATAATCTTCGTGTTTCTCGATCAAGTTTTTGATGTATAACACTGACTAAAAATATTTCCGATAAATCATTTTTCTCATATTTCAAAACACTCAATGCTCTGATGTTTTTATTTATACAATCAATTAAAGCTCTTAGTTCTTTAGTCGATTCATGTTGTAGTTTCTCGTAATTGAGAATCGCAAGAACATGTGTTTCAAGTAGTAAACGTAAATTTTCAAATCTTTCGGTTAAAGCACTAAACAACGAATCGAAAGAATCATCACATGACTCTATTTGTTTAGCATCGCCCTTTAGTGAGGCGCGTAGATAATACAATTTTTGTGTTTCATTTAATACTTCATTATTAGTAATTAGATCATTAAATTGACTTTTAAATGTTGACCAGTCCTCTATTTTCCCATTAAAAATAGGGAGAGGTATTTCTGGTAGCTTAAATTTCGTTTTTGCTGTCTGTGCGTTACTTTGGGTTTCGCTGTTTCGGTTTACATTATCAACAATACTAACAGCATTTTTAAATGAATCAAGGAGGGTTTTGAAACTCACCTCCAATATCTCCAGGCGGTCTTCTGATTCACTTAAATCCTCTTCAGCTTCATTTATGTCACAATCAGCGTCATCTAATAGCAGAGAACAATATTGTTCTCGCAAATCTTCCATTCTTGTTTGCAGACTTTCTATTTTACGCATTTTCACACTTAGTTCGCTCGGAGTAGTATTAACTTCCTCAGTTTGTGTTTTGCAGAACTGTTCCAATTTCGTAATATTGCCTTTCAAGGCACCCTTTAATCTATTTAATTTCTCCATAGGCCGTTGGTCTACTGCGGATCTGACGGAACACTTGTCTTTTAAGATAGACTATTTAGATGTGAGTAGACCATAAACATTGACGACGGACCAGTTGTTAGTAATTAACAACGTTTTTATTAATCAAATAATTTTAAACAAGGTAAATGGGGAAATTTCCCGCTCGTGGAATAACATCCACACAAAGCAACGTTTTGGCTACAACTGAAGTATTTTTGTCTACGTCATATCAGACGCCGCCTAGCGCATGCGCTCAGACAATCCCAATCTTAATTATAATGTTAGGACTGCCCCTAAGAAAAAAAATCACTCTCGAAAAAACTATTTCTAAGCGCAGCTCTCAGCCTGCTAATAATAATAATCATAACGTTCCTTGCAATGAAAATAACAGCAGTCTCTCTGACTTCGCAGAAATCGTTAAATATATTAAGGAAATAACTCAGATATTTTCCATCGCGAATTAATAAACCTCTTTAAAAACATTGCCGAAGCACTTCGTGCTCCGGGAGATATGCATTTCAAAAGCTGCGTTTACATGGACAACAATAATACCCGGGATTTACCCGCTAACAGGGAAAACCTTCGAAGTCCGTTTACACGGGACTACATTTTCACCCTGCTTTTACCCGTCTTACCGGAAGTGAAGGCCATCACATGATTCGGCGGAAGTGATCCTCATACACCATCATTCCTTGTAAATCACGTTATGGGTTCGATCCCAGCCAGTGTCGTACTTTTCCAAATTCACTGTATTGCTATTTTTAGCTTTCCACCTTCGAACTCCGCATTTATCTCGTTACTAAGTGTATGGTCCTGGGGAAGGCCTTTTTTTTTCCAATTGCTGTTCTTTTAACCTCGTATTCTTAAATTTTAAAAATAACAACAACAAAAAATCATAAAACTTTAAAAATCCAAAAAGATTGAAAAACTTACAAAAATATTTTTTGTATTCTTATGATATCTGCTTTTCTGGGCCTCTTAATATTATTACTTTTTTGTTTTCCGTGGATCATTAGTCTTATCTAATTTTTCTTCTAAATTTTCTTAACTTGTAACTCTATATTTTTTCTGTTAAAATTAACTTTTTTTGTTTTAATTTAACTGTACTATTAATTTTTTTTCTTTTACCCGCGTTATTCTTACCTTAATATTTTAATTCATTACTTAAAATTTTAACTACTGAGCACTCCCACCTTGATTACATATATCTTGCTTACAGGCGATAAAGTCGACACGACCAATGCACTCCTCTTCTAAAACACAATTACGTCTGCGTCTATTTGTTATTTAAATGCAGCACATGTCAGTCGCTGTTGATAATCATAGAACGTTTACGATTTTTTTCTGTCCTTTTTAAAAATAAATTTAGAAAATAGATAGGAAAAAAGGAATATAAGAACTAAAAGATTGATGCGGATATTAGATATAATCGTACGATCTGTGGCTTCATCGCTAAATTTAGTTTTTCCACAACAAAGAATGTGGGCAAAATTACGAAGCTCTGTTTGGTGGGAAAAAATTGTTTTAAATTCCTGAAGTAATAAAGACTGGAAAGAAAATTTTCCAATCGATAGGTGCATTTTTTCAAATTATAAGATTAATTGTAAGATACTTATTGTTTAAGGGGTCTAAGGGGTTTTAAACGGTTATGTTAAAGCATAAATGTGTTCTGGTTTCGACATCCAATAACTAATTATATTCTTATTACAAATAGACAAAATTTGTTGATACTGTTCAGAACTAATTCAAAATTAATATTTTCATAAAATAAACACTTTTGATATTAAATTTTTTAAAAATATGATACATTTATTACAACGATATTTTCAGATTTTTTTTAAATGGCCAGTTACTATCCGTAAAGTAACTCAAGTTAGAATTAACATATACACTTTAATTCTATGTTAAAATAATCAGAAATGTTTTCTCTATAGAATGAATTAACTATGTAAAAATATTACATCAACAACATTTATAAAAATTCATACAAATTTGAAAAAATAAAAAAAAAAATTTTTTTAATTTCTCTTTAATTAATAAAAATATTGAAAATAACAAAATTCCCTCATTATATTGATTCATTCTATAGAACATAATCATGTATACAAGCATGCAAAATTTTAAACAGATATATTGAGTACATTTTTTTTAATTTTACGGATAGTGGTGAAAATCATAGTTCTGAGAAAACAGCGTTTAAAGTTAAAATTTTGATGAAGTTAGACATAAAACACACGTAATTTAAAATCCTCCAGGTGTGTAAGAACACCCTTCAGCTAGCTCAAGCTTTTCATTTTTAGCAAGAACAAGCCTTCGTTTAGCCCGTCTAGCCTGTAATGCTTGAAGATCAGCTCGTTTTTTTGCGATTTTTACTCGCTTTACATCAAATTTCAAAGCTGCTGTTGTTGCATACACCCCAGGAATCATACCAATTTCTTTAAGAGAATTCAAGCGACCCTCACTACCTTCATTAAAAGCAATCACGGCTTCATAGACAGCAGCTTCAGCAACATTTTTACCATAACCAGAGGTCTTCGGACAAAATTTCCAAATCACAGAATTAAACGATTCATTTGAATTCTGTGTCTTCCCACTTAGACATCCTTTTAACAAATCTGGAGCTGATAAATATGTATATATATTTTTTATACACTTCATTACTTCCAAGGGTACAGAAGGGGTATGATTATAAATTCCCTTTTTATCATCAACACATGCAGCATGCTTTTGAAACTTGCACCAGGAAGTCGCACCCTTAGGGCAGAACATAATTGGTTCATCATTTGTTGAGCTCAAATGACAATATGTTGCCCATACAGCTTCTATCATGCTTCGAAGAGAATGACTATTTGATCTAATTGCATTCCCGTAGTATACCGTTAATTTATATATTAGTTTGTCCGTTAGCCGCCCCTTTCCACTCAGTGGTTTCCCAGCACACAATTTCTCACCCCGCATCTGTTGTTTTAGTTTTCGTAGGCGATTCCCCATTCTTTTTTGTACGTGTGCTATGCACTCAAGTTTTTCAATTTCACAATCATAGGGCCTAGCTTTCAAAATTTCATTAAAAGTTTTGGTATCACCATCACCAAGATACTTGGTGTACCGAACTTTTCTGCAAAATTCAGAACGATGAAATATTTTTGTCATTCCAATGACTTCCATAATTCCTGCACTTCCCGAATGTTTTTTTTTTTACAGTTGTGGTCCAAATTAGATGTAGAAATCTCACAGTCTTTGCAGAAAGAAGACAGTACTTCGACATTGATAACTTTCCCACTTTCTGTCCCAATAATACTACACACTACTATTTTTGACGTATGGCCATGGGTTTTCCATGAGCCATCGCCACAGATGCAAAGATCAGAACATCCAGTTATTTTTTGTTCTTCCACTGCTGCTGCCTTCATGGATTCTTCAAAAACAGTTTTAATGGCACAAACAATTTTTTTCACAATATTGTCATAACATTTTTGAGTAACTGGGGGTGGTATGTTTATGACAGCACAAAAAGTTTGAAGGCTAGACAACCCTTGATCAATACACCGCATGTTACAAATGACACGTTGATTAATTTATGGGATATTTTTTCTTGAACCAAGCATTCGACAGCTGTTTATTGTATTAGTATCATTGCATTGTTCACATTTTATAATACAAACTGAAGAGCAGCCACGAACTGACTCTTCGTAAAAGTTGATATTTGAATGACACAAACTGCAACAAATAAATTTTCTTAGCTCATTAAATAATATATTTATATCGATGAAACGATATCCTTGTAATATATCAGAATTTGAGTCATCTTTTATGCTTGAAATGGATGTATTATCAATTTTCAGCTTCTTAGCAGACGCTGATTTACCTGTATAAACAGAATCACTTTTCTTTTCATAGAAGGTACGCTTTCTGCGTCTATAACTGACAGATCGGTTATACGCTTTCCCCATTGCAAAACACTAATAAGTTCTATTTTTAAACTTAAATTACGAAGATTTAATGAGAAATAAAAAGCATTTATATTTAAATAAACAGAAAATAGCGGTGAATCCCTTACAAGATTGACAATAACAACACGTTGTTTTGAACTTCGTTTTAGAAAAACAACAGAGCGAAAGTTACAGTAATTTTATCACGGTTCTTCAGCGGAAAGTGGAAAATAATAAACCATGGGGTTAAATTGGTAGAAGTTTGTTGCTTTATTCAAGTAGTTGCAACGCAAGTAGGCGTTTCTTGATCAGCTGACTGCATGTGCTGGGTCAGCTGGCGTACCAAAACGTAAACAAACACCGGATATGTCATGTATCGGTTGATTGTTTAGTCTGTAACTCGCGTTCTATTAAGAATTTTTTAATGCGGTTTTTTTAATATGCTCAGAATTAATTACAGAAAAATAATTCATAATAATTTTTTTTTCGATTTTTTGAAGCTTTAAAACCCCTGAGACCCCTTAATAAATCCTTTTATAAAATCAAAATGTAATTTTGATTTCAATTTTGTTTCAGTAATTCTTAGTCATGTATAAATAAAAAAATCATAAACAGATATAAATAAATTTTTATCTGTGAATTCTAAAATAATTAATTTATAAATAAATTTTAATGTTACGTTTAATTATTGATTATACTTATTAAATTTATTAATTTTACCACAACACTTTAAATGAAAATGTTATTGAAATTTTATTGAAATGAAATTTTATTTCTTATTTTACATACCAGATGGCAGTACCATTCTATTTATAATGTAATTGGGGATGGTTTTTTTTTTAAAAAACTAGATGGGCAGATCAAGAAATAAATGAAATCCTCCGGAAAAAAATAGGCACTTTTCTACTGTTTTCTTGAAAATTATGCGATTGTTAAGGGGTTCCAGATCCTTCCATCGATCATTTGGCTGCATTTTCATGGATTCACACATGTTCAAATCCGCCATGTTTGTTTACTACCAGCTTCCTGCTTCGAAATGCATCATGGGTAATTAGCGGATTTTATCCTAGTTCGAAGCAGGGTCGAAAATCCACCCTGCATTTTTCCCTATCGTAGGGAAAAAGCAAGAAACAACCCTGCTTTTACCCGGGTTTTTGGCACATGTAAACGGCACTAAAATGTTAGATGTTGTGGTAATTCTACTGTCCGATCCAGGGGTTGTAAATGAAGCAGCACAGTCTACACAAAATCACATTTATTTTCTATGCTACGGACATCACAAAAGGCGGACAATAGATCTTAATCTTATATTCTGGGATTCGAAAAGTGGAGCTCAATAGCTCATCCCAGTCTCCCTTATCGCTTACTCGATTCTCTCTGCTCTACCAAAACAAAAGTACTTACATAGGGAGAGGGTGCGTTGCAGCGCCATCTGGAGAACATAAATTTGAAGTTGCAACACCCTCCCCCCCAGGAACTGCAAGGTTCATCAATACAAAATGCAACTAAAACAGATAAACAAATCAATTACATATACATTAATAATAATTCAAAATTATAGATATTCAATTATACCTATACATTAATAACATGCAATTCAAAATTATACATATTCAATTATATTTATACATTAATAGCATTCAATTCAAAATTTTAGATACTCAATTATATTCAAAGAGTTTCAATTATATTTAAAGTTCAATGTTCAAAAAAGTTTGTAAAGTTCAAATCAGTTCGTTTCTCTATCACTTGTCAGTCTGAGAGTTCTAGAGGGAACAAAAGTTGTGTAGGTCTCTTCACAACACCAGAATCTAACTTCACGCAACATGATCTTACCTTACCGTCTCTTCCGGGGAATACTTCTATGATCCTCCCCATTCTCCACATATTTCTAGATGACTTGGGATCACCACATCATCAACTTTGTAGCACCACGTCATCAACTTTGAAACCTCGAACTGCTGTCGTTGATGCAGTGCAATTAGCTGATTTCAGATTTAACAAATATTCTTTCCGCCACCTTTCCCAGTAGTGATCTAATAACCTTTGTCGATAGTTGTAACGTTTGGTTAAATCTTTCCTATTTAAGTTGTTGCGTTCTTCACTGAGTTTCACAGGTGGCAATGATGTTAAACGTTTTCCGACGAGGAAATGTGCTGGAGTCAATGGTGAAGGTTCATGAGGATCACTGGATACAAAGGTAATGGGTCTGGAATTAATTATAGATTCAACTTCCGTTAATATGGTCTCTAACTCTTCTGTTGATAATGATGATTTTCCTAGGGTTTTTCGTAGGACTGTTTTCACTGACCTTACTAGCCTTTCCCAGAATCCACCCCACCAAGGGCTTCTCTCGACTATAAATTTCCAATGTATGCCTGCCTTGCCAAAAAAATCACTAACTTCTGGGGAGCTAATATTCGTCCATATTTCCTTTAAATCGGCATTCGATCTTTTGAAAGTCTTTGCGTTGTCTGAGTAAATCGTCGAACATAATCCACGTCGTGCAATGAACCTACGTAAGGCAAGCAAAAATGTTTCAGTGCTTAAATTCGAGACTAATTCCAGATGGATCGCGCGGGTCACTGCACATGTACATAGTAAAATATAGTGTTTCCCGTCATTTTCTCTGGTAAACAAGGGACCTGCAAAGTCAATACCCGTTACATCAAATGGAGGTGTCTTCTGGACACGATCAGCTGGTAGTGGTGCTGTTACTTGTATGCCAGGCCGTATTTTATATCGTTTACATATCAAGCACTTATTTAACGTAGATTTAACAGACTGTCTCCCTCTCAGTATCCAAAATTTGTTTCGTACTTCCACTAAAGTGTCAGATACTCCTGAATGTAATACCTTTTTATGGGCATCCAAAATTAAGAGTTCGGCGTATTTCGTTCTTCCTGGAATTATACAAGGATGTCTTTCTTTAACCTCAAACTGTGAGAATTGTAACCTTCCTTTTACACAAATTAATCCGTTGTCATCTAGTTGAGGGTCGAATCCAATTAGTTTCGAGTGTTTGCTAATTGGCTGTTTATTTAGCAATTGATTCATCTCTTCTTCAAAATATTTACATTGAACTATTTTGACCCAATAGATTTCGACTTCGGATAATTCAGAAACTTTTAGTGGTCCTTTAATCTTTTCATTATTTTTCTTTGAATTGTGTATAAATCGCTTTATCCAAGCAGTCACTCTATACACTCTTGAGAGTTTGCTATACTTCTCTATGTCCAAAACAGGATCTTGCACAGGCATGATGTTACAAGCAAATTGATGACAAGTCAAATTGATGACATAATCTTTTTAACTTTCCTCTCTGATTGTAGTTCTTCTTGTTTAATTTCATTTGACACATATGGAGGCCATAGTTCATCAGGTAATGTCAACCACTGTGCACCCTTCCACCACTTCTCGTTATTCAATAGCTGACGAATTGATTCTCCTCTTGTGAGTATATCTGCTGGATTCATCTTCCCTCTACAGAATTTCCAATTCTGTGGTTCAGTATGGGTCTTAATCTCAGTGACTCTATTCGCAACAAAGGGTTTCCATTCCCTCGCTGTTCCCTTTATCCAATGGAGAGTTATTGATGAATCAGTCCAAAGAAATGTGTTGTGATGTTTTATCTTGAAGATATTTCCAAGGTATTCCGCAATTCTAGCTGCAATGACGGCTCCCATGAGTTCTAATCTTGGCAGTGTGAGTCGTTTCAAGGGCGCGACTCTTGTCTTTGACATCACAAAACTAGTACTAAAATTTCTTCCTTCTCTGTATCTCAAATATGCTACAGCGCCATACGCTCTTGGGGTGGCATCGCAGAATATGTGCAATTGCATATCTTCAACCTTCAATGAGGGGTCGTCGGGAAAATACTTCCTGCCAAGGAACTACTTGCCAGTCTACTTGCTGCCAGTCTACTTGCTGCCAGTCTACCATTCCCACCTGATTTCCTGCAGCATTTCTCTGTCGTCCCTCGCGAAATCCTCATTAATAGGACGAGGGACTTTCCAACCTCGTTTTTTTTTAATGTTTTACTCTACAATATTTTCAATATTTTACTGCATTTACCAGCCAGATGAGTATAATTAACATTCTTTTTTACTACGTTCAAGTGACTTAGAATTCATAAATAAGTATTTTGTAGAAGAATAAGACTTGTTTTTAAAAAAAATTCTTCAGAAATGCCAGAATTTCCCTGCAGGTTCCTTTTCTTCTGATATCTTCCAAAATTTCTCAGAACTGTTAATGGAAGTGTTTGTCATAAAATTGTGCATAATTCTTTGAAACCACAAATATTTCTTTTCAAATTTGTAGACCACGAAATAAAGTAAAAACATAAAAAAATAACAGGCAGAATAGAAAAAAATTATTTAAGACTTTAGACTCATACAAAAGAAAATGTAAAATTATGTTTATATACATATGGTAAACTCATTAAAAAAATTAAGGTTTTTAATTGATATAGGAGGCGCATGGAGCATTTTGAAAAATGTTAGCATGTTTGAAAATTTTTTTGAAAAACAGGCATTATTCTTTCAAAAAATTATTATTTTGAATTCTAATTGTCTTAAATGTAGTCAAAAAGAATATTAACTATTCTGATTCTGTATATAGAGTTAAAAATTGAAATTTAAAGACATCGAGGTTGAAGGTCTCTTGTCCCCTTAAAGTTATTTTTCCAGCCAAAATTTCCCGACCAGACGGCTTTATGTCAAGTTCATCGGTGTGAAGAGCATTAGTACTAAAATGTCGCGGATGGTCAACCGGTTGATCGCTTTTGCGATTCACTAGATTTTCTATTGAATTCACTTGCATCAGGATTTTATATTTTCAATTAAAATTATAAACCTCTAATATAACTCGATAATTCTCCAGTTTGCCGTCTGTATTTTTGTAGCTTGTTTTGATTGCCTTCAGTTAGTTAAACTCCTCTAGGCTGTTAGTATTTTTACCATGTTTTTGTTAACTTGCTTTCTTGTGTGTTTGTCCAGTACAAATCTTGCAATCGATTTTTAACTAACTTCCCGACTAGCTAGACATTTGAAACTTTTAGAATAGCTCAGAATACGATGACAATGCATTTTTTTAATACTTTTAGCCCTCTTTAAGCAGATTTTTACCATTTTTTTTATTATTTTCAGCTAATTTTGTTTTGTAGACTGGTGCAGCCATCTATAGACTGGAACGGGAACGAAACGTTAAATGCAAGTTAACTTCCAATTAACTTCATTTTCTTTCAAGTTGATGGGATAATTCATCAAAAAAATTTTAAAAAAGTATTTATTAATACATAGAATTGTCAAGTTTATATGATTCAACAGAAAATTTAAAAACATGGTATATAAAAAGTTCTTTTTATCTTGTAATTATTAATTTTTCTTCTTACATAGGAAAATAGACGTTTAAATAAAGAGGGCGTAGCTTTCAAAAATTTTCAGATGTTTATTTTTTTACAGAGCACTAAATGTTAAAGGCCTATCGCTACTACAAAAAACTCAGCTAATCAATATAAAACGATAAAAAACGTGCAGTGACAAACGAATTTTCAATGACGTGCATGTCACTGAAAAATCTATTTTCAACTGAAGAAAACAGAATTTAACAATACGCATTCGTTAATCTGCGATTACAAAATTACCGAGAGAACTCTTTCCCGTATTTTACCTAGACATTGAAAATGGACTGATGCACCACCTTACGATAAAAAAAAAATCAATAAATGTTTAAATGCAATACTTTTAATTTAAACAAAAGAATGACATTTATTTTAACTAAAGTTCTGAAACACCACCCCAAGTTCCAGGGTATTTTGTAATTTATTTGCTCTTATTCAAAGGAAAATATAGCCCTCTCATCCTCCCAACAGTTTTGCAGATGTTATGTAATGTGCTTGGCTTGTACAAGAGTAATCTTTCCTTCAGAATGTTTATGCAGTCAAGTGCTTTTCAGCCACATTGCAACTCGGCAGGTGGCGATATGTAGCAACAATTAGGTCATAATGCATTTATGAACAACTGGCTCACGGATTGTTGAAAAATCACAAATCAATTTCTCTCGTACTCAGATGCTTCAAATTAAACTTCAGCTTAATTTTGATGATGTCATATTATATTATTCTTGTTCGTTCTCTTACGCCAAAATTAAAAATATGGAGTTCTTAATGACAGTGTTTCGAAAAACCTTAAAATGGAAAAATAGATTTGAATATCAGAATATTATATCAAGTCCTTAAGTATTTATTTAATAAAACATCAGTAACTACATGTATACTAATCCTTTTCTTGAACTGAAAAGTATTAATAAAAATATAATAGATGTTTCGTCTGCAGGGAGTTTGAAAGAAATGTTACAAAAATATAAAAAATGGTTGGAAATCATGAAACTTTTTGATGCTTGCAATCAATTTCCCTAAGTTTTCACGAACTGATGATTATATTCCCCAACCAAAAAAAATAAAAATACAGTGATCCTTCTCTATGCGGCCAGCCTTGGATCAGAAAAAAAGTGGCCGTTTTGAGGGGTAGCACTCTAGAGAAGTTTGGTTGTATACAAATAAATATACACTGCTCAAAACAATTAGAGGAGCACGTGGTTTTAACGAAATTACGCAAATACTTACACCGATAAGTAACATAAAATAAATCATCCATAATTTAAAGCCTAGCAGGAAACAGAAGAAGAAAACTTCATATGCAAATCAAAGTTCATGACGTCAAAAACCAGAAAAAGAACATAAGGGCGGAAATCGGAATGTTGCAAAAACGTCTGTTTCACTGCCTTAACTGTGAAATTGGATTGCTCAGTTATTCTTTTTGAGAAAAGGTGACTTGAAAATGTCTCAACAACGTGATTTACCGGAATCCATGGCATGGCGTATTATAGGCAGACTTGAATCCGGGCAAACACAACGTAGTGTCCCGGGGGCTGTTGGAGTCACCAGAAGTGTCGTTGCAAGGCTGTGGAATCGATTCCAAGAAACAGGGAATGTTAGACGTCGACCAGGGCAAGGTCGGCCACGCGCCACTACAGGAACTGATGACCGGTATATACTGTTAACAGCTCGTCGAAACAGAAAAGACAATGCTACTCAGCTGCAAAGACAGTTGCTCTTGGCAACAGGACGAATTGTGTCCAGCCAAACAGTACGTAATAGGCTTCATCAGAGAGATATCTATGCACGTAGGCCAATGGTCTGCATTCCGTTGACCTCACGCCACCGTGCGGCCCGAAGATGATGGGCTGTTGAACGTCGAGATTGGGAGCAACACGATTGGAGCCACGTGCTGTTTACAGACGAGTCCCGATTCAGTCTGGAGTGTGACACCCGACGTGTTTTGGTATGGAGGGAAAGGGGCACTCGAAATAACCCCACATTCGTTCGTGAAAGGTCACAATACAGACGAGCTGGTTTTATGGTATGGGGTGGAATCAGCATAGGTGGACGTACGGACCTGCATATCATTCGGAATGGTACTTTGACGGCCCGAAGGTATGCAGACGAGATACTGAGACCTCATGTCATACCTTACGCTGCAGCCATTGCAGATTCCTTTGTTTTCCAGCATGATAATGCCAGACCGCATACAGCTCGTCTTGTGGAGAACATGCTTGAAGCTGAAACAATACAGCGTATGGAATGGCCAGCGTGCTCTCCTAACCTGAATCCAATCGAGCATGTTTGGGACATGCTCGGAAGACGCATTGCTGCGCGACCAATGCCTCCTTTTACTCTCCGAGACTTGGAGATTGCACTTCTTGAGAAGTGGAACAGTATTCCCCAAAGTCTTATCGATAACATCATCGCATCCATGGAAAACAGGTGTGCAGCAGTCTTAGCTGTTCGAGGAGACCACACGCCATATTAAAAATCTTGCATCATTTCTAAACAATACTTTTTTTTATCGTTTACATGTAACCAAATTTTTTGCCCTAAATCATCTTTTCATGTTTTTTCCATATTTTCAAAAAATTAAAGCTTAATTACAAATTTTTTTACGTCTTTTTTTCTGTATCGCGCATTGATACGCGTGTACTATCCATTTTATGCCAATACGTGGCAGTCGGTATTCAGCTAGTTATTACATATACAGCCAAATACTGCATTTGGAATTATACCAGCAATTTTCAAAAATAAATACTCTACATAGAAAATTGTTTAGTTTCTAAAGAAGGGGATATATATTATGCTACATAAATAAATATACATCCCTTTTATTAACAGATGCAGAATTTATTAATGGCTAACAATGATGAAGATATTAAAATTAAAACTATCTACAATATTATATATAAAAAATTCAATATTTGACTTTAATCACAATCCTTCAAACTCATATCTATACTTATATATAAAGAGAGAGCGATTTTGTACGTGGAGGGTAATCTTCAGAACCATTGTACCTATTTGAAAAATTCTTTCACTGTTTGAAAGGTACATTATTCCAGATGGACATAGGCTATATATTATGTATATCTAATCAGTAGAAATAAAGTTAGGGGCTTAATCCTAACAACCTCCATTGTTACCGCTACTGTTCTCTACCGCTTTTTGTGCAGAAGTCTTCAACGATCCTTAGCGTGGTGCTATCTATACTTATAAAGAGAGAGAGCGATTTTGTACGTGGAGGGTAATCTTCACAACCACTGTACCTATTTGAAAAATTCTTTCACTGTTTGAAAGGTACATTATTCCAGATGGACATAGGCTATATATTATGTATATCTAATCAGTAGAAATAAAGTTAGGGGCTTAATCCTAACAATCTCCATTGTTACCGCCACTGTCCTCTACCGCTTTTTGTGGCGAAGTATTCAACGATCCTTAGCGTGGTGCTATCTATACTTATATATAAAGAGAGAGCGATTTTGTACGTGGAGGGTAATCTCCGGAACCACTGCACCTATTTGAAAAATTCTTTCACTGTTTGAAAGGTACATTATTCCAGATGGACATAGGCTATATATTATGTATATCTGATCAGTAGAAATAAAGTTAGGGGCTTAATCCTAACAATCTCCATTGTTACCGCTACTGTCCTCTACCGCTTTTTGTACCAAACACTTCAACGATCTTTGGCGTGGTGCTATCGCGGTGGGCTTCTGTTCTGACATTAGTGGTTCGAAACTAGCCGTTCTCCGGCACGCTCTTACCTTTTAAAAAATTAAGGTTAAAATTTAACTAACGTAATATTAATTTGAATATTATTTTAAGAATATAATTTTTAAAAAAATTGAATATTTAAAAAAAACATTCTTTACTTAAAATCCTTTTTTTATTTTTGTATTTTTATTTCATCTCTTAACATCTTTCTATTAATTTGAATACTATTTTAGGTGCTTAAAATAATTAAAAAAAGCATTCTTTTCTTAAAATCCTTTTTTTATTTTTGAATAAAACTACGGTCTCAAGCACACCTCTTTCTTTTAAAAAATTACTTTTTCTATTAATTTGAATACTATTTTAGGTGCTTAAAATAATTTAAAAAAACATTCTTTACTTAAAATCCTTTTTTTATTTTTGAATAAAACTACGGTCTCAATCACACCTCTTTCTTTTAAAAAATTAACTTTAATTAATAACTAACGTAATACTAATTTGAATACTATTTTAGGTGCTTAAAATAATTTTAAAAAACATTCTTTACTTAAAATCCTTATTTTATTTTTGTACTAGCGGCCCGTCCCGACTTTGTCCGGGTTGAACAATTATCTATCTTAAGTAGATATTAGGCAGGTATAACTTATTTTAAAACTTCTTGGTGTACCACATTTTTCGTTTTTCTGAGGTTTTAAAATAAATTGATTCTCCGTATTTCCTGACCTAGAGAGTTCAACATATAATTGTCTATGAGTAAAGCAAAATATTGTCCATGATATGGCAAAATAAATTCACTCCTATCGTTTTAAACGTATTTGTTGTTGTACATATCACTTATTCATGTCTCATTTGGCAACAAATATCAATGTCTCTTTATAATATTAGTATAGATGTATCGTTTTATAATCTGACGTAATTTTCACCAAAGTTTTCATTCACTTTTTAATTTTCACGTGAAAATACTTTTGTTGTTAGAAAGGAAATATTATTTTCGCTGTCTTAGAATTGGCAACAATAGTTAAAAAGATCATCTTGGAATCTATCTATACTTATATATAAAGAGAGAGCGATTTTGTACGTGGAGGGTAATCTTCAGAACCATTGTACCTATTTGAAAAATTCTTTCACTGTTTGAAAGGTACATTATTCCAGATGGACATAGGCTATATATTATGTATATCTAATCAGTAGAAATAAAGTTAGGGGCTTAATCCTAACAACCTCCATTGTTACCGCTACTGTTCTCTACCGCTTTTTGTGCCGAAGTCTTCAACGATCCTATTTGAAAAATTCCACTGCAACGATCCTTAGCGTGGTGCTATCTATACTTATATATAAAGAGAGAGCGATTTTGTACGTGGAGGGTAATCTCCGGAACCACTGCACCTATTTGAAAAATTCTTCCACTGTTTGAAAGGTACATTATTCCAGATGGACATAGGCTATATATTATGTATATCTGATCAGTAGAAATAAAGTTAGGGGCTTAATCCTAACAATCTCCATTGTTACCGCTACTGTCCTCTACCGCTTTTTGTGCCGAAGTATTCAACGATCCTTAGCGTGGTGCTATCGCGGTGGGCTTCTGTTCTGACGCTAGCGGTTCGAACCTAGCCGTTCTCCCGCACGCCTTTTTCTTTAAAATTAATTTAAGGTATTATTTAGGTTATTATTAAGGTAAAAAAAGATTTACAATTTATTGGCTATCAACTGGAAATTTATTGGTATAATATTTTGTTCAACCCGGACAAAGTCGGGACGGGCCGCTAGTTAAAAATAAAAAGACAAAATGTTCGGATGAAATACAGTTTTAATCATGTAACATTATCAATAAAAATTTACAAAGATGATGTACATATGTAACTAGAGAGAAACTCAATGAAATTTTTACAAATATATACATTGCATGAAAACATTTACATCCTTACAAAAACATTCCAAATTTCACATTTCTCAAAACCTGATAGAAAAAAACCATAAATTCATATTTTGTTTATTATCATCAATTAATATACAGATAATTGCATCAATGTCGATGAATGTATATACATAGACAAAAAAATAAATAACAAAACACTAAAACAATTTTGTTGGCAAAAGTAACATGAATATTTAACAAGCTTGAGCACAAGTTACTTCAATGTAATTTTTGGTAATGCTCTCAAAGCAAAAATGGGAAAAATGAGGTATTTAAAAAGAAGTTATGCAATTTGATAAAAATATGCTGATAACAACTGATAACATATGAAGGAATTTGTTTACCCCAATACTGGCCAAAACAATGGAGCATAGAAAAATTCTGAATGCCTTACCTCATTCAAGTACCTGATTAGTGCCAGTTTGTTAAAAGAATATTATTACTTAAATGCACTTAATTTTAAACACTAGCAACCGTTCTGACTATTTATTTATATATTTCAATCTTTAAATAAAAGTTTGCAGATGCATTTTCAGAGAAGTGAAAAGTCATTCTAAAACAGTAACATTGTTATAAATAGCCAACATATTAAAAAATGGCACACAAATTTTAAAAAAACAAACTAACAAACAACAAAAACTATTTACATATTGTATGTAATTCAAATTGAAAGGGGAATTCAATTTTATTTATTTCAAGATACAAATCTAAAATTAGATCAAAAATCAAAATCAATTTAAAAATTCAGGAAACAATAAACATATATTTAAACTTAAATTATCTAATATACTGGTTTTAATAAATACAAAATAATAATTCAAAAATTTAAAGAACAAAACCTCAAAGTTATGATATTACAAATTTAAAAGAATGTCATAGCTACAGCAATACTTGAATAAATCTTTTAAAACTACAATAGACTTTTCACCCCCTCCACTCCCCCACAAAAAATGCTATATTTATATAAATAAGATATACATAAAACTAGAAAAAAAATGCCAGTTAATCATTACTTAAATGTTAATATATTCCTTACCAGAAAAAATACATATTTATTAGAAGTATTAGATTAAAATTGAAATACAAGATTCATTGATTCATAAAAAAAATTGTTTCATGAATACTACCCTTTAAAATGATGATTAAAAATATTTATGTCAAACAGTTAAGAAATTAATTTATATTACATGTCTGCTTTATACACTATTTGAGATATACAAAATTTGACCTTCTTGATCTAACTATACATCAAAACTTTAAACAAAAAGGACAAAACATTCATGCATTTAATAACTATTTTGTGATTTTTTCAGCAAAATATAGTAAATCCCAAGGACATTTAAAGAAATTTAGCTTAAAAGGTTATGATTTAGTTAATCTAACATTAAAAACTGTCTATATTAAAAGCATCTGATAACAAAAGCCTATAAGGAATAACAAGTATCTGTATGAGTGGCTGAGACATTCACTCTAAATGAGTTCACTCCAACATGACTATTTTCATTTGTACATAAATACACAAAAACATGAATATAACCACAGAAGCAAAAAATACATGTACAAAATTAAATATTTAAAAAATATTTTCCCCCTTCAAATGAGCTACATTAATTATACATTTAAAAATGTTTTTAAAAAGCTGAGTCAACTGCTTTATACAAAAAAAAAAAGAAGAAAAAAAAAAAAAGAGCAGAAGTTAAGTAAAACTGAAATCTAGAGGAAAAATTTCAGTGGACAGAAATGGTAATTAAAAATATACTAGAGTGCTGAACAGGTTAATAGTACATGCAAGTTTTATTTTTATACGACTAGCATGTATTAACACCAAAATGTTTTAACCAGATATATTAATTTTATAAATAATATTCTTGAGTTTTATCACTTCATAAGTACAGTAATCTGATTCTCAACATTTAAAAATACTTTAATGATCTCTTCAAAAATAATTTCAATTTTAAATTGAAACTCTCTCTAGTTTTAGTTCTTAATATATACACAGTATTATACCAGACTTGAAAAGCAAACATTTGCACGCAACTTTATACAGGGCTCATAAAATACAACACATAACTTAAATATAAACAAAAGATCAAGTTGGCATGATGGGCATGATTAAAAAAAAAAAAAACATTTAAAAGTATTAATTTTTTTAAAATCCTGAAATTTAGATATCTTGCACTACAAGCATTTCTACCAGAAATTTGCTCCCATATATATATATATATATATATATATATATATATATATATATATGTGTGTGACTAGCAATTATAACATACTTTCAACAATTTGAAAGTTATATTTTTTTAAAAGTTTAAACCTTTTAATGAATAACATGTTTATAACAACAACAATTTCTATTTAATTTGGTACTGAAGCTACTAAAAGTAGAAAACTTTACAAATCAAATGCCATGCAGAGGGTATTAGGTAAAGATTACTCCTACATAGGTAACAGGAAATAATAGATTTTTGAAATCAGTATTCAACTTTTAATGTAAATGTTTCAAGTTTTGACTAACTTATAATGTAAGTGTCATACTATCCCTTAAAAACTTTTTCAAACATAACTAGGAAATAACATTAAAAACTAATTAATGCTGATTTACATTTCAGGGTATAAAAGTACATTAACTCTGATATTGAGGTTGAAAAATTTAGAAAATTTAGCACAGTAAACCCATGAAACTTAAATTTAAATTTAAAAAAACTTACTAGAACAACTAGTTCTTGAAATCAAATAACAATTTTCGTAATTAGCTTTAATAAGATTTAAAATAATTCTGTGAAAGAAAAATGAAATGTGTTTAATAAATTGTGGTACATTCTCCCCAACTAACTCTTAGACCTGCTGACCACAGAACCGTCCCCTTAAAAAAAGGGGGTAAAGAAATTATGTTAGTGAAAAAAAAAGTTCTCAATAACAGATTTTCATAATTTAAAAATTTATTTTGTACACATTCAATAAACATACCAGTTTACCCATGAATATTCAACATATATTTGGCAGCATCCTTAAATATTATATAACAATATCAAAATGAAATATAATATGAATGGGAAGAAATGTTAGATTGTAAGGTTTTAAAAACCTCATTTACAACTCCCACCTCCAACCACAAAATTCTCTCAGATGTCAATGTTTATTCAATTCAACTGTTTAAAAATATTTTTTGAATAAACAACTTAAAATTGAAAAATTAAATATATTTCAAGGCTATAGTCTTTCTGATAACAGACAATCTTTTGTTTATACATGACCTACATGAGATAATTCTACCTACCTCCCCAAACTTTATTTACATACAATGAATTATACTAAAACCAGAACTACTCTGAAAAATATAATTTTTTCAAACTAAAAAACTTGCTCAACAATTACTTTCATATGTGAAAAATTGTACAGTACCAAAGTATATGACTGTAAAATAACAATTCTTTTTGGAGAGATTGTCTTTGGTTCATTTCATTTTCTCGTAACTTTTCACTCTCTCTCTCTCTTTTTTTAAAAAAAAAAAACTTTATATTTCTTTCAAAATAAATATACATAATTTAAGTTCCCACATCTTTAAGTCTATCACAATTTTTAAACTGGGAAATACTAATATATCTCCAATATAATCAATTATGAAATAATGAAAGTCATTACAGATATGTAATTAAAAATATATTGTCAAAAATTAACACTATTATAAGACAAAATGACAAAAAAATCCAACAAGACAAATAACTTATACTTCACAGAATATTTAATTTAGCTTCTTTAAGAAGGTCTATTATGATAATGATACAGAGTATAATTTCTCTAAATTTACAAATAATATCTAGGAAATAGTGTGATATGTTCCTAGCTTTTCTGAAGTCTTAATCAATATTGCGAAAAATCTTTAAAATCTAGTTAGAAAATAAGAGTTAAGTAGAAAAAATGAACCTTTGTTCTTAAGGGATACAAACGTATGTGAAACAGTTAAAATTAATTTCAAGTTAAAACTTCTAAAACATTGAAGTGTAACACTTCTCTGATATTTACAGAGTTTAAAAAGTTTTAACAAACAGATTTCAAGTCCTCAAGCCTACCATAAGCAAGCTGCATCACATTCACACATATCATTTTCAAATTTATCTGTAAAACAAAGTGACTAAAGGGCATGACTATAAAAATTTTGAACACATGATTACACTCTTTTAAAGATATCACAACAGTTTAAAATGTATGACAATAACAAAATATGTATTAATATATTACATGACATTATGGATATACACAAGTTTCAACAGGAATTATATAACTATATAAACACTTTTTATATAAAGAATTTTAATAAACTAAAAAAAAATTTCATAACATCCAGTAGTAGCTTAGCATACATTTGCTTATTTACAAGCTGCATTTTAACAGGTACTTCTTAGGAACGATTTTTTGAAAAAAGGAGGAAAGAAAGCAAATCTAATAAAAACAAGAGAAAAACTACAGACAGCTTGATATATCTTAAAATACCAACATCTTCTAAAGCCTTTATAACTGAAATTTATCACATCTTTTAATGCACTATAATCACAGATGGATCATTTGAAGAGAAATCTAAATAATCTATAAGACAGATTTGCATTAAAAATTTTATAATATAAATAAACATTTACTTTTTTTGATTGTGTTACATATATATTTATAAAAATACCTTAGTAAAACAGAAAAAATTAACAAATACAAATGACTAAAAAAATTTATGAAGTATAACAAATATTAGAGAGCTTATATGCAACATTAAAACACAGTCCTTTGATATAAATATTCTTATGAGTACTTTAGATAAGATAAATTTTTATACATATTTCTCTTTCCAAAGACTTTAATTTTTAAACAAATATTATGAATAATACATTGAGAAGCTCAATAATTCTTTTCTTCAAGGCTTCTTCACAAAGAACACCAGTTGATTACTCGTTAAGTTTATTTCCTTTTTCTCTACAGTAAATTTTAAAACATATTTAAAAATATTACATCCACTCAAAAAGACTGGAAGATAAAGTAACTCATTAGGAGTGGAAAGTGTCATAATAGAATGTATCAGATCCACAAAATCTGGAAATTGTGATAAAATTGTCTAATAAAAAAAAACTACATAAGATTTATAAACTTAACAAAAACATAATCAAAATTTTTGACTCAATATAAACATTAACAATAACTATATTTATAATCATTATGAATTGACACTAATTTGGATCATGCTTTGGTTTACTTTGAATATACACTTACTTAACAGTTAACTACAATATGATAAAAATAGAATTATCTTTCATTACAATATAAAAACATTTAAATAACAATAGTCTTTGCATCATATAAAATCTGTTAATTTAAAATAAAACCTTTTTAGTCACTTAGTGTAAGTGAATTCCTCATACATATCTAAGAATCTATCTCTCTACATATATACTTCAAAATATTTTAGAAGCCTGTATTTAACATTGGACATAATTTATACATTAATATCACCACAGGCTATCACAAAATAGCTTCCACAATATCATACAGCTGAATTAAAGTTTGGATGTGTATGGGAAGACAGGATCTCCTGTCATGGTAATTGGAATCCAAAGCAAGCCATGACAATGCATTATGTCCCTCCAATACATACCTAGAACAGAAAACTTCCATTAGACTACAAATAATATCCCAAATAATTAAATTATTACTAACATGAACAGAAAAGAGATCAGCACAAGGAGATCCAATCCTAACTACCAAGAAGTCATTGTATTTATCCCCATCATAAAATAACTTGAAACTGCACATAATACATTGCTGATATATGAACAGAAAGTTTTGAAAGAGTCCTTTACACACAAACGTACACACACATATATGTCTGAAGAATACATAATATTCAGGTCATTCAATAAATAAATAATAGTTAAAAAATACTATCAGAAACAAATTAAATTCTTTATTCTATTAAAAAATTAAATATTACAGTTAGTATAACGATTGTTTACAGTTGGCAAGAAAACAAATTGCCAAATTTTTGGGAAAGAGACATAATTCTAAGCAAAGAAATGCAAGAATTTCTCACACTTTAGACAAAAGAAATTCAGATATTCTACTTGCGTAAGTCTTTTCTATCACAGGTAAATTTTAGAGAATCTAGAATTGCACACGTAACAAAAGTATTATACTGTGGTAATTGTAATTAAAAATAATCACTCAAAAAAAACCTAATTTTTTAAAAAAAAAGTTGTTAGAATTCTGACGATTTTCTGTAATATTACATTATCTGGGATATTACAACTAACACAATTTCATTTAAAGCAATTAATAAGGTTTAAGAAAAATTCAGGGTACATAGAGCAGTAGTACTGTACCTTGTGCTTCCTAGTGATGAATTCTGAATCCATAGAATGACACACTAAATGCTACTAAGGGTATGTATGATTTCAGTTATATATGTCTGTGCGAGATGCCATATTTGTCTATTCTTGTAATCAAAACTTAACACTGAAATAGGCTTAATCTCGAAACCTATTCTATGCCATGAAATTCAAATAACAAACAAAGAGTAACTATCTGAACAAGGAAAAAAGGTTTTCTAATAATTTCAATAACAAGAAGTATCACTCAAATATTTTAGCATACAAAAACGTCATGTCAGAGCTTTTAACATTTGATTGATTGATATATATATATTGATATATATATATATATATATATATATATATATATATATATATGTGTGTGTGTGTGTATGTGTGTGTGCGTGTGTAAGTAATACCCAGCAGCTGTAGGCATTCATTCTGTAGTCGGGTCGAAAGGAATCTCCATAGATTTTTAGAACTGTCTTTATTCTGGACACATGACGGCGTAATGGAGTATGTTACAGCACACATAAAAGTACATGTAAATTCCGGACCTGCTGGAGTATTCAGCTACGTTACATCTTGATGTACTGAGAAAGGACACGGCCAACAGCATGTGGCAATAGAGCAACACAGGACAAGAAGATTGTGGAGATGACAAAAAGCATGGACGGGACAGTCAGAAAAAAAAGCCATGTAAAACCCTTGCTCTCACTTATATGAAGGGTTCATGACCTTCGACACCACGAGGCCAGACTTCTAATTGGTTATCAGTGACCATCTGACCTTTTGCGTCAGAAGTCATATGATCTTTCGGAAGGCGCAAGATAAACTTATGACGTTGAATCATATTTTGAAAATAACTCTTACTGTTTAGCATGTATGCGTTAAGGGACAATTTAGCTCCTTAATTCGTTTATCCTTAGGTCATAATTTTAAATAGGGGCTATACTTTATTGAAAATTTTGCATTAATTAATAAAGGTGGAATGTTATTATTACACTTACACACACACACACACACACACATATATATATATATATATATATATATATATATATATATATATATATATATATACACACTTGTACAGTCAATAAATTTGGGGACTTTATTTACTACAACAACGAATTCACTTACAAAGTCTTCTGAACACAATCACCTTCAAAATAATGTCCTTCCGCAACTATACACTTCTGCCAGCGTTGATACAGCTTCTGGAAACAGTCCTGGAAACCGTTGCGTGAGAGCTGTCGTAAAGCAGTAGTCGCTGTTAGCCTCACTTCTTCGGCATCTGCAAACCGCTTGCCCTTTATGCGATCTTTCAGTTTTGGGAACAGGTAGAAATCGCAAGGAGCGAGGTCTGGAGAATATGGGGGATGTGGCAGAACTGTGGTGCTGTGTTATCAAGGGCTTGTTGCACCGTCAGGGATCGGTGTGCCAGGACATTGTCATGCAACAACATCCACATGTTGGATTTCCAAACGTGTGGACGTTTACCACGGATTGCCTCCCGGACACGACGAAGAACCTGTACATACCATTTATTGATGATGTTACCTTGTGTTTGGCGCAGCTTGTTCTTTCTGGACCTTGTGCCAATAAACTTCAACCAACCAAACAACTACTGCTCCTACCCGATGGATGTTTGCCTCCGTTTGTGGAGTCACTAGCCACCCACTTCGCGGATCATCTGCAGCAGTGTCTCTCCCATTTTTAAACAAGCTGTACCATTTGAAAACTTTCGATCTGCACATAGCTTCATCTCGATACGCTTTTTGCAGTAACCGTAACGTTTCTGCCGTGGTTTTTCCTAATTTGTAGCAGAATTTAATGTTGGAACGTTGCTCCTAAAAGGACATTTTGCTACATCGACACCATAGGCTGACAGTCGGCAGCCAAATGGTGAGCTGCACGCCTTAGCAGTTGTGCAAAGCGTCATGTGACATCTCACGCGTACACAGATAATCAGACTTGCAAACCACATCGTTATTTCGGTTCCACCACACACCAGGCATGAGGGGGGAGGGTAGTCCCCGAACTTATTGACTATACTGGTATATATATAAAGTCGCATATGTTATATTTATTGATTTACCATTTCTTAAACACTTTGGATTTAACAATCGTTTGACCCTCTCCCACTTCTTGAGACCCACAAGTAGAAAAACACTGTCCTAAGTTAGGGAATAAAACTAACACAATTTTATTCAAAGCACTGAATAAGGATTATTCAAGAAAAATTCAGAATACAGAAAACAGAAGTACCTTAAAACATCTGTGGTGAAATTTGAATCCATTGGATGACACATTAACTGTTGCTGAGGGTTTGTCTGTAGCAATTCATCAGAACTTTTTTGGATATATGGCAGATGGATTAACAATGCAGACTAAAAAAATATGAAGAATATTTAAAAACAAGAATATACGCATATTATTAACAAAATGAATAAACAAAATGCTATCACCACTTCTATAAAAAGAATCGAAAATCAGAGTTTGAGAAAATGTAAATGCTTTACATTTATTGTCTACTCTACATTATATTAAAAAAAAGCTTAGGTACTTTTTAAATTAAGATTTTTGACTTTTAAAATGGAATGACAATTTCAAAGTAAAGCTAGTGCTATAATGCTGCATACAGAATAAAATTAGGAATTATTCTTTAGGTATAAGATTATCACAATATAATAACAGCAATAATAGTAATATCACTTATAAAAAATTGCCTGTATGGTAGAACTTTTAACTTTTAGTACAATAGAAAAATAGCAGTAGAAGGATCTAGAATGTTTTGAAAAGGTTATATGAGAAAATTCTGATGCAAGTTTAGTTAAGCTTAATATTCCTCATTGACTAGGACCAACAAGCAATAAAGGACGCCATACCTTTGGGGGGGAGGGCACTCACAGGATGATAAAAAGGTACGGAATCAATTTATAAAGTACATATTCATCTTAATTTGTTCATAAATATACAAAAAACTTTGTCTGCTAAATTTATAATAACTAGAAAATCAAAGGACCTTCTTTTATGTTATCAAGATGTGGAAATGTATCTTTAACAATCAGAATTCTCATTGGTTCTAGAAATCCTGAACAAGTCTGGTAAATGACCAGAAATTCTAGAAAATCAAAAACTTTTTAAAATGTTCTGCAATATAGAGGGAAGAATACATAAATCTTTAAATGGAGCTACACACATTGCCTTATACTTCTTTCTTCTTCAGAAACTTTTACTGTATGGGCAGAAGTCTCTGAAAAAGGGGGTAAGACTGAATTGCATTTAGCTAGACTTATGTTCTGTGTTTTCTGAGTGCATTCCCAGAAATTCCAAAACTTAAGTTAAAAAAGAAAAAAGAAAAGAAAGGGAGAGAGGGAACATTAGTTATTTATATTAGAAACAGGTTTATTAAAATTTTATATGCTTAATAAAATCAGGACACAATAGAAGATTAACACAGTTGGAACAGACCCCATTTTGTTTCATTAAGTGAAACTCAGCTTTAATCCAATTACTTAATAATTACCTTTAAAAAAACAGGAGATTTGTGTTCCACTTGAGGACAGGAGGACCAGAACCATTTTGGAAGGGTGCCTGATTTGGCTGTAGATACATAGTATCCTAGAGCTAATGGTTGTTGCAATAGCTGTAAAGGTTCATCCTGACAGTCAGAAATTAGACTTGGATACTGAAAAGTAGAAAACAAATCAGCTATCAATGAACATATCCCCAAATCCTTACATTGTTATAGCCATATCTGACTAATCCCCCCCTCCCCCACCTAAAAAAAAAAAAAAATAACTCAGTAAAATATCATCAACCTGGTATTTTTTCTTTTAAATGAGGAAGGATTAACAAATGGGAAAACTACTGAATCTTATATAGAACTAGCTGAAGTACCCGGGAATTTAATAATGTTTGTTAACCAAAATCAATTTAAAAATTAACACAGTATAAATAACATAGAAAAAATATATATGTGAAATGTTATACACATCTCAGAATTTAGGAATTTCAGCCTTTCATCATTGTAGCATCTGAAAAGTAAAAATGTCAAATTGTTTAATGTTTGTTAACTAAAATTAATTTAAAACTAAACACAGTATAATTAACATAGAAAAAAAACATGTGAAATCTTATACACATGAATAAAAGGAAAACCCAATGAAAAAATATAGAAAATTATAATAAACTCCTAGAATTCAGCTAGATTTAGCCTCTTATCATTGGGACAAAAAGCTGAAATTACAGGTTTAGCAGAAATTTCCAATAGAACCATGATATGACTCCAGCGTTGCCTCTTAAAAAATGAAGTGTTTGTTTGAGGGCTGCAAACCATTCAACTCCTATAAACATCCTCTACATATTAAATTCCTTTTCTCTCCATAATAAACTCCTCAGAATTTTGGTAGATTTAGCCTTTCATCATAGTACCACTAAAATCTGAAACATCCTCTCCAGAAATATAAATTTATTAATTACAATAATTAAACACACACAAATGTATAAATTACACAAAAGTTTTTTAACCAACATTTGAATAATTCTTAAATGAAAAAGCATATGAAAATGAAGATAATAAGAACTTCCAGAATCGAAATTAATTACCCTTAATTTTTAATTAATAAAAAACCAACATAATATGAATAAAAACAATAGTTGTTTAAAAGCATATGAAAATAAAGCTATTATAAAGATAATAATATAAAAAGCAGATGAAAATAATGCTCGTGCATGAAGTTAACGTTACGATATAAAGATAGTAATAATAATATAAACCGCGTGCATAAAATATTTAGCTTTTCAAACGAAATAAATTAATTTTTAGAAAAAACTACTTTTAATCGAGAAATTAAATACATTGCACAAAATTTTGATTTTACCAACTTTCTACCCTACAATTTACACCCTACTTCTTTGAAGTTGGGTGTTGAAACATCCTCTTTGAAAAATGTACACCCTACTTCTTTTAAATAGGGTGTAAATATAAAGTTTTAACAGCCAATTAAATGCCAGTTAAAAACGATTGTTGTTTAAAATCATATGAAAATTACTCTATTATAAAGATAATAAAAAAAGCATAGGAAAATAATGCGTGCGCATGAAGTTAACGTTACGATATAAAGATAGTAATAATAATCTATATATATAAAACAGTTCCGTAACTGACTGACATGCAACGTACAGACCAAACAGCGGGACCTAAAGGGCTGAAATTTTGCATGGCAATTCTTCTTGTAGTGTAGGGGTGCACTAAGAAAGATTTTTGAAAAATTCTTCTTAGATTTTTTTAAAAATTAAATTTTTAAGCCATTTTAGTAACTCTTTTAAAGTTTGCATTTAAAATAATAATTTGAGGGTTATAAAATTGATATCACGAAAAAGATCATAAAAATTCCTTTAAAATTAATTCTTTTTAGAATTTTTACTTCCATTTTCTGATTTTGGTGAATTTTTAAAGATTAATTTTTAGAATTTAATTTATTAAACGCTGATCACGTGATTTCTTTTTCTGGTACTTTAAATAAATTTATCGTCACATAAGAACGAAATAGACAAAAAAAAAATTACTTTTTTTCTTCCTAATGCGGCAGACGATTGGACATTATCCAAAAAACTATTAACATAATGTAAAAGATATGTTTCTCAAACTGTACTACATTAACTGTACTATATTCTTTAGTATGTCCTATGAGATTTAATTTGAATATTTTCTTCTACATTATTTTGTCTATAAAAATATCCCTTACGATTTTTTTATAAATATATATATTTTTTTTTACATCATATGTATACATTGATCGTCGTATTTATTATTTATATATATATATATATATTGGCATTAATTGCATGCACTGACGTTGTATTTAATTTTAATGTACTCCGTAGCGAAGTGTGGGTTTTCAGCTTTCTTATAAGGATAAATTACAAATGGGTTGGAATACTAAAAGTTTAAAATAGTGTCACCATCTACTGAACGTCTGTGAATCGAGTGTCACGAATGTTGCATTAGCAATAACAACATAATGAACCCTTGTTGTTGCCTGACACCGAAAAAGAGTTTTGTCCTATAAGCTGTAAGAAAATTGGAGGGAAGGGAGTAAAAATCACGCACATCCAGAGGGCTCAAATCTAGCCTTTAGTTAACCACTTGCCATATGTACATGAACCAGACTTGACTGTTTTATTATTGAAAAAATCCTTACTATTGATACGACTATTTAAAATTACAATGGTGATTATATTTAGTATATCTAATTAAAAGCTTTGATGGGAGTGAAAGTAAAATATTAACTGCATCAGCAAACCACAACTTTTTTTTAGCAGTACGATGTGTATTGCAAAAAAGGTAGGTGAGTAGGTGTCCAATTCTCTGTCTGATGCTAAAATATGCATATGTTGCAAACACAATTCTCTGTAATATGCTGCAGCAAATAATATAATAAAATTAATTTTATCAGCAAAAATGATGGTTGTAAATTATATACTACTGGGAATAATAGGCACAAAGTTATGGTAATACTAAACTACTGAACATTGGGATATTTTAACAGAATATAGAACACTTGGACAAAAAATCAGCAGAGGTATTTCCTTTTTATATATACAGAAAATAAATCTCGTTTTATTTCGCTGTGAAGGTGTAGTTATTAGAAAGTGATCTGCTTTGATGCATTCAGATGGCTGTGAGAAGTTGGTTGTTGACTCTCTTTCTCTTTATACGCTATATAAAGGTCTGGGAACAACACTCAACAATTTTTCACTCATAACTTAAAGAGAATCACTTTTCTTAGTGCTATTTCAACCTTTAAAACATTTTTTTAAAAATACTCTACTTTTAGATAGCACAGGAAACTTCTGTGTAAAAAGCAGAACTGTATAAAAAGAAATTAACAGTGTTACCAGGTTAAGATTTTAGATCATTGAAGAATACAAATGTTTCATGTACCTGATTTGATCCCTCTTGAGTGAAAGAATGTTTAAATGCATTAGGACTAGATGGCTGAGAGTTGCTCTCTTGGTGCTGAGAATTTCCAGGTGATTGGGGACTTTCAGTCCATTTAAAGATGTCATTTATATCAGGATTATTAATATCTTCATCACTTAATGCGCCAAAAAAATCTTCACCTAGGCCTCCAGGTAAAGGATCAATATGCTCTTGATGGAACGTCACTTGAGAAGACTGAAAAACAAATTTATATTGATATATACAACAACAAAATTTTAAAAGTTTAAGATAATTAGCAGACACATAGTATTAACTAAACAATTTTGAACATAATGCAAAGGAAATGAAAAGTAATAATTACAAGATAAAAAGACTTTTTATATACCATGTTTTTAAATTTCGCTATTACGTTAATAGATGGCGCCTGTAGCGCAGTTACTTTTGGCTGCAGACGCTACTCGTATTTTTACGTAATGGATTTTAAAATATGGATTAAAGATGGCTAAAAGTATTAAAATAATGCATTGTCATTGTGTTCTGAGCTATTCTAAAAGTTTCAAATGTCTAGCTAGTCGGGAAGTTAGTTAAAAATCGATTACAAGATTTGTACCAGACAAACACACACACACAAACAAGAAAGCAAGTTAATAAAAACATGGTAAAAATATCTCATCACGATGGAATGACACTTAATAATAAATGATGAAATTCAGACATTTGATAAAATATTTTCTCCTTTGATAAGACTTTATTAATTTAATGCAACATATACAATATGGTTGCTCTCAGTTTGCATTATTTATGGGTATTTTATGATTCCTATGAACAAACATCATAATTACACAGAAGTGATCATATAATTTCTAGACACAAAATCTTTCAGCATAAACACTTTAAAACAATATTCAAAGAGTAAAACAACATGATATCATTCAAAATACAGTAAACTTCTAATATACTTCCCCATACAGACAATTCTTTACTTATGTGCAAAATGTGCCCTTAAGTAAAGAAATGTTATGCCCAACATTTTACTTGCAAATATCAACAAGAGATATGGTAAGTTTTAAAATGCTTCAAGAGCAATTATAGAATGAATGACTTGGATATAAATACAAAAAAAAAAATTAAACATTTCTCCCTAAAATCTATGGCACTTTATTGTTGAAGAAAGTTATTGAAATTTCTATGCTTTTAAAAAAAGCTTTACTCAAATTTACATTAATTTCACCTATGCATTGAAAATTTTGTGGTTTTAACCAAATTTTCTGGATTTGGAAACAAGAAATAAGGGAACTGCCTTTTTTTTTTTAAAAAAAAGGGGGGGTTCAAAAGTTTCTTTGATTTATCTGTATTTGTAGATTATATTAATAATAGGCAATGTATATGGAACAAGAATAGAAACTGGAATGCTTTTAATTCATAAAATGGAAAATAGGTATAATTTTTACCAATTCTTAAGATACATAACCTTCACTGTTGAACAAGACCCAAGATTAATAATTTTACAAACAACTAAATACTGACAACTTTGGCTATTTAGTTCTAGATGTACCTCAGCTGAAAAAAACCATTAGTTTTTACATGGTACCAACTTTGGAAAGTTTATGTAAGATTACATAATTAGACTTATGTAATTAGTTAATTACTTCAAACATAAAAATCCTTACACATACACATTGATATTTAACCCTTTCGCGACGGCAGTTCCGATCACGCGCTTTCCTCTGAGGCCGGAAGTTTTTCTCGTGAGCGTACCCTCCAGGCCGGCGGACTTTTAAGAGCTAAGCCTAAAGTTACGAAAAATTCCGAAATAGTAACATTTACAAACAAATCTATTTATTTAAGCTATATATGGGTGACTTACACATTCTTTTATTATTTTTCCACTAAAAAATTTTTGTTATACAGTTTAAAATATTTTTCGCTGGGACATAATGTCGAAATCCTACTCTCCCTTTCCACAGTAAGATACTTTCATCAACTGATATATTCCTATCAGGAATATATCCAGAATATGTCAATAATATATCAAGAACTCTGAAAGTTTTGAATGATTAAATCTAAAAAAGGTTTAATTTTTTCAATCTTTTTGGCATTAGTAGAAGTGAAATGCAAGTATCGAAGAATTTCGATGCGTTGGTCCCGACTCATAACATTACTGAAAAAAGGTTTTGCAATCATTGGATTCGTTGAGTAGTACATCTTAATTTTTGGTTTTTTAACGATACCCATTAAAATTGTCAAAGCAAATTAAACAAACATTTCTTCTTTAGTTACAGGCAAAAATACTTCGAGGATAAACTCTGTTCACTTTCCGGATTTATGAACCTCTATTACGCATTAATTTGGTTAGTATAATATAATACGCATTAATTTAGTTATTAAATCCATTACAGTTTCATCAAAAAAACATCTGAAATAATACAATTCATTTGATACAGCATCATCGACTTTTATTCCGCATGCCGCTGTGAATGATAGTAGAGTTAAATCCCTTACGGGAGAAGACCACAAAGAAGTACCGTCCTGCGATATACTCAGAATAGAAATGTCTGATATATCTTCATAATCACTCTGATCTCCGTGTTCCAAATAAACAGATTCACCCGACGAGATTTTTGTATCACTGTCACTACTTTCATTTTCAGACACATTTCTTATCAATTCAGAAATTTCGTCTTCTGTTAAATATTTTCTCCTTTTCTCCATATTAAATCATCAAAGGAAAGAAATCTCACTGCAACAGAATCTGATTCTGACTCAAAACTCATATACCCAATGCTACAATCCCACCGCAAAAGAAAAATAAGCAAAGATATCTCGTAAACAAAGACCACGTGCAAAGTTAAAATGCCCTACCCGCTGACAGCCAAACGCAATACATCCATTCCTCCGTTTGTTTACATAAAACGATAGACCGCATGTGATTCATACTAGTCTTGTTTTCGAATAGAAGGTCCCAACTACGTGTACTCCAAATTTCATAGACATGCGGTGCCATCTTGTGCCCCAAAAATTAACTAATAAAACGTTCCGAACTACTGACACGTATAGGTGACGATCGGCCAGAAACGCGGATAGCTGCTGTCACGTATAGGTGACGATCGGCCAGAAATGCGGATCGCTGCTGTCACGTATACGTGACGTTCGCCGCGAAAGGGTTAAAGAAGTAATAAACTAGGATGAAATACACTACCATTATTAAAAAAGCAAATTATGTTTTACAGAAATCTCCCACATGCAAATCACACAGAATTTATATATTTGCAATTCCCACAAGGAAAATGATATATTTTTCCGGATCTGAAATTTACCTATAATTGAATGTTTACTGTATTTTGTAATGAAAGTAAAAAGCGAAAGAAAATATTCATACAGCTACCTGTGTTGTAGCAGATGTGGGGAAAACTAAAATGTGCGTACATGAAGCATCCTCAGGTGTGCTAAGATGACAGTTTTTGGATCGGCTGCAACCAAAGCGTTCAACAATTCTAATCTGATCAGGCATGAGTCTTAAAGTTGAATCCGGTTCCAAAGAAACCAAGCAAACAGACAAAATACAAGGCACATCTGCTACACCAGATATTGAACACTGCCCACACATGTCTCGAAGCCTTTTTGAATATGAATGCAGGGATTTTCTACTTAGCAGACTGGCCCATGTTTTAAGCTCACCTTGACCTAGTCTTCCAAACCTCTCAATAATTAATCTCCAAGGGTAAATGGAAACAGACATCACTTCAAAAACAAATTCTAAAAGCTTGCACAATCCAAATTTCAGAACAGATGTATGTTTTCTTTTATGCCTGTAGAACAAAGAGACAAAATTTAGAAATGTTAACAAGGTAAAATAACCTGTAAAACTGAGAAAGAAACTAAACCTGAAAAGTTATTAAAACATATTTGTAATGCAGTAAAAGAGCTGATTTGAAAGTAACATGCACAAAACTATCTCCAAAAGATTAAAACTATGCAAGCTATTACTTAAATGCCATGATTAATTAAAAGGAAAAGAAAATGAAGGCTATATATAATGGGTAAAATGATTAACATCACTTTATCTAATGTTAATTTTTCTCAACTGCACCACAAGATGGCATAACAAAGGTTTGACAGGCCACCTCCCTCATCCCCAAAGTTCAAACATTTCAGTCTTCAATTATGAATGAAAGGGGGGAGGGCATAAAGGAAGACTATTTTGCAAGATGTGTTAATCAAAGGTTTAGAAAAACACATTAATAAAAAAAACTGGACAAAAAAACTATGAACTGTCAAAAACAATTTAATTTAAAACTGTACTCTTGAGTGCATGCCAGACATAGAATTACCCGCTGTATCTAATGTTTGAATTTGAAAGTTTAATCAAATTAAAGGTTGTGTGACACTCAAAGACCAGTGATAAAAGTTGTTCTCTCGCCCATTACCCTCTTCTCCAGTAAATTTTAATTATTAATTTTTTAAAGCATCCTTTACAGTGATAAAAAAAAAAACTCAGAATTAACTACAAGAATCTTGAGTCAAATTTTAAATGTAAAAACAAATCTTTTCAGTAGCCAAGTTAAATTTTACACAACTTATAAAAATGACATAAAAATTGCTTGCTCACATCACAATACATAAAAGTAAACATTACTAAGTTTCACTGCTCATGTAATTTTTAAACAACTTGATTTTTTCCCAATCCCTAATATTTTCCTAATCTATGTTTTTTAACAATTTTTCACAATATTAGCATTTCTTTCTTATTGATACTGTTCTTTTAACAGATAAAGAATCAAAGGTTTAGAAAAACAATGAATATATTATGCAAATTTAAAAAAAATTCTTATTGAAATTTCTGTTAATTATGCAAAAATTTTGATGAATAATTAAGCCTTTTAAAGTTGATGAACTAAAATGATAAAACTTTTTCCTTATTTACCCTTTCAATAACTTAATGTTTTATTAAACATTCTAATTTCACATTTATAGTAAAATTTTTTTATACTATTTTAAACAATTATGAGCATCTGGCAAAAGTTATTTTGACTAAATTTTATCTACGAGAATTTCTTTACAATTTTTGAAAATATTAGAATTCCCAAGTTCTACATTCCAAGATTCCATATGGAATTATAATGATATGCACTATAAACTAACTTTAAAAATTAAAATATTTTACTCAAGGTAAATGAAACAATGCAAAATAATACTTTCAATAGCAAATTTAAATGTAAGAAAAATACTAAAAATTACCTATTTGGAATTCCAATATTGATAATATTTGACTCAGAGATTTCCCCCTTGTCATTGGTACAAGATGCAATAATGAACTTCTTGTCTTTAGAGAGACAATAGGAACAGAAAAGAGTGCCAGAATTCTCTCTTCCATCACCAAACATTTCTCCCAATTCAGTTTGCTTATCTTTCAAAGATGCAAGGATATAGGGCTGATTATATACTTTCAGAGGATTTGGTACCTTACTCTAAATCAGACACAAGAGAGGAAAAAAAAATATTCAATTACCTAACAAAAAGATTTGTTCACTGTCAGCTTATAGATAGACAGTGTCGTAGACATTAAGTAAAATGTAATGCAGATGCAAACACAAATTTAAATTTTTAAAAGGTAAATTTCACAAATTAAATTAAAATAGAATACATAGTTTTATTAAAACTTATTTTCTACCTTCAACTTGAAACAATATTTGGTAATATGTTTCAGGGAATAATTCTCATTATTTTGATTTCCAAGTGGTAATATTACTGATATCCTTTAAAATTAAGGTCATCCAAAATAGTTTTTATAAATGGGCTCCAAAATTGTTTGAGAAGTTTCATTAGACTCTCAAAATTATATAATAAAAACATCTTGGTAAATTGACAAAATAATAATAATTGAAACAAATGAGAAAAACAAAAAAAAATCTTCATATGTTAAAATAATCTCTTCATTTTAATTATGAAGGCATAAAGTACCCTGTTGGAAAATTCGCAAATATCCAATAAACAATTAGAAACTGTTTTTATGGAGAAAGAAAACCCTTTGGCAGAGAAACCATCTGAAGTTTTCAAGGAAGTTTCAAATTTAATGTGCATTCATATATTTATTTATTTTTTCTTTGGTGTGTGGTGTGTGTTTTAAGAATAATGCATAGCATAATTTTTAAAGCACAAAAAAGTAACTGAGTAATGTTCTGGATGTAAAGACTATCAAAATAAGAAAGCAATTTCAGCAAAATATTAGCAATATATGTAACACAAACAAGTGTAGTTAAAACAATCAAATATAAAAATAAATAAATTTACAAATCAATGTAGGTTATAATTAAATCTAACAAAAGAAAATAGTGCATAAAACAACACATACACACAAAAAAAGAATCATTAATGTAAAGGAGCCTACAAAAGTGAAACAGCTCAAACAAATATTCATGCTAGTTAGTTTCATAGCAAATACAAAATTTACAGAGATTGCCATGATGCATTACAGTGAGTACTTTACCCACTTTCTGCTAAAGGACTCAATTTTAAATCAGAGAGTTGATGATGGCCAGTTCTTCTCTCCCCATTTCAGCCATTTACGTGTGTATATTGGCTTGAAAGGGACTGCAATCGTTCTCAAGTATTATAGAAATATGCACATGAAAATGACATTGCTAATTCATTTATCATAAAAACTACACTTTCAACTAGTTTAGCAAAGAACTAATTTTGTAGGCACACTATGTTCTGGATATATGATGACTACAGTCAGGACCTTTCAGTCAAAGTACAACTAACAGGTACAGAAAACAAAAAAAATAGTATTTAGGGGAAAAAGAAAATCAGTATAATAAATGAGAAAATAAAAAATACAAAACAGGTTTTTTCATTAAAAAAAAAAAAAAAAGGTTTATACTGCACTAAGAAAATTTAAATAATGATGTAGATGGTAGAATTTTCAGCATTTTTGCATGTTTGTTTTGCTGCCTCTCCTCTAGAAAGCTATTTTGCGACTGAGGGAAAAATGAAAAAGAAAATAAACTGAACAAATAAGTTTTCAAACAGCAAGAAAACTGGGGAATTTCTTTTTAAAACACCCTTATGTCCTAAACTTTGAAAACAACACAACTGAACTTTTATACTCATCTATATTGAAGTTTATCTACCTGAAAAATGACAGTAATATATATATATATATATATATATATATATATATATATATATATATATATATATTATATATATATATATATATATATATATATATATATATATACACACACACACACACACACAAAACAACAAGAGTGTAAGGTACACATTTAATTTGTTTGTTTTTTTAATGAATAAATATGGGAGGAACAAAAAATGTCAGTACTCCTATTTAAAGGAATATCATAAACTCTCAAAATTGGTTAACTTGACTCCCTTGAAGTTGGCATCTTTCCTTTTGATTTGATGAGCTAGGAGTAAAAGGGAAGAAGGAAAGTTTTTGCTATCAATAAAATGTACTAAATTACTATTAAAAATAGGAAAATTTTGAAGTTATAATGAATATTTTTCTTCTCAAATTGTCAAGAAAGGATTCAGTAATTAGAACATCAGACTCCAAAAACTTAGTATAAGTCTCTAAAACCATAAATTTATAAAGTCAGAACAATCAATCAAAATATCCATTACATTTTTTAAGCAGAATGAAAACAGTGGTTTAAAAATTGTAACTCACTAAATTTTTGTTCAAAAATAGATTTCGAGCTGCTGCTGGTCCAAAACCTGTTAATGACTTCACTGATGACTGATAGGTAAATAGACCATGAGACTGTGAAAAGACTGAAAAGGCTAAAGCTTTAATATCATTATTCCTTTTCTCACCAGGACCAGGAGAACTCAATATTGAATCCAAACTTAAGAGCTAAAAATAAAAATCAAGTTCAAAATGCTGAAAAGTAACTGGGAAAAATATAAACATATGTGTATACATAACATTAATTGATCACATTATGTTCTAAACATTATGCACTTGAAATAAAAAGTCTTTTGACTTAAAATATTTTCTTAACATGTATTACACTTACAAAACCTACAGACTTTGTAGTGTAGGTTTTGTACAGTTTTGCATGCACAACAAAAATTAATCACAAAATATTATTTCACACAGTTACCTCCCAAATTACTAATGTATATATATAAAACAGTTCCATAACTGAGTGACTGACTGACTGACAGATAATACACAGATCAAACCGCTGGATCTAAAGGGCTGAAATTTTGCATAGTGATTCTTCTTATAGTGTAGGGGTGCACTAAGAAAGATTTTTGAAAAATTCTTAGATTTTTTTAAATTAAATTTTTAAGCTGTTTTTGTAACTTTTTTTAAGTTTGCATTTAAAATAATAATCTGGGGGTTATAAAATTTATATCACGAGAAAGATTTAAAAAATTCTTTTAAAATGAAATCTTTTTCAAATCTTTACCTCAGTTTTCTGGTGAATTTTTAAAGATTAATTTTTAGACTTTAATTTATTAAATGCTGATGATGTGGTTTCTTTTCTTTTTGTGATACTTTAAATTAATTTTGCATCACATGCATAACTAAATAAATTGACAAAAAATATTAAAATTTGGAAAAAGATAAAATTTAACAACTAAACTAATTGAGATGGAAGTTTTTAAAGAATTTAATTCAAACTAGTATGTTTTATGGATATTAAACATACAAATTAATTGCATACATTGACTGTTGTATTTAATTTGAATATTTTCTACATAATTTTGTCTATAAAAATACCTGTTATGATATATATTTATTTATTTATTTATATATATATTGATATTGGCATTAATTGCATACCTTGACTTGTATTTAATTTGATTGTACTCCGTAGCAAAGCACGGGTATTCAGCTAATAATCAGATATGTTTACAGATTAATTATTGAAAAATTTCTCTTATTCCTGAGTTTTATGGTGGAAACTTTTATGCTAATAAATTTTCATATTTTCTCATTTACATCATTAATATTTTAAAGCACCAGAAAATTAGAGATTAGATGAGACAAAACATTTACACAAATATGTTCAGATTACCACTGCTCTTATACACCTACCTGCAAATTGATACAATTTTTAGTAGATTCAGGCAATGAAGATAACATATCTGCATATGAGTGCATAAGTCCCTGAGTCACCAGTCGATATAAACCAGCATCAAACTGACCAAATGTAAAAGGCTCTACAACATATATTACTAAGGCAGGACAATGTTGTTCATCCTCATCAGATGGATCTTGAGAAGTGTTTGAAAAATGATTGTCTGCATTATTATCTATAAAACATAATAAAATGTAAATAGTTAACATTACGATTTTTGGAAAATACAGAATAGCTCAACTTAAAAACATACAAATTGAAAAATGATGTAATTTGCTCTTAGTTATTCTTCGATATACAAGAGACATTAACTTTGTAAGCACGTTAAATTCAAATAAATTCAAACTAACCACTCTCCATCTGTCTAGGTGTATTTGGTCGTTCACTGGAATCCGGAGATGTAAATACAGAAGAAAAATTAATTTTTTCTGTAGTTTTGGTACAGGAAGGTTCAAAGATGGAGTTATCAAGAGGCAGAGTGGATAAATGTGGAGCTGGGGAAAAAAATATAAATTCTATCATAACTCATATTTATTAACCTTAAATATACACAGCATTATTTCAACTATTACAGAGAATATAACTTCAACAGTATAAGAACACAGATACAATTTAAAAAAAAAAAAAAAAAAAAAAAAAGAGAGAGAGAGATCAAACATAGAAAAAGCTTCTTAGTTTGTCACAAATTTCAATAAATTATTCACTTTTAAACTAAAAACTTAACAAATAAAATAAGAATAGCTGAAAGGCTATTTGTAAACAAAAAGTTTTGTAAGAATTAGTTATAATAGTTAATCTAGTTAAATACAAAACTATACTTAGGTTAATACAATAGTTTCCTTCACATATACACACACACACACATATGCATATATATATATATATATATATATATATATATATATATATATATATATTATATATATATATATATATATATATATATGCATATATATATATATATATATATATATATATATATATATATATATGCATATATATATATATATATATATATATATATATATATGCATATATATATATATATATATATATATATATATATATATATATATATATATATATATATATATATATATATATATATTACTTTATTTTTAAAAAACCCTACACTCTAACAATGGCCCTGTATAACAGAGATAATATACTATTCAGATAATAATAAACTAAAAAAATGGGTCTGAACATAACAATATGTACTACATAGATTTTCATTTTTCTTCAAGAAAAACTCTGTTATATTTCTTTTTCTTTATGAGACATGCTGACATTCTTTGAGACAATTAATTCACACCATATGTACCCCCTTTTTTCCCTCATGATCCAGTGATAATTAGGAAAAAGAATAAAATACAGATGTTGAATTAGCTGCATAAGTCTAGATTATTAACATGGTGGATAAGATTGCAGCTTAAAAGTAATATGTTCAAGACTAGTTTTCCTATTCATAAAGAACTTTCTTTAAAAATTTAATTTCAGGGAAATGTACTATATAATATCTATCTATATATAATAAATGAACATATGTATGTATGTATGTTCCAGTATTACTCTGGAATGCCTGGAGCAAATATCACTTACAATCTGGAAAGAAACATTGAGGGGGGGGGGGGGTTAAGACACCCCTAGGGGGTAGGGGACATGCAAAAATAATAAAAAAAGACTGATATTAGTGTCAAATCCATAGTTTTCAGGTTCGCTGAGATTAATAGTGACACTCCCGATGCCGTTTAAGTGCAAGTTCAGCCTCCCCTCATCAGAATTGGGGGGGGGGGGAATATAAAATGTCCAAAAAGATTTTACACTATAGGTAGAATTCATTCCTTTTCCTGTGTAATAAAAAATTGGGATAAATAAATACCCGGGCAATTCCAGGTAAACAGCTAGTTTAGCTAATATAAAGCATTATTTCAAAGTGTACAAATAACATAATGCTGCCAATTTCTTTGCTTGGAACAAAGAGATGGATAGGTTAAGATAATAAAAAAATATTCTCCACAGCTGACAAATAAAAATGCCACATACAATAGTAAATTGCTTGACTAAATTTCAGAGAACTATACTTCTTATATTAAAGAAATTCTTAATCCATAATGCTGAAACCTCTTGTTGCTAAAACATATAGCTTGATGATAACTATGATCAAACTCAATAGAAATATGATTGTTCATATAAACATACCATCTGCATCTTTCAAGTCTCAGTTCATTTCAAAGTGTTTAAAACTAGAATGATAATTTAGAATAATCTATTTAGAAACTGCAGTTACCAAACAAATTACAAGATTATCCTCCTTTCTAAATAATATAGAGAACTGAGACTTAAAATATTTCCTAAAATTTTGTAAAAACTGCAATTACCTAATCTATGTTTGAAAACTCGTGCATACAATCGAAGTTTATTAGGTATAGATCCATCACCAATAGAACTAAACCATTCACTAACAGGCTCTTCAGCAACTTTTGATGCTGCAGTCTTTCCAACACGCATTATTCCATCTCGGAGTACTTTTGTTATAGGTCGATGTTTACCCAGATTGTGTAATTCATAGCAACAGCTCAGTTCTCTAAAGAAGTTTTTAATATGTGAAAGAACACTGTCATTTTCAGGAGCAACAACAATATATGCAACATCCCTTGGAGGAGAATAAGGCTCCAGAAGTAATTTATCCTATGATAAAAAAAGAGTAACATAAATTAACTGTGATAACATTTAATATACTAAATAAAAAGAGCATGGTATACCAACAGACCATGAAACTGAGAACAGAATGTTTACATGTTTTTACAGAGAAATGGTTTTGAAAAAGTAAGTGAAAGAAGAAAAGAGAATAACTGCATTTGTTCTCATCAATAGTTTTGTACAATGTTACACATTAATAAAGACTCTTATTATGAGTCTTCAAAATAGCAAAAACAGATACAAACACAGATGTCGAAAAATTATGAGCAAAAACTGTACAAAAACAGATAACTGAAATCAAGAGAATTAATTTTTATTTATCATTTTCCCATAACTTGTGATGAATCAAAACAAGTTCTTTGTTAACACACATTGTGAGAAACAGGATCAGCAAAAATGTAAGAATATTTTTGGAAAAAAAAAAAAGCACTATTTAAGCATTTATTAAAAACAGAAAATTTGCAGGATTAGGATAAAAAAATTAAGTACTTTTTCAAATTTTTAAGCACCTAATTGAACCCTGAATTCATAAGTTATTACACATTTAAATATTTTTTCGCCACTTCTGTTGAAAATGCATTTGTGATGAGTTACTTAATACTCTAATTTGGTAAACAAAACCCTCACAAATGGTATTACTCTGACACTTTTGAGCAACTTGGAAAAATAGAATAATCCATTGCAACTCCTTTCCAGGCTGAAAGAACATAACTGAAAAATGTCTTTAACACTTAATGGGTTAAAGAAACTTTTGCAGGCCAGAATAAACCAGTTCAGAGGTTATAATTGGCTTGCAAGCAGTGATTTACACATCTCTGAACAAGACACACAGAGTAAATATTCAAATTCATACATACCCAAAGTCTAATAGCAAAAGGAGACAGAATGGAACAATCTCCATCATGACCAGCTAAAGTGAAAGGAATAGGTTGTGGTTCACACTGATCCTCAGTACCTGCAATAAAATTTTATTATGAACATATACTTCTATTCTCTTTAAAGGAGTAAAATAAAAAAAATATATATGGACAAAACAGACTTAATGTTGTGTTTCAAAAATGAAAAGTCTAACAATCTGAAAGTACATAATTTATGAATGAAACCTGATATAATTTTTTAATAAAATATGCACATATCAAAATGATTACAGTTGAACCCTGTTATAGCGAACAAAAATTTTGGTCCCACCATTTTCCTATTGTATTTAATGCTAATTTATTCTTTTATAGCAAACCTCCGAAATCTTAAGAATTGGCCATAACGAACCTTTTTTCAGTCGACTACTTAATTTTTTTTTAATTTTTAAACTTTTTAAGAATGTTGAAGATGATGATGATTTACCTATCGCAATGTGGATAGAAAAGCACAAAATTTGATCATTCTCAGATTGACATGCAATTGTTCAAAACATGTGATGATGAAGTCATTACATGTGAAAATCCAACCGATGAAGATATTATGGAAGAAATTAAAATGAATCATTCTGAAATTGAAGATTCTGCATCTGATGCTGATGAAGAGGAGCACATAAATGACAAAATCTCCACCATCTCAGATGCTACCTTTACAGCAGCAATGCATGTAATTAATAAGTTTTTGTCTACACAAACAGTGGAAGAAAGAGTGTTGGAGTCATTTGATGTGTTGGACAAAGAAATTCATAAAATGTTTTTGAAATCGGCATCACGTCAGCAGAAGATTATCGATTATTTCTGTATCAAAACAGTGAGCAACAATTGAAGGTAAAATGAATTTATTTCCATTTGTCTTCATTTTAGTTAATTTAATTAGTATTGTGTCAGTTTGATGTAATTAATTTTAGTCAATTTAATTCATTAATGATCATTTTTAATAGATTTTATAATTTTTTAAATACATTATTATTTGAATACACATAGCAACTACTGAGTTTATACATTTTATGAACTCTAACATTTTTCTTAACGGTTTGGATATGGCGAACAAAACCTTTGGTCCCTTGAAGTTCATTATAATGGGGTTTGACTGTATATGAAAAAAGCTTACTGTTGCCTCAAAAACATATTATCCTAAGACACCTAATTTTTAAAAAAAAGTTTGATTTTAAACATAAACATGTTGCATGTAAAACTGTTGGCAGATACATATATTTTAACTTTCACTAGACTCATAGCATTTAACTTGAGCAAAAATTGAAATTATAGGAGCAGTTATAACAACAACAAACTACCATGAAAAGTTGTACTAACATACTTTAATTAACTCATTTGCTAGGTACAATTCTATTCTCCTTTTCAAAACAAGGCAAATCAAAGAGTAATCTATATAACCCTAAAATTAATTATCAGAAAGTTTTCATTGTGTTGTCATATTTTCAAGAATGTAACAAAAACTTGAGAAAATATGTACAACATATTCCCTATTCATCATATAGACAGGTATCAAATTTTTGTTTTGAGTTTTCTTGCCTCAAGTCTCAACTCATTTAAACCATTTGAAAAATACTTCAAAGCTAAATTCTTGCTCAATTTACAGTTGTTGAGCAAGCAAAATTTTTTTTAAAAACTTGAAAAATACCCTTAAAATATGGTTATACATGCCTCGTGGTGCAAGTCGATGAAACTCTTTCCATGTCAATGGGGCAGGAACAACATAAGTTACACTTAACATTTTCTGCATGTTTTTCCTGTGGATGGCAACTTGAAGTAATGGTATCAAAGATTCTAATATCAACAGCACGTCTACACTTGTAGCACGCATAGGACCTAAACAGGAAAATTTATCAGTTATAAATAATAAAAAAACTTCAATAAATCCTACACACAATTTTCACAGAAATCAGAAATTTATGAGAGAAAAGGAATGTATAAAGATAGATGAAAGTGAATATTTTAATTTAATACAATTTTAATTAAAATAGGAAAAATATTTTTACAACATAAATCAGCAAACCTGTGAATATAACAGCATTAATACAAACATATAAAGTTCAGTTAAATCTGTATCATGAAGTGAGATAGTTATAAACATGTATGTGCCTGCCTTAACTAAAAATAAAAAACAGATCAGTTACTAGGTACAAGGTTGAACTAAAATAAGAGAACAAGTAATGGGTAAACTTACTAGAAATATAAGGCCACTTATGAAGGCAAGACGATTTAAAGCTTTCATCTAGTTTGCTTGGCACAGGGTTATCCATTGCATTTTTGCCTTCTTCTAATGCACTGAAACAGACCTCACATCCGTCCATATATTCCAAAGAATTTAAAGTAGGCAATTTTGATTCTCTGAACAGTTTTGATTTGTGGAATAAGCTAAATGCAGAATTCATACTTTTTGAATTAATTTTTAACACATCAATAATGAAGTCAGGTATACTATCAGAAAGTAGAGGTATGGATTTAGAACTTTCCTCTGCTGATCTGTTTTCAGAAGATCCAAATACTTTTTCAACAGTATCACAGTCAGCACCATACACTTCTACTTCGTCTTCATAAAAAAGCCCATTATTATAGCTCTTGTGACGATGGACTAGAGCACTAAAACCACAAGTGCACTTGTACTGGGGTTCATTATTTCCAGATGGAATCAATGAACTAGGCAAAATGACACCTGCATCTGACCCTTTAATATTCATATTACAAACACAGATGCAGCAGCAACTGAAATTAATGTCCTTAAAAATATTGAGCATTGAATCAGATAAAAGCAAATTTACAATCAAAGGGTGTATTTCCAAAGAAGGCTGAGATGAGTTACTATTGCTGGAACTGATACTTTTGTTTGCATAAGACATATGTGATGAGGAAACTGAATCACATGTTGACTGACTCATTAGGAAATCTTGGCTGTTTTCCTGGCTATAAAATGAATTGCTTTGTTCTGCACTCAGCATCAAAACACTTTGGAGGCTGAAAAGTACAAAACTCAGCTTACATATCTATTAGCAGTAGACATACAAATATTAATTTGATTCTATACAAGAGTTTTGATCTATACACAAAAAACAAATTGCACAATTAAGAAATAAAATTAAAATTGGGATTTAATTTTTCCTGAAGTAAAATAAAAATTTTTAATGCAATTTCTTAGCATAATGAAATTACACCATAGTATATAAGAACAGATTTACTGAAAAAAAATTTAAAAAATCAGACATATCATGCAGCAACCTTAATAAAAAGATTTTTACTATGAGATGGGTGATGATAGGTTCAATTTTGAAATTAGTAAATGTAGATTAAAAATAACATACATAAACTACATTCATAGTTCACCACACGATCTCTCACATTTTGAAAATGGCAGCTGGAGCAGAGGGGATGTTGGGAAACATAGAAATAATTACATTTCAAATGGAGGAAAATTCATGGGCTTTTCATGGAGCAAACGTATATATATATACAGTCATACCTTAGTACTTGTCTGCTTTGGTACTCAACACATTTCAATGCAAAAAAATTGCTTCAACTTGACATTTGCTCAGTACTCATTGCATTTGGACATGGAAAAAATGGTTTAGAACTTGACATTTGCTCAGTAGTCGTCGCAAATACTAAAACATGAATGATACAAGACAGATCCTGTCTCTCTGGATAAAAAGAAGGGCAATCTTGCTATTCTCATAGCAGTTTGCATTCTGCGTGGAAAACTACATATTTCACTGTGTACTTCCTTTTTGTCATTTCATGCTTATTTTATTTCCTTACATGTCATCATGAGTTCGAAGAAGTTTAGTGATACCTCTCAGTATAAATAAATAGTGTGAGAACCAAAATAGTGTCTGATCTCCATTTCTTTATAAATAAGCCCATAAAAACATAGTAAAGATAACAATGTTCTAGGGAGTGAACAGATTAATTCTACATCCGTTAATTTATATGGGAAAAACTGCTCTGGTTTGCGAACCAAGTCTCGGAAAGAATTAAGATTGTAAACTGAGATACCACTGTAATTCAATTTACATTACTCCCCATGGGAAAAATTTGCTTGGTACTCATCGTGCCTTCTGGAACCAATTAAGGACAAGTACAGCAGTACCACTGTGTGTGTATGCATATATGTGTATATATATATATATATATATATATATATATATATATATATATATATATATATATATATATGTGTGTGTGTGTGTGTGTGTGTGTGTGTGTCGGAATTCTACTCTTGTGGCAACACAGATGAGGTGCCACTTGAGCAAACGAGTTGCAACTCAACCGCTGGTGCTGAGTGGGCGGGAACAATGGAACGCACGCTATGTTTACCTTCGCTGAGTGCAAAAGGCACGCTGTATTATCTTGCTCATGCTAGACGAGCATTAATCTCATGCCAGACGGGCACTGATATTCTGTGTTTTTCTTATTGTGATAATCTGTTGTGACCATAAGTTGTAAATGGTTTGTGTTTGATTAAATGTTAGTCAAGAATATGTGTTATTACATTTTGATATTTCAACCGTGGGAATAAATTTGCCACATATAAATATATATATATTAATTCATTTTTTGCCCATTTTGCGTATTCAAAGTGCTATCAGAATCCACTTCCACACATCATGACCAGCAACCATCCTGTTTATTTCCTTGCAGGGTGGGAAAGCATGTATCCCAAGAATACGAGCCCAAGAATATTTTTATATATATATATAACTCCCTCAATGGTCGTTCTTACATAGAGGGTATGAAATTTCCCATTCTAAAAGAGGTAATCAGAAGAATGGGCCCCATAAGCTAAAAGTTAATTTCAGACTTAATACTTTATATCTACATGCAGTAAATTATGTACAGCAAAACCCTATTTTCAGTTCAGGAAAAACAAAGACATTTTAATTTTAATCACTTAGCTAAATATTAAGCACTTTTAAGGGTCTTAAAAACATGTTTTCAAATATAAGTACTTCAGTTTTAGGGATGCTAGGCATCCTCATTACCAAAACAGTACTAATAAAGTTGAGATATCCAAATCCCTTCATCAATTACAAATAAATGATTTTAAAGATAAAAACATTTGAATATCAAACAAATACTAGGCAACTTTGATAGTTAAATTTCAATCAATAATTGAAATGTTTACTATCAAAAATTTCATTTAAATTTTTTCTTATGGGCACAAAAGTGGGACAAATAATACAACAGGACAATATTATTTAAAGTGATCAAACACAAAAAAAAAAAAAAAATTACATACTTTCCTACTGTATGCTTTTCAAATCCAGTAGATTCTTCATATGATGGTGGATAATTTAATTTTGAATTGTTAGTTTGATGGTATGAAGGCTTATATACAAGATCAGAATTTACACTGTGAAAAAATGGCAATTCTCTAATATAATAATCAGGAGACTCTGGAAAAGTGTACAATAAAGGAGGAATCCAAACATTTATTTCCTAGGAAAAATTAATATATTTAATGATATTTGACTCAGAAAACAAACAATACAGTATTACATAAAGTGAAAACAATATGTGGATTAACAAACTGGTCTAAAGAAGAAAACTCATACAGTAAATTCTTAAAATGAGACATAATTTAAATGTTTCTTTTCTGTTAGTCAAGCAATTTTTCCTTGGTTCTAACAAAAAATCATTCAAAAACCATTCAAAATTGTCAATGAAATAGTTAAACTAAGTTCAACTTAGATAATAAAAAATCCTGTTATAATTATTGAACTGCCCTTAAGTAGGCACAAATATGCAGAAGTAATGTAGAATCACAATCTAAATATATAGAAAAAGAAAATTTAAAAATAGAAGTAATTGATAAAACTGTGAAAACTTTCATCAGGTTCAGGCTTTAATTTTGCAAAAGTTCAGCAAAATCTTTGACTTTTGATACTGAACATTTAGAAATAATTTTTTAAAAACTATTGTTAATTTATTAATTTTGCCTATATTTGTAATATCTGAAATGTTTTAAAAAGGTGTTAATTGTAATAGAAGAAAACATAGAAGAGGAAAAAGCCATACATTAGTGAAGATAAATGCTCTTTGTTAAAATATACATAAATAAACCTACTGATTTTTGGAAAAATTAATCATTTACTGAATCAAGCTAATTCAATCTTTTGCCTCAGATGGCTGTAAAACAATTTGGCTCCACTAATACAGAGATGAAACCAAAGAACATTTCAGTTACAGTTAAATATGGTGGAGGTCATAATATGTGCCAGTTTTTATGAAAGTGGCCAAAGTCAAGAATCTAAACAAAGTAAGATTATCAATTATTTCATAAAGTATTCTTTTATATTACCGTAATCTGAAGCAATCTTTGTGAAATAGTAAAAATTGAATTGTTCGACAGAGTTGGTTGTTGTATCATTAAACAGAATGCAGTTCATATTCAAACTCAAACCTTCAAAGGTCTCAAAATATCTGACTTAGACCACTTTCATAATCATCAGCACATATGCAGTGGGGATACATGTCCTATTCTGAAGTTGGTAATACATACTTTTTTTCAAAGAAATATGAATGCAAGGCAGTATACTGACATTTTGCAGCATGACTGACAACCATTACTTTTTAAAAACATTATTTTTTGATAAATATATGAAATTTATTCAAAAGTAGTTTAAGCATATTTATTAAGGCAATAACTTTCCATATTCATTATTACAATGGTAATTAAAACAATCTTTTTTCAACGTAGGATTACATTCCTCCATAACGGTCCCTCAGAAAGCAAAATTTCAGATGCTACAAACATCCATCCACTTGTCGTCGCAAGTTATAATTTTGGCAGTGTGCCAAACCCAGTCTGTATCGCTTCAACAAGCAGTAAACAGTTAAGTAGAAAAGTACCAAATTGTGTTAAAATTTTGATATACATATATATATATAACACATACATATACACATACAAAAGAGGTAAACAACGATAAGTAATCCTACGTTAATAACCCAAGGTAGTTTCATAAGAAGAGACTACCTGAAATTTTCTTTTTTTTTTTTTTATTATTTATTTTGCATGCAAAATCAAACTAAAATTTAAAAAGATATTGGTTTAAGTGGATACCTCATTTTCATTAAGAATCATACTGATTCTTAGATCATTTTCTTGACTCTCTTTTAAGGCATCATTTTCATTTATGGCACATTCAAAACTAGCATTAATACCAAATGGTGAAGGCACAGCATTCTGCTCTAAAGACGGTGGAGTGGGATACATGTGGGACAGTTCTGTGACATTCAGAGAATAAAACAAAAATTTACGGCACTATGAAATAGACAACTATAAAGTTAACATTATGTATACTAAATGATAAACATGATACATTATTCATATCGAAATTAATTTTATAAAGAAAAAACATAATAAATCCCCTCATTTCACTTTCCCGTACTAAGCACACTTAAAAACAGTAATCATAGAAAAAAGAAATCTGCATCTCTACATAGTTCACCATTTAAAGACTCCAGAGAGTGATAGATATAGGTTTCAAACTTAGATCTTGAACTAAAAGTTAAGGACTATTCAAAGTTACTTCTGCCCTTTTTGGAAGCTCAACAGCTGATGATATCTCAAATAATTAACTTAAACTCATGTTAAATAATTTATATCTTTCACAATATTTTGGCATAAATAACTAATTAGAGAAACAATTTGAGTGCATATTTAATGAGATAAAATATCAGAAACAAAAAGTATTTAAATTACAAAAGCCAATATAATCAACATTTAGTTGATTATATTGGCAATACATTAATTGTTTTCCTGTATGTGTTGTTTATTTCATTCAGTCCCGATGATAAAATTTCTTTATACAGTTTTTCCCACTTTTATCATTTAGTGCAATAGGTTGAAAATGATACACAGAGGTTTCACTGTGTGTATGTATATAAAATATATATATATATATGTATATATATATATATATATATATATATATATATATATATATATATATATATATATATATATATATATATATATATATATATATATATATATAAAAGTATTTTTTTAATGCACTTTTAACTATGCTAACCACATTGCTATTTAAGTCCAGAGGGAGTCCTGAATATAGCTGCCAGGTATTTTGAATATAATGCAGTGTCATTGATAGAATTACAGCCCTTTTATTTTATCATCTGTGACAAAATTTATTCCAAATCACTCACATTAAGGCAGCTTAACATATATGCCTATGAAGTAACTGGTTATTCAGGAGAAGCATATATTTTTCCATTTAGTGACTCCCACCGAAAGGATAGTTTAAGCTCCCCCTCCCCCACAACACACACACAATTATGAAAATTTAACAGCATGCATAATCATATTTTTTTAAAATATGATATTTGTACACACATTAATATGCCAGTGAAAGAGGAGTCTTCGTGATGTTATCTTTTGGTTATGATAAATAAAAAGATAAAAGGTAATTAATTTAAATTTCATAATTACATTCACTCAAAGTTCATTTGTGCTTAAAGAGCATAAAAAATTAA